>VZTN01007436.1:401-14245 GCA_013400515.1 Erpornis zantholeuca
AGAGTGAAAATTACTTGATCATTTTGTTAATTATGTCTCATTTCTTTATGCTTACAATGGACTATTGATAGCTGTGGAGGCCATTATTTCAAAAACAGAATTCCCAAATTCACAACTAACCCAAGTTTTTAAAAACCTGTAGCAATCTGCCATGTCAAGATTTAAACTTCACATATCATCTTTAAATGACAGAAAAACACTGCAGTGAAATATGACTTCTTTAATTTATGTAAATCCAAAAGCTGGGAGCAGAGTTCCCAGCAAGTACCATACCAAGCATTCACTCACTAATTTCACACTGGAGCTCACAGTGGGCTCAGTGAAGGCGCTGACAAGATCTGGGATGTGCCCACCTCAGCACACTAAGCAGAACAGGGCAGGGCCCTTACCCCTAATTTGAGAGGAAGTCAAACCCTCTGGAATAAGCCATCTTGGCACATGTAGGCCATTAGACCAGTGGCAAGTGAGGAACAAGGGGTCTTCCAGGAACAAAAGGAGTTGCTTTAACATACGGAAGTTTCTACAATGCAGTCAGTTTACTTTAGGGAAAGTCTTCTAATAATTAGTCTCTCCTGACTTCTTATGGGGAGATTTAGATTAGATGTTAGGAAGAAACTCTTTACTCAGAGGACAGTGAGGCGCTGACATGGGTTGCCCAGAGAAGCTGAGGATGCCCCATTCCTGGAAGTGTTATAGGCCAGGTTGGATGGGGCTCTCTGATCAACCTCATCTAGCAGGTGGAATCCCTGCCCATGCAGGGCAGGGAGACTGGAGCAAGATTATCTTTAACGTCCCTTGCAGTCCACATAATTCTGTGATTCAATGTTATTAAAAACCCCTGATATTCATGGATACTATTATACATGAACTAAGAGAAAAGCATTTGTGAGACAGATACTAAATTATCTCTACTGCACAGTTACCATGTCTAAGTTTGTTCTGACTGCACATTATTTTTCCGTAAGGTCCTGTGTCAATTATCTGGAAATTCTATTTTCACTTACAGAACAAAGCAATATTGTTTGTAAAACAATGACACAAACAGACTGACTATGAACCCACTTGGGCTCAAGGCCTGAGAGAGTCAGACTGACCAGGCATAAAAATCGAAAGATTGATAGTATTTAAAATACAGAGAAGCCTGCAGAATTGCCAAAAGTGAACTGATACACAATGTTCTGTTTTAAAATTCTCAATGGTATGTAGCACATGAAAAACCAATCCTGACAGCTAGAAAAATCTTGAACGGCTTATTAAAAAAAAAAAAAAATATGTGTCTTCCTTAGAAATTTATGAGCAATACATCCTGTATCATGTGTCCATGACAGCTGCTACGAGGAAAGGAAGTCTTGCAAGCTGCGCAACTCATTCTGAAAGTCTCTGAACAAATGATTGGCAACTCCAGAAAAACTGTTCCTCTTGCAGATAATGCCTGTAAAGAAGAGAGTACACTCAGAGTGCCTCCCTTGGTCTGGTGACAAAAGGGAAAGAATTCCTAAAATTCTAAAAACATTAATTTTCCAAACCAGCAGCATTAAATCCGGGTATACTGTGTGCAGTGCTTGACCAACAAACTCAGTGGAGAGATGCATTCTATTTGTGTATCTGCAGGCCTACGTCTGTTTCAAGTAAGACTGCAATTTTCCTTATCTAACTCAGCAGAGCAATCTTAGTTCAACCACGCACTCACTTGCGTGTCAAAAGCTTCTCCATGCACTGTGGTGCATTCTGCAAACAAATGTACACCAAACTCTGCCAAGAGGAAACTGAAGTCTTGGAAACACTGAGGGAAAAAAACCCACAACAAAACCAAACAGGAAGCAAAACAAAAATCACCAAATGTTTAACTATTTTAATCCTTTAATCATTAAAATCCTTACACTAGGACAATGTTTTTCCTGCAAAAGAAATTGGAATGTATTCTCTTAGTTCAATGATGGGCATGTATTTTCACTTTTGAATATTGTGGAGAGATTTATTCTTATGTATCCATATCTATATATAGACATATAAGCAATGTTCTAAAATACTTGACTAGCTAGTGGTCTGAAAAGTGAAAGCAACACTAACGGATTTAAAAACTGTACAAGCTGCCTCTGCTCATGTACCAAAAAAAGATGTTTAATCTAACTGTATTAATACTTCCATTCCTGAAGTTGCTTTTTATTGTACACTATACATTGCAAAATAATCAGAGTAAAGACATACAGCAGTGAAATAACAAAAGACAATTTTTGTTTCCTGCAGTGTCACCAATCCTGCCAAGTGGAAAACATCGCAATACTTCTGAATGCTGAGATCATTCCTACAGAAACCTGTTCCAAAATGAAAATAACCAATACCAAAAAGTTTTGAGAATAAGCAGATTTAATTTCAGATCTGTAATTCTGCCTGGTCAAACAGTAATGGCTACATACTGAATTCTGACAAGCTTTTGTTTTCAAACAGGCTTACAAGTTAGCCCCACTATAAAAACAAACCAAATAAAGTGGACCAAGATACAAGGTGGGACAAATACTGTAGTAGAAGGATCTGGAACCATGAGCAGGAGTTCCAGAGAGAGCACAGAGAATTTAAACAGCATACCAGAGACAGCAGCTTGAGGGGATATATAAGAGGTTACAGATTGCAGTGCCTGGCTCCTAATCATTTTTAAATTCAGCAAGAGCCAGAGTTTCTGTCTTGTGCTGAGGGAAGATATTATTGACTGTCTGACTGGCAGCATGTTTCAGCTCTGCTTTATCTCTGGCATAACCAACCTCTGTTTTGGAGGCAGGGGAAACAAATAAAAAATACAGAAAAACAACCCACAAACATCAACACCTCCCCCCCTCCGATTTGAAATAGCTTTCCCTCAAACGAAGAAATGCTGGCAGCTATTAATGGATTGATTACGTTTTTAAACTTTTGGTGCTGTTTTACCATTTTAGACCCCTCCATATATACAGATATACTTTGCATAAAACTTTGTAGTTTTGAACTAATTAAAAGGGACCAAGTTAGTAAGTTTTGAATTCTTCCAGTGATATCAAGTTAGGCTGACTAAATGAGACCTTACCATGGGGATAGATAAGAACTTGGTCACAGTTTCTGAAAGTCACTGTGACAACTCACAGTAATTTCCTTTGCCAGCATCTTAGCCCTTGAGTAACTGCCCCGCATTGGTCTCCTCTGATATATCTCTTTACAGACAACTAGTAATTTTGGTAGATATAATTTAATATAAAACTTTCAGAAAAGCTGGTATGACTGAGTGAATAATCCATGCCTGTCTATTCTAGCAGCAGCAAGTCGAGGGTACAGACAGAAACTATGACAGAGTTTTCTGAACTCTGTTATGGCTAATCCACAACTTCTGAAACTGCCCTCAGGTCAGGTACGAAGCTGCGCCAACCCAACCAACCGCTCCTGCTCACTCAAGAGGTGAGATTAGGTCAAAACCTAGCAAAACACATTCAATTCTCCTCCAGCCTGACCTATTAATTTATTCTGTCAGTATGTTAACTGAAAAATCCTGCATGGATATATTTCAAATCACCAAGTCAGTTTTTTGTAATGATAGTTCTAAATTAACTCTGCAATATCAAACGCAGCCCAAGATTAAAACAAAAAAGGAACTACTGAGAGAAAAAGAGACAAAAACAAAGACAGGGAAAGGTCTAGCCAGGGAAACAAAAATACTCCATCCTGCCAGAAATACTGCCTGTAGCTTCCAGACAGGAAACTCACTGCCTCCAGAAAAACCAATGGCGTCAGGAAATGGCAGAAGTACCATGAAACTTATCTCACAGCTGAACCTAATGTAAAATGAAAGGAGAACATTTGAAAAGGAAGGTAAAGACAAACCAACTAGCCACAGATCTTTGCTTATGAATACACTAGGTGAAAATTTCAATCTTACTGATGTGTCTTTGGAGGAAAGAATTAATGAAAAAGATTATTCTAGTCCTGCTGAAAATAAATAAATAAAACCACCAAATTGAAAAGACAGAGCCCATTCAGCAGAAGAGAAGGGGAATGATCCAGCAGCATTTAGAGGCAGACTCCACTAGCATTGCAAATAGTGTAAACACTAGTTAAAAAGCACAAAGCAAGAAAAAGCTGAATGCCAGTCATTTAAATACATCTGATGCTGTACTAACCTATGCTGGAAATACAATACATGCCAATTGAAGGAGTTATTCTGCCAGCACAATTATCCCACCTAAAACAACATCATACTATGCCAAAAGATATGCTATGTCAGCACACAGCAGGATTTAGCCAGGTTGATGACAGTTTTTCCAACATTTTTCACTGACATCAACACAGACTGAGGAGTAAGCAGAGTTTCTCTATGCAAAACAACTGCTGCACCAAATGGGTAGAAAAGTCATCACAAACACACCCACTCATGGCTTTAAAGACCTAATCTTGTGAAACTTTCTTAGTCTTTATTGCCTTGTTAATAGTGTCCAAGCATGAATCAACACAGGGGAGTTTGTGAATCCCCTGCAGGCCACTGCATTAGCCAGAGGCCTCGTGTCAGGTGACACATTGGGTCACAAAGTGCTGACGAGACCCTGGCAGTGCTGTCATGTTCTGGATGGTCAGAAAGCTTCACACCAAACTTTAAAAAATAAACACTCAGAAGTTTCCTGCTATGCTTCATATTTTACCAACAGAATACAAAGTCAAAAAAAAAAAACCACAGAGGATCTACAGTGATGTTCCCATGCCAGCTGAAAATGCTGAAACAGTTCTTAGTGGTTAGTGACACAAATGAGTGTCAAGATGTAGCTGCACTATTCCACTTGCAGTATTACTTTTAAATTAGTGAATTACACCTCCATTGCCAGGCCTCACAACACAGTTGTACTCTGAAGTACAGCTTCCTTGCCCTCATGCTTTTGAAGAGGGATTGCAAAGCCTTCTCCCCTCCACTCACCCCCTCACATTCAAACTCACATACGCTTTCTGTATTGGATGTTGCTTTTTTCCTCCAACGCATCATCTTAGACAGCTCTTTCTACATAATTATGGAAACCTCATTAGTTGGGCCCCTTTGTGCAACAGACTGTGACACATCATCTATTTCCAACAATTACAGGTAGAAAATACGAAGCAAGCATAATGCAATTCCTAGAAAAGCTACTGTGCTTATTTTCTCCATTATTTAGAACAGCTAAACACTTCCTAATTATAGTCTCCAAACAAACCTGTATTATTTCAGGTTCTGAGGTAAAACCATACTTTGTGGTTTTTAAATAGTAACACTGGTAATGTGCCTTCAACTGTACCCTTTTTAGTAAATCTTTCAAAACCCCCAACACTTTAAGTCAGATTTAAAAGCTTCCCAGACCACAGGAACATCAGATATGGTAAACTGAATTACTACAGAAGGTGCTGCCTCTAGCCATGACTACCTGTTAGCCTTAACCTGAGATACAGCCCTCAAAGGTTGAGATTATTTTTTCCTTTAAAAAGTAGTGTAAATAATTTGCAAACACTACAAAATAGCTACTTGTTTATTTTTAAAATCATCTGCAATCCTAGAGCTTGACTCTGAATCCTATCACAGTGACATCCCCTGTTCTGCGCTGATGGCCTTAAATATAGCTTTCCTGAGCTGTCTGCATCCAGACAAACCTTAGATGAAACAAGTACCTTAAACTGAATATAACACATAGGCTTTCATATTTATTTTCAAGTCAAAGATATTTGTTTAATCAGCAAAACAGAAGTCAAATCTCAGTTCATCTTAAAAATAAAATACCAGTTTCTCTGGTGGATCATAAATTCACAGTCCTTGAGTCCTTGAATTCTTTCTACTTGGAAGTTAACCTTTAAGAATTTCAAATTGCTGTAGATGATTACTGATTTATTTTCTTTTTGCTTGTCTAAACCTAGTGTTAACACTGGGGGGGGGGGGAAGAAGTCCTTGAGCAATAGATTTCGTTTGCCTCTAAAAAATATCTTCACTTGCAACACCAGCAAAGAACTGTTACTGTAATCGCAGTTTTAAGAGCTAAAAGCAATATCCTGCCAGCCAATAGTGTCAGGCACAAATATTTACAGAATATCCTGAAATGCCTGTAATAAAAAAAAAGGGACAAAACATAGTTTATCAAGTACATTTTCTACCCACAAAAAAAAATACAGCGAGTAGCAGGCTCCAAGGACGACTCCCAGTGACACCCCCAAACACTGTTTCCATTCCAGCATGCCATTATTCCAGACCGGAGCGACTGAATGTGCGCACAGCGCAACCTTACCCTAACTTAGCTGACGTCAGTTTTCTTGCCCGCAGACGCTTTAGCAATAGTTACATTAAATCTCCATTGTGCAGTGTAACCCAGAGCTTGCATTCCTGAATCGGAAAACGAATGCAAAAGAGCAGGAAGAGGGGGAGGACAAATTCAATTTTTCAGACCGAGATTACAGCTGTATCTGGCACAGTTTGTCCATGTGACTGGCTTGCTTTGCAGGCTTCAGGTAAATTCTCTCTGTCAAGCAGAGCCAGGAAGGGAACAAAGCAGGGGCAGGAAGAACCGAAGAGAGCGGCGGCCGGAGAGCGGGCAAGGCAGAGGCGCAGCCCGGCCCCGTGCGCGTCCTCCCGGCCGGGCTGGCAGAGGGCGGCACCGGCCCCCGCCTGGCACACCTTGTCCCTTCGGGCCACACCGCCTGACCCAGACAGAACGAGGGCAGACCGCAGTGCATCTGCCGCCTTTTCCACCTTCCAAAAACAAACCAGATGCCTCAAGTAAGAAACATTTGAATTAGTCTAAAAGCAGGAACCAGAGCCAAAGCTAACAATTTGTACACTCTTGCAGATTGCTGAAACTGCCTGCAGACACTGGTCCGTGGTGGTGGCAGAATACCTCACACCGGCTGCCTGGGGAATTAACAATAATACTAAAAATATATCTAAAAATAACTCAGAAGTCTCCTTATTCACGTGTTGGGTTTTTTTGTTTTTCTTTCAGTGACCAGGGCTCACCTTTGCACCAATCCAACACCAGTAACATTCTGAATTTTAACTCAGAAATGTAGCATTCACCCTCAGCAAGCTACACAAAAACATGAAGGCACATTCACAAGTGTGATGGCTCATGTCATAGATCCTCACACTCGAGCCCGTAAGCAAAAAGACCCTGCAACCATCTTCATGCCTTACTCTCAGCACCCCATACATTTATAGTAAAAGGCTCCTTGTTTCAGTCAGAGCTTCTACCTGACATGCAGCAAGTGCCAGGTGAAACAGAAGAACCCTCACTGAGGACAGCATTCTGAAACAGATTTATAACATGGATTTTATAAATCTGCACTGAACACTCAAAGATAATGACACTTAAATTCCATGGCCCCTGACATGAGACTGTTTGTTAATGAAAATCATCTTTGGGAGAAAACCAAGCATCTGACAAAGACACCAGACACACCAGAGATGATGCTGACATTTGAACGAAAACCAACACAAAGAGTTTCAAATTTTGTATGTACAAAGGGCCACATCTGTCTCTAGATAACCTTGGTGACACTGTCAAACATTACTGAGTTAACTGTAGCTTACTATCCCATTCCAGCTCAGTGCACTGTCATCTGGACAAACCTGTATTTGTATTTGCTACCTCCCAGCAAGACCAGATCAGTACAAAATATTGGGAAATGATGCCCAGCTGTTCTTGAGGAAGTCTGGATATCACAGCTCTCTTCCTCTCAACTGTAAGGATTACAATACAGGTAGAACTCCTAGCATCTAGTCTGAACCCCGATCCTTCTTTTGGCCATTTAAACAAATTCTAAAAATGTGGTATGTTTTCTCAGAGTGGGTGGGGAGGAAGAAACAGCCAGAATAAACAAACTCTGAAAGTATTTCAGATTTCAAGAACGGAGTGTTACCACCAGCTCCACTGGCAGCACAGAAGTGCCTACAGGAAACGTGAAACGCATCTGTACAAGAGATTATTTTTTTTCTGCAAGTCTGCTTTATAATGCAGGGTGAAACTTCAACAGAATGAATAAATATTCTTGATGATTGTTTCATATTCAGTCTGAAATGCACTCCTCTAGCCTTGTTACACTGCAATATGTGTGGTTTCCTTGCTACAGCTAGCATGAGACAAAAATGAATCATACGCTGTACCAGTGCCAGAACATAGAATAAAACAAACGCAATCACTGTTATTGAGGAATAAAAGTCCCCTACAAAAATGTGGGTTGCACATCTGTTTCCATTGTAGGATTAACTTTTTCAGTGACTTTACCTGAGAAATAAGGCATATAAAATGTCTAGTAGTCTAGAAGTGAGGCATTTTAATCAGATCATTTTAATATAGATAAGTTGATAAAACAGAAGCTTATATGATTTAATAGTTACTTAGAAGCTTCAAGTCTATGATTGAAAATAGTAGGTAATAAATTTTATTCTGAAAAAAATCAGGTTTTTTAACATTTCTGGTATATTGTCTATTTTCAGTCAGGGGAGCTTATTCTATTTTCTAAACGATTACTCAACACTACACTAGAAAAAAAAGGCTGTAACTGAAAAGTTATTCAGAAATTAATTCTGAAGTTCTTTTAGTTGTTCCTTCATTCACTTCTTTCATGCTCACATCTTTTAGGATCACCATTATGAACAAAGGTATTTGTAATAATTCACTTTCTGTCCTTATTTCTGACCTTTCTGATTTGCAGTCCCACTGTTCACCACTCGCCCTCAAATAATTCCAGTGACAGAAAATTATCAAATACTGTATGAAAGAACATAAGTGATTCTTCACTCTTTTAAAGTTGTGTGCAGCTACAGAAGTACTCTGCTGCAGTTTTAGCCAGTATTATTAAAGAACCCTCCTCTGAAGCGCAAATCTGTTGTCACCTTGCAGCTATCACAGCAGTACAACTGTGAGAGTCATGTGATGGAACTTAAGGAAGCTGAAAGGCCAAGGCACATTTAAAAGGATTCAAACATCAAAACAGACAGATATTATGAATGATAAATGCAAATAAACTAGAAAAATAATCTTCCAGGTCAACTCACATGTGACAACACTATGTCAAAAAGGGATTGCTACAGCTCACAACACTTATTTACATTATTTACTTACACTAGCAAGCCTTAACTTAAAATTAAATGTATGCTGAGTGCAGCCTTTTTAAATACCTGCTGGTCAGGCTGACTGTTCCATACTCCGAAGGCAACAGCTACACTAAAAAAGATACCATTTTGTTTAAATTGCAATTTTGATATAACTGAAGTGGTTTGTATCTGCCCACATTTCCCCATAAGAGAAGTTACTGCACCTTCAGCTGTATTTGCGGCAATGGAAGAGCAGAGCATTACTAACAAGTTTCCCTGTCTTGGTACAATCCCTCTCCTTTCTCTCCAAACATCCAGTCACAAAATAACCTCAGAAGCCACAATCCTGGAAGACTGTTCTGCTGAGACAGAAGGGCAGAGAAGAAAAATGAGAAAGGGAAAAGAAATCTGAAGTGGGTGGAGTGAAAGTTAAGCTACAAATAAAAGATACAAGTCTATAAAACTGACACATAGATGCAGTATTGTTTGTTCACTAATTTGACCTTGCCAATATGGCATACAAATTACTGAGAGAAGGGAAAGAGGGGGAGAATGTGACACAAATTGTTCTCAGGACAGTAAGAACAAACCCCCGCAAGTATCTAGAAGTTGCCTTCTCCTTACTAGGTATGCGCTGGTGTAGAGTAATTGTGTAAGTGACATCTACTCCTTTCTTAAGTTTGGCTAGATAACAAAGAAGGAAATTCATTAATAAAAGTTTGGATCATGTCTGTTTCAGCATTCCTGACAACTCTGGTTTCTACTGTGACTTTCTACCTTAGTAAAAACACTTTTTATAATCCTTTTAAATTTGTCTACAGTATCAAGATCCACCAAGAAGACTGAGCTACCAAGACTTTTTCTAGCAACGAGTTGTTGTGTTAAATTACTTTTTCATGTAGAACTATTTCCTAGAGTGTACTTAATTATAGTACATAAAAGTTCTATACAGCCATGCCATACCTGGCAAATATAAGTGAAAGGTGTTGTAATCACACTACTGCTGATGTGATTATTAAATACAAAGATCTTACCCTCCTTCTGCCCCCTAAAAAGTCCTTTCCCCAATAAATCAATTATCTGGTGACCTACAGTATTATCAAATACTCTTTGGGTAACAGAGGCACACAAACCTACACTAAGAACTGTGAAGACATTTAATATTGCACACTTGAGTGCTCAAAAATTAAGGATTCCAGAAAGCAAGCTGTCCATAAAAACTAAATTCAGCATCCCCCATCCAGTCAATTGACAGTGTAGCTGATGCACTGGAAGGCAACGCAAATGCTGGTCCAGTTTCAGCACTGATGATGTCTGGCTGTGATATCTGATCCTTGACACCAGTTCCAGGGACATCAGGACATCTCTTCCCCTGTCCGTAACAAAGATCCACCTACCAGGATAGGCAGATACAGATTAAGTGGGGCCAGTTGCTTCCCACCCAAGCAGTGGTGAGTATAGCACCAGGTAGGTGAGCTCCAGTAAGAGAAACTGGAAGACTACTGCTGGACGTCACTTGGTGCTCTAGCAGTCATTTCCAGGCCTTGGGGAGATCCTAAAGGCTGTGTCCAGCTTCTGAACTTCCTGTAGAATCACACAGACATACTGATTTTTCTGGAGCTGGCCTCATTCCAGCAACAGCTTTTTCTCCTTTCCATACTAAGTGAGGCTCCATATCAACATGTTGTATATTTTTTGCTTTTTAACAACATTATACAATACTGAATTCACAAATACCACACAAATCCTTAAGATATTTTTACCAGACTAAAGGCCTCAAAATCATTAACAAATCAATCTTCAAAGCAGTCCTGTGAAATCTTCATAGAAATTCTGCAATGAAATATTACTTTTCCAAATTTGCAAAATGGGAAACAAGACATCAAAGCTGATGCTGTCACCTGAAATAAGATTAAGGTATTGTGGGCTGCCAAAGTTGTAAAGCTGTTTTGCCTCAATATAGGACTGTATAGGTTCAAAACTTTGGTTGAGCACTGACAGCACTGACCTGCTGATCAACACCTGACTGTCTAAAGATGGACACAGAAGAAAACACCTAACTACTCTATAAGTCCCTTGCCCAACGCCACAAACACTCTACAAATGAGGTGCCACAGACTCCTTTTTCCAGCATTCCCTATCTTGAGTTTATACCCAAGCACACTCCAAATAATGTGGCTGTTGTCTAATGATGTAAACACCAATAGTATTTTTTCTGTTGTGAGGGCATGAGAATGTTCTCTTACACAAATTTTCTGCAATTTAATAGTTTGCAGACACCAAGTGACAAGACTTAGCTAGCATTAACTAGAATTAATTTCTCTTTGAAAGTTCTATCCCCGCGACAGATTTGATTAACGCTGGCCAATGAGTTTCTAAAGAGGACCACAAGCCTAGAAGAATGCCTTCTCTCAAGGACACTACACTCTGCTACAGCATGTTTTGAACTGGCTGTGGAATACATCTTAAAGGAGGAACCCTGTGAAATAAATCCATGCTCCTGCAACAGCAGACACAGATGGTAGCTGAGAGGGCTGTGCATGGCAAAGCCTATAAACCTTTCCATCCCTCCTCCCTAGATGCTGGTCACTAATTAGCAGGGGTTAAGGACTTGTCTCTTCTTTTATCATTTTCTTTTGCAGGTGCTCAAGTTTGAGAGCAAAAATGTGAAATAGGGAAAGCTATCATAAAAAGGGAGATTTGGTTTAAAAGCAGCTGTTTCAGTCTATGTCACCTTCAGTTCCTCCATGCAACCTTTTCTTCCTGCTCTTCCTCACTTAGCCCTTTTCCTTCTACCTCTTCTGTGGCTTCTACCCATCAAGTTTTCCTATACCTCCTTTGAATGGAAGGGAGACAGCTTCCACTTCTCATTTGGGTCTCTCATGATTGACTTGATGGTCAGCAGCTATGATATAGAATTTAAGTATCTCACCACTTGCTACAATGGCTGAAAAAGCATGACTGTATGTGAAATGTTCAGAATTTTGGTGCCACAGCAATCAGTCAATCTTTAAACAAAATGCTCAAAACCACTTTCTAAAAATTTGCCATTCTTTGCAAGTTTTCACAGAGATAGAATAAAGATGGAGCAAGGCTTCTCTAAGAAAATAAAAGGACAAAAAAAAAAAAAAAAAGAAAAAGCCCCCCAACCTCTGATCCAAAACACAGACATCATAACATTCTCAGAGCAGTTGCACTGCACTGTATTTTTGAACATTAAGAAACCTTTCCTCAGAGTTCTCAGAAACTATATTTGGTGGGGTTTTTTGTTTGTTTTAATATCCAAGTTGAGCTGCAATATATACATTCTTCAGGCCAACTACATTTTGAATGAAATATAACCAAAAACCTGAATGCTTGGCTTCATAATGTGAAGTATTAATCTTATTTATATAAGATACTGTCAGTTCTAAGTATTGTATACACAGTTGTATACACAATACTTGGAGCTCCTAACAAACTCCTAAAAAGAGGAATTCTTTAATGTTTACTTGATGTAGTAGCCCCAGTCCAAATGAATACCTACCAAGACCATTTCCTTTGTATCATATACACTTACAGCACATGTATAAGTGCATTTTTAAGTATCTAGTTTAAATTCTAAAAGCAAAGCATGAAGAGAAAGGACGCATCACTCATTTTACTGATAGATGTTAGAAGCAGACAGATAATGTGGCTTGCCCAACTCTCACAGAGCCAATGCACAGAAGAGCTGATGATGAACAGAGGAGAACATGTCTTACCTCACAGCCAGAATGGGATGGCAGCAATGATCAGCCTCCTCTGAGCTGCTAAGCATTAAGCCACAATAACTCCACAACTTGTACTCATTTGCTTGTATTCTAATATATGTAGCATACAGGTCCACTCATCATAATGGGCTGTCCTTAAAAACATTTATAAATCCCACCACCATTTGGACCAGAAATAAAGCATGCTTTTTCCTCCTTCAAATGTAACTCCATCGTCCATCTCAAATATCCACAGACTGTGTCAGTATAAACAACTGTTCCTCCCTTTTTTCTCCTACTCATTTTACAGTACAATATCCTCCACAGGACTGACATCACTGGAGAAAGACCCCTTACATTTTCCTTTGCTTGGCAAAATATATGGTGTGTAATGGTAGCCTGGAAGCATTTAATGTCATTCAACAGTACATCCTTGAGGGAAAGACATACATATCTAGAAGGAAAGACAAACACTTGATAAGAAACAGACAAAAACAATTTCAAAGAACTTAATGTACTGACTTCTTAAATTATAAAAGAAAAGTGTTGATAACTTTAGAAGGAAAGGTCATAATAAATGATTTTTAAAGCTTGAAGGCCTTGACTTGTTTCTCCAAAGTGAAGCAATCTTCCCTAACCAAGGAATAAATGTGTAAAAGGCCAAGTCAGCTATATTATCACTCAAACTAATTCAGAAATATAGGTTCTAAAAGGATTTCAATAATATACTACTTAATCTATATATACTTAATATACTTAAATTTGTAATCCCAAATTTAATTTTTAAAAAGTTATTCAAGCAATTACTTAATTTGATTATGCTTTGTAAAAGAAACTGCAAACTTAGAACTGTCTACTAATTCATAAATTTGCAAATTACAGCATGAACTACAACATCGTGACAAAAACCCTGTTGGAAGTGCTCAGGTACTTGATTGAAAGGGAGGGGATGTAGCATTTGTGTAAGACATATTCTTTCAATACATCCTTAAAGGCCAATCTATATTTTACTCAAATATACATCATACAAGAGTATCTTAAAATGTTACAATTTT
>VZTN01007439.1:8124-24123 GCA_013400515.1 Erpornis zantholeuca
AGTTTCTGGGTTTATAATAACTTTACTATTTATACTTGGTAATCCTTTGACTAACAAGTTTCCCTACTAATACCTTGTAGCAGTGGAGGTAAAGAAAATGCAAAATTATTCCTGCATCTATTCCATCTTCTGTTCCAGTGTTAGTCTTACTCCCCACAGTGGAATGCAGAGATGGAGTTGCTGACTTCTTTAAAAAAATTCATTATAGTTCTTATTTTTGCTAAGTCTTTGCTGGATTTTACTGCATTAGCTTTTATTTTCATAAGAAATTTTACTGCTTCTTCCCTGGTGTTTTTTTAGGAATTGATATCTGCTTTATCTTGCAACAATTTTTTTCTTTTTCTCCCTCAATACCCAAAATTAAATGCTACCTCATTTACTCAAGTCTAGTATTGGTTTGCCTTGAAACTGGCAGTAGCAACTGAGGTTTGTATGGGACACTGTTACTCAAGAAATAGTACAACATAACTATCTGAAGTATGAGAGCTGGTGTAATACTTGCTGGGAAATACAAGCTGAGCAAAAATGTTGGCTATTATTCATCAAAGCATCTGGAACACTCTTATTTTTAACATAGGATTTTACAAGTATTTATTTGGTGTTTGATTCTAACAATATGCTGTGAGTTTCAAGCTGGCAATTAAAGATTTCCCACTTAAATCCTGTCAACTGCCCACATGTAATTAGCAAGTTCAGCTAAATGAAGAAAAGTGGAAAGCATGCTGTGTGAAAGGCTCCATTATGCCAAAATGACCTTCCAGAGGATAAGAAATGAACGTTCTATTTACTCACTTCACACAGATAAGATTGAAGGGTTTACATTATTAAGTAGGAGGCTTGAAGAAACTGATAAAGTAGAAACACAGAAACAAATTAAAATTTAAAGATTTACTGGTTTCATTTTGGAAATATTTTTCTTTTCTAGAGAGCTGTATGATAGTGTGTGTCACTTTTAAAAGAAATCTGGAAAGTTAAAACAGGATCCTTAGATGTCTGTTGAGACAGGCTGAAGCTTTTTGAGATGTGGGTCAGGAGCACAAAACCAGAGGTGCAGTTTTATGAATACCACCTATTCCTTCAGAAAATACTGACAGCTATTCAAAACAAAATGTTATAGACTGTTCTGCCCAAACCTGTTTGTTTAGGTCTACAAGTATCCTGGCTGGTACCAGTTAGGAGCATAACAGAAACACAGAGACTTTTCTGTTTATATTTTAACTCAACAGATATGCCAAAGAAATCGATGATCTGCACAGCACTATTTGTATGACTGTCTTCCTTGTGAAGTGGGCTGCTGTGAATGTTGATTTAAAACTGTCAGTGAGAACATTACTCCAAGAGGGACAGATGCAGTATCCTCCTGCTGACCATATGAAAACTACACTGGTGACACTTGAACCTGGTGAGAACCTGGATGTGGCTGAGGAGGTTTACAAAGTACAAACATACTGGAAGGGAAATCACTGTCACTGTACCTCCTCTGGAATTTATTTATTTGGCACCAATAAGCAGAACGCTGCTTGATTAAGGAAACAATATTCCTAACAAAGGTCATCCTTCAGATAAATCATTCTAATCATTCTGATCAAAGCTGAATCATTTGCATCTTCAAGTGAGAATGCACATTAGTAACACCCTTAAGGCATGTAGCAGTGAAAAATAAGTGGTGTGGGCAGTAAGAGCTCTGTGGGTCTACTTGCACAAAGCTTTCTTTCCCTTGTTTAACAAAATATGCAGAGATCCAGCAGGCAGAACATTTTTGTGTAGTCCCGTGCTCTACCCTCCATTGCAAGTGCAGACAGAATCCTCCCCAGACTCCAGCACCATCAGATTCAAGAGGAGATAAGTGTGTCCTCAAGCACTTCAGCAGGAATGCTTTTCTGACTCTGAGCCAGAGAGAGGAGCCAATATCTCCAAGGAATCTGAGGAAACTCTCCTAGTTAAGAGAAATGTGCTTTTAAGCGGTTTTTAATTTCCCTGATGCTTTCTTTCACTCATCTATTTTCTACTTAGCAGGATATCAGAATGAGAACAAGATTTTTATTTAATGTGCTCATCTGATCCTCTGATCTCTCAGACTACATTACTAATCTCTGGTATGAGGAAAAACAATAACTTGTCCAGCAACTGGATGCACTATTAAAGATAAGCTCGTGCAACAGAGAGAGGGAAAATCACAGAAGTCTTCAAAACTATATTCAAGTGTCTAAAAGGTAGGAAAAGGCATCCTGATTGATATATGGAAGTGATATTTTATGATCTATCTTTAACTGAAGCAATTATAACAAGTGTTTAACACTCCCTGTAGCTATACACTTAAAAGCTTTTCTTCAATACTTGGGCTTGATTTACTTGTTCTACCCTTTTTACATAGGATGCTAGGAGCAGGATCTTTATTTTTGCTGTACAACTCCTTTCGCCCTCTCTTTGCAATGCTTTCTACAACATGAGGGAGTGACATTACTAGAACAAAGAAAACCAATATCCTTAATCTATTTAAAAGTTACATACACCACGGAGGAAAAAATTATGGGTGAGAATCATGAAGCAATTAAAGGAACAAAAATCTCATGCAAAATAAACTTCCAAGATCAGAAACCAAGTAGCATTATCTCATTGCTATTGTCTACAAGTATATCCATGAACCTGACAGAGAACTCACAGAGCTCAAAAAAAGGTTTCTTGCAGGGCTCAGCAAATACTGAACTAGGCTTTTGAGCATTGGTAAGGCTGAACAGGGCTGAACATCTATTACTGTCTTCAGTCCAGATCCTCAAACAGCATCTAGGAACAAAATTCCTACCAGATCCCTTTGGGAAAGAGGAATCAGAAGAGGCGATATCTTAAAAACTTTCTGATCCAAGGCACAGATCATGTCAGGGAGGATGAGGATTTACTTCAGGAAATCTAAATGCACGGAGAGGGGAACTGCAGGACAGACTGTCTAGTGGTCAGAGCTTTCAGCTGCAGAAAGTGCAAACATAATGTCTCCCTTAGCTCAAGGGCACAGTTTTCATTCTCCAGTGTTTATCACTGTGCTAGTTCAGCATCATCAGTTACTTGTCTTTGGAGAACTAGGCTTGAGTACTTCCACGTTATGAAACCATGAAGGAGGGCAGAGCTGTTCCATTTCATCAGGTGAAAGAGTGGGTAGGAGTAAGTAGTTGAAGAAAAGGAAAAGAACAAGTGCTCCTCTCCTTTATATATCCTCCAGTTCTCCAGCAAATTATGGCCAATAGAAATCTGTACCTACGACTTTACAGAAGGAAGCTACATTTAATGTGACTACTTGCTTTTAAAGACTGATTTTTTTTCTTTCAGGTCCTCCTTGTAAAGCCCTACAATGTACTGACATGTGTGACGTAAAGTGCATTTCTTTTTTGCCAGCTTGCTGCCATATCTGAAGACTATTTTTTAACTGTGAGAAGCAGCAAGAAGTAGCATGAGAAAGGTGGCTTCATGAGAATTGGCTTCCTTATCTTTTTCATTAGCTGCAATGGATGCACTCCTGTTTGAACTAACTGCACTTTGGTCCAGGCTGATGTTTAGCAAAGAAGCAAGATCAAAATCAATCGTTTTCTTGTGAGTTTATCACCAATAAAGTAGCAACACACAAAATAAAAAAAATATTTTTTTTTTGACAATGGACTGATAAGTGGATAAAACAGCATTAACACAGTAGAAAATCTGACTAAATATCAAGGCCTTTATGCCATAAATTCCTGCACCCAAGGGCCTGTTGACCTTACTGAATGGCAGTGATCTCCTCGAGAGCAGGGGCATCACTTATGATTATGCCCCAAGGCTGAGAGCCCTTACATGACAGCAGACATCAATGGGTTGGTAAGCGACATTTCTGTGTATATCACATTTAAAATGCACAGAGAAAGCATATACAATAATATTGGTATCCCAAATTTAAAATGTAGCAAATAATAGAGTATTGACTGCAAAAAAACTTGTACTTATTAAATATTTAGTATACAGAGATTTACAGATTAGAGTGCAATTAAATTAGTGGATCTGTTGCGAGGTGTCCTTTCACTCCTCTCCTTCAACACTAGATGCCCTAAATGAGAAGCCCAGACTCCCTGTTGTGTCACTATGGTCTCCACAGCACAGATCTCAGCTCAGCAGTTTTGTTAGTCACACCTCAGATGCTTATTTCTAGAAGGCTTCTTGAAGGCCCACTCCTACAGAGCCTGAGGAAACAAAACCCTGCTGCATGCTGCCCTGACGTCTGCTCCTGCAGCAATGTCTGTCACGGCCAACCAGCAGCCAAAATGTACCTGCAGCTGCAGCACACTCAGGCCAGCCACCTATAAACAAGTGGACACAGATTTGAGCACATCTTTCACCCAGCTCAGCTACAGATAAACCCAAGCCTTGAGCTCGGCATGGTGTTTGACAAGAGGTGTTAGACACATCTCCTGTCAAATGCCTCTTCCTTGACAATTCTGTCCCCACTCATAGGTCTGCTCATGAGCATACCAGGAAAAAACACCATTCACTGTAAACAAGGACCAGCATTATTTACACTGATATAACCGAGATCAAAGTGCCGCCTTCCCACCCACCACCGAAGCGGAGATATGGTGTGGTTTATTTTGTCTGGTGTCAAGTCTTTGGAGTCAATTAGAGTCATTACTGTTTGCAGATGTCAGAAAATATAAAGGCTGAATGAGAATGTTTGACAAGGTCATAGGAAAGAAGACGATTTTCATGCTGATAAGTCTAGGGAGAAGTATGTCTTTATCCTGCAACGAAAGCCCTGTCAGCAGTGTGATGGCTGATGTGATGAAGATGCAGAGGTTGCTGATGACTGCAGGAGGATGTGACCACAAAGATGGAAAGAAGAAGGTCAATTACATAAACCCAAGGGAGTTCAAAAAGGGCAAGGAATTGAAAGCAGTTTGTGCATGTTTACTCATACAGAACATTTTTAAGGAACTAGTCATTTTACAGCAGATAAACTGCAAATTTTGGCAGTGGAAGGCTGGTTTTTTTCCAAGCCTGTTTCTCCTCCTTCTCCAGTCACACAAACCAGCTATGGTAAAAGGGTTTTTGGAGACTGGCTTCAAATAGTAAGTGAAAAAAAGCTCTTCCATTGACATCAGAGGTTAAAGATTTAGTTCACAGGATAGTAGTACTGGCCAGGTTCTTTGCCCTTGCAACTCCACCAACCCACCAACAGGCCTTCACGCAGTCTGTCCATGCTCTGAGCTCCCATCATCTGCTCGTGTGAACTCTTACACCCACACACTAAGTGGAGGAACTGATCAACACATCTACTCAGTAATAACTGTTTTTCTGGGAATTTCTTATTTTATGATTTGATGGAGAGCAAATCAGCCATCTGCAGCATAAGGGTTAAATCTTACACAAAGGTAATCATAACATTTCCTTTAGAGGAAGCACCTCACTCCAGCCTAACAAATTTCAGCCTCCTTATGTTCATGAAGTGTAGGAGGAGACTAGTGACTAAAAGTTGCATTTATGGGAAGCATAAATATCGAGAAATCAAGTTCCAGTCTGGCTTTCACCAAGTGTTAAGCAGAAAATAGTTCTTCTAATTTAAAGAAAAAAAAAATGTGAAAGGGGCAACTATTATCACTCTCAACCCTGTTCTTACAGAGTAACAGGGATGATTCCCTCAGCTCAGACCCAACAAGGAGAGTACATTCAGCATAAAGTCTTGGAGACAGGCGCATAGAACAGAACCTGTTGAAACTTCCCACTTGAGAAGAAGAATTTAAGCTCAAAGTAGGAGCATATATCAATTTGGACATAATGAGGAAAAAAAAAAACCTTCCTATGGACTTTGGTGGTACAATACATGGGAAGAAGAGGGAAAAGTTATGAAGTCACTTCAATTTTATTAGCAGCCAAAGGCAAATATCATCTGTAGAAATGTAACGGGGTATAATGAAAACAGAAGCAAATCAAGAGTCTGAAATACTAGTGAGGTTTATCTGAATGTTTTTTCAGATGCTATTGATTTAGCACTAAGGGTTTTTTTTTATCTATTTACTTTTAATTACCTCATAGACCTCCAAGAAGAACAGTAGGACCCCAAAATATTTAAAAGAACAAAATTGCCCTTGACAAGACATTGAATATTGGATGTTTGACACAAGAGGTATTTGAAGGGGAAATTCTTGTCAACATGTGGTGCATGAACCAGACAAGCACAAGCCAGACAAGCATGGAGGCATTCAGTCATTGAGACAAGCAGTTTCCCCATAAGAAGTATTTTTGTTACTTCTTACTGGAATCTTTTCTCCCCACCCCACTAGCCCAGCAAATCCCGTTATTACTTGAGCATCAGGGCATATTGCCAGGCCAACTTTCCCAGGCTTTCCTAAGAGAGTTCTTGCTCTCTTTGTGTCCTAACAAGCAGAAGATAAAGTGTTTCTCCTTAAAACAATTAACAACAAGGTGTTTTTATTATTATTGTTTTAAAGTTTAAACCTATCAAAACAAAGTCAGGAGTGGATTTATTTTTTTTTAATTTAAGAAAGCTTTACTCAAACAGACACTGAGGAATGTTGTCTTCCATAGAGTTTACACAGGAGGTCAGACTACATGACAGTCAACTATTTTGACTTTTGCTTTTACAAACCACAAAGAGCCATATCAAACTTACTGCTAACAACAGTGGTGGACAGAGTAGAGGGTTCCTGCCCAACTGCTTGATTGCAAGCACATAAATTACCCTTGAAACAGGTGCTTTGCTTCTCCCACCCTACCCTGTTCCTAGTTAGATTGTACTCATGTGATTATTAACTACATAAATTATTCCACTACCATGTACTATCCATGACAGGGCCATGTCACACAATTGGAAAGTTCTCTATCCACAGTTAACACTGCCAAATGGAGTTTGCTGCTTATTAATCTCCTTAGGAAAGTGGTGTATTAAAAAAACACAACCAAACACACAAAGCCCCTCAACAAACAAACAAACAAAAGAACTCCCACAACACTCCAGTAAAATTAAAAAAAAAAAAAATATATATATATATATTAAGTACGCAATTAGCAAACTGATTGGGCGGATGCCTGTTTCATNACTTATTTGGCAGTTAGCAGCCCACCTTGTAATTCATCCATGCAGTGAAAACTAAACTCTGACCTAGAGAGAAAATGGGCCTGAGGGAAACAGCAATTCTGGGGAACTCCCATCTGTAATATGTTAGTTGTATGACTTAAATAGTTTATCCTCACTGGATCCCAGCATTTCAAGATGCACGGCCATCATCTCAGACTGCTGTGAAACTTGCCATGCTGATTTAATCACCTCTCTACTGTGAGATCTGTTGAAGACATTGCATCATCTCTCACTGCCCTTGGAAGGCATGCAGTGTAGCAAGATCTTTCAGGAACTCTTCCAAACATATTCTACTGACTCAGATCTGCAAAGCTGACCATTAAGTAACCACCCAGGTTACAGATGTACACCAAGCAGAGAGCAAGAACTGCCTTGAGAATCACTGGGGATTTTTCACTAAATCAATTTCAGAAGCTGAAATTACTTGAATATTTGTTGTTCTCTGATTACTCTGTTCTCTTTTGATAACATTCTAATATAGAAGCTGATAAACATGTTAAAGAGTCTAAATAAAATACTTTATTATAATTAAGATTATTAACTGTCTTAAGTTTCCTTTTTTAAACTAAACTCCAAAGGGTCATGTAAAGAACTGAATTTAACAGAAAGTTTTAAATTTAAAAAACTTTTGAAAGCACTTTTCATCTCAACTATGACTTTGGGTGAAATGCTAAAAGGACATTGTGTCCAAATAGAAATTTACTAGTATTGTCTGTGACAAACCCTTGTAGTTCACCTGAACTATTTCATTTCTGGCCTAGGCTGCTGGAAGCACACATGATTTTCCCTGAAATTTTCTAACAATGCGAGTGAGCAATTTGGATTTCAAGAGTAGTCCCTATGCCCCATGCTGAAATTCTCCCTCTTGGCCATTTCACGTTTGCTGGGCAGCAAACCACAGGAACTTCAAACTACAGCAGTTCTTACAGTTTATTCTCATTAAAGCCTTTTGGTCCTTTTGAGATCTGCTGTTTCACACTAGAAATTATTCCCAGTGCTCAAGCCTGCTGACTCACTGATTCATACTGAATCATATCCAGTGGTTCCAAGTGGTTTTTGCATTTTGTATACATTGCCTTTGAGTCAATTTTTCAAGCATTCTGTACAAAGAAATCAACTACTACTACTCATGAACATGGCCTAGATGCACACTTGCCTTACTTGTCTACAATTATTTCCTTTCTGTAAACCAGGCTAATTTGAATGCATGTAAAAGTTTGCTTCTTAATTCTATTATGAGGAGAAACATCCCATCCTTTTCCCTCACTCCTTTTCTTTTAAAACCTGTCCTGTCAATTGTGCTGAAAAAATGCTGTGGGGTGTCACTACCTTATGTGAAAAACTTGGAGGTTTAATGTTTACACAAAGAGTAGCTGCAGCAACGAATGGAACCAGACAATGCTTTCTGCAGAGCATCATTACCTAGGCACCCAACTCCCTAATCTCTCCACTTGTCCTCCCATGTAAGTCCTGCCAGATGTGCCAAACTGAGAAGTGAGGAATCTGTGTTTTTTGCAAGTTCACAGTGGAGGCAACAACTCTCAAAAAAACATACTTCCCAAGATTTTGCAGCCTTAGCTTAATGGGATCATGGTTAAAAGACTCTCCATGTTCTGTGCTTTCTTCTCTTTCTCCAAATGAGTGCAGGAGAAAAAGTTTGTGACAGGAAAAGACCACATTGTTGATAATGTTGGCTTTTAAGGACAATTTCCACTAGTGGGATATTCACTGCTCACGTGGGACCACCTTTTGTGTTCTGCCAATGAATTCAGCTGGAAATGCTGCAGAATCTAAGCTGAAGCAGGTGACACGAGTAAGTTTGTCCAGAGATCAGGAGATCAGAATTTCCTTCCTTTCTCATATTGGAGAGAAAAAGGGTCTGCTGATTCTCATAATATTTGTAACCAGTCTACTTTGGAAAAGAAATAGTTTCCCCCAAGATTTGTTCTTTCAGGGTGTTGCCCAGTTCTCTTCCGGCCAACATTAACCCTATCGCACCAAGCCCAAAATTTAGAACACCACATGACTCTCTGATTTAATGCTTTACATCACCACCACTCATTTCAGTGTTCTTGATCAAAGTCATAGTAAAGGGAATAGACTAAACCATGAAGACCAGACAGAATGCATATAGAGCTGAATGGAAAGGCACCACTATGGATGGACCTGACTGAGTGATTCCCTTTCCTCTGCATGAAAATCCACAGGCTTCCAGCCCAGTAGTTTTGTCTGTCTAAATTCCTGGAACACATGCTTTCACAAAGAATTGGAAAACACAGAAAAGATTCTCTATTACAGACACAGTTCTAGGGTTGGGGAACTTACAACCCCCTTCCCAGTCTTAGAAGTGTATAAATAAATCTGATCTCCACAGATATGGATTTATGCCAAAATATATCATTACAGGCAGTTAGTTAACTATTTCAGACATAATTCATGTCTTTTCATTCTACTCTTTCCTTCACAGAGATACCTCTCCAATAACTATTTTCCCCTTCTAGCACCGAAATCCATTCCCAGGGAATTAAGGGAAACAAATTACTGTCTATTATGATGTTGCAACTCCTAACCACAGGGTTCAGCATTAAGAAGGAAAGAACAATTATTGGAACATTAGGGCTTAACTAAACAATTCAGTATTTGGCAGGGCATACTCCGAACCAACAAGGAAACAGACAGTCATGCATATATGTGCTCACACTTGTTAGCTAAAAAATGTAATTGGAACAGTGTTTTGGGACTTTGAATTTTACTAACATTATACAGATTTTTAGCATAGGTGCTGTGATAGTAAAATGAAGCACTTCAAAAACATTTTGGGTGGGTTTTTTGGTCATTTGCTATTGTTAAAGTGCATGGTAGTATAGAATTAATCCTTTGCATGGGCCTTCACAAAGGTTCCTGAGGTCTTTTGACTATCCAGATCTTTATCAGTTGCTGTGGAAACCATGCTTATTGAAAAACAGGAGTGCTAACCCAGAGACCACCTGATATCTCCACGTTAAACACGGCAGCTGAAAGCCTAAAATATTGAAGCTATACAAACCATTTACAAGATCTGGAGGTCAGCCTGCACTCTTGGTCACCCCAGAAAATGCCAAACTGCAGAAGTTAATTCAAGTTTTCTCAAGAGAAGGGACAAACTCTTGCTGGAATGAAAAGTTTGGTGCCTCTTAAAAAGCTGGAATGTGTGTTCTTTTGGATACAAGAGGTCAGGGCTCTCAGAAAATAAATCAATTTTGAAACCATAGACATTAAGATTACACAAAACTTGGAGCTGTCAAAATAGAAGAGCAATTAGTCTACCAGATGTGGCATTCCCATACTGAAAGAGTATACAGATGTGTAAAACACAACAGACAAAAATCTCATCCCCATTACTGTACTTTTCATGTGTTATCAAGTTTTACACCTTTTTAAAATGTAACTATCCATATGGTTAGTACAGACTAGAGATCATTAACCAGCAGCCACTCTGTTTCAGATCTGAAGGACAGATGACACTTCTCAGAAGGAGTCACTGGCCCTGCAGCACTGTCACCCTCCTGGGAGACACAATCCTCTTTCTGCAGCCTGACTTCATGGCATGGAAGATATTTCCAATACCCCCTGTCTTCTTATTATGAAAAACAGACCTTGAGGGCTGCCCAGCTCCTGCCTTCTCTGACATGGTGTCACAGACAGACTGTCACTGAGTCACCACAAACCCAAGGCAGAACAAACACTGCAGTCACACTCCATGCTAAAATCTTTCCTATGTTGCCCATTCAGCAATGGCAAGGAATAAGCTTAAAACCTCACTCATGAGCTGGTCACAGACCAGGCACCCCTGTGCTAACCACAGCTCGCCTTCCTCCTTAGAGAAGCTGTACCACAGCAGCAGAGCCCCAGAGTCCTATGTGCAGCCTCAGCCTCACACCCTGACCTGGCACCAGATGCTCCTCTCTTCCTGACCAGGATCCTGCAGGGACAAACCAAGACAGGTTTGCCCCACCATGTCCCCTTGTCCAAACTGAATATAGGAAGTGCTGTAGTATCCCCTTCCTGACCTGCAAGGCATCGTCCTCCATCCCAAGCTGAGTTAAACACAGCAGCCCAGCTCCTCCACTTACCAACATGATCCTCCTTTTAGATTAGATATCAGGAAGAAATTCTTCACTGTGAGGGTGGTGAGGAACAGGAACAGGTTGCCCAGAGAAGTTGTGAATGCCACATCCTTGGAAACATCCAAGATCAGTGTGGACAGGACTCTGAGCAACCTGGTTGTTGAAGATGCCCCAGCTGACTGCAGGGTTGTCAGGCCAGATGACCATTACAATATCCCTTGCAACCCAAACTGTTATATGATTTTATTTAATCAACAATGCATCAAATCTACCAGACTTAAGTAACACTGACACATCTCTCTCTATAATATGACTGGATTTTTTGGTGTCTACAGCAGCAAGTCATTAATTGATCAATTAAACATCAAAACAGAGTGTTTCCAATTAGAATAATTAAGAAAACAAACAAAATGAAAAAATTATTCAATAAATAACATCAAGCCATCACTGACATTGGTTTGCTGTCCCAACTTTGGTTGAAGACAGAGTATGCTATTTCTCCCACATTCTTTCCACAGAGATGTGGTTTACACCAGCAGAAGGGTTAGTTAAGCCAATTCCCAGGATAGGCATATCTCTCTGCACTATTTGCCACCAGAACAACATTCCCAAGAAGCAAAGTTTTAAGCACAGACCACATGTTCCACTCCACCAGTTTCATCACTAACCTAGGTGGTACTGGCAGACAATCAGATTTACATGGCTTCAGCTAGCTGCAGACTCCTGAGTCCACCAGTTATTCCAAATCTGTTCCAACTTGCTTCAGTGCTCTCAAAGACCGAGGAATTAATTCATTACAGCATTATCTTTACCCAGGCCCCCTTGCACACCACCGCTGGTAGTCACTGGTTGGCTCTAAGTAGTCTAAGAGCACTCTGAGAGCCTGATACACTGACTGTGGTTTGGGGTCAGCACAGCATGAAGAAGGCCACTGCTTTCGGGCCCTTCACAAAGCAGCAGCTGAGCCATATTAATTTACCCCGAGGTCTCTTAGAGAAAATCCTATCACCAGTTTTGGCTTGCCTCGAAATGCCTCCCTGCACTTTGGAAATGCGACCTTGCAACTCAGCTGTCTATACATTAAGGCTGAGCTGACACTTTGAGGTTGCAATTTCACCAGTCTCTTCAAGGCATCTTCATAGACGAAGCAGAGCACTAATAAAGTATTTTAGAAAGTCAACACAGTTTGTTTGAAGTATTGGATAAGCAAACATTACAGGGGTCCCTGACATTTGTCCCTAGCATATTTGACTCATGGTCATCCACAACCTAGGATTTATGTTTCCTGCCATTTACATGACTGTGCTTCCTTTAAATGGTTCTTTTCTCTAAAGTATTAGTTTTTCCTTCTTTTTGTTTATTTTTGATAAACCTACTATATTATGTCTCACTTCCCCCACTTTTTTTTTCTTGTGGGGATCTCAGACTTCTTTCCACGTAGTAAAATTCAGCATTTAAGGTGACCTTTTAAAGGGGATTCCAATACATTGAATGGGATCTCCCACCAGCTAAATTATTCTGTGATTTTATTTCTTTTTTGTCATGGTCATTTCCATGTCATCTGAGTGTCTTTACTCATGCACTAAGCACCACGACTAACATCTGTCACATATTGTTTGTTTTCTTCTCTTTCCCCAGGGGAAGAAGGAAGGGAGGGTCTGGCATTGGTGAAGTGGTTTTCCTTTGTTTATTTGTTTGTTTAGCATGCATGTTGCTATGTGTTTAGACAGAAAACACCAGGTCAGAGTAATGGCTGGAAATCAGAGTGGGAGGTGGAATGTGTACAGAGGTCCTCAGGAAGCAGAGGAACCCCTCAGACTGAGAGGTAAGCCATTGCCTCTTTCTTTGTGCAACAGGTGCACAGATGGATAGGGTTTGCTCCTAAACTTCTTTGTCTCAGGCTTGGGAAGGCTTTAAATGAGAACACACAGACCTTAAACCTGATCCAGAATTCATCAGAGAACTGGAATGTAGAGTGAGGGATGTCTGGCATGGCCATCTTAATGCCTGGCTGGGAAGAGCACAGTTGTGTTCTGAGGATGCCTGAGCACTGATGGTTTCACACACAGTCCAAGGTTAGCCAGGATGAGAAAAGGAAATGGGTCAAAAATTGAACATGAGACAGCATATGGCAAATGGAAATACTCTTTCACTATGACAAAGAAAGGGAAAAGGACTGTCTATAGCAAGTTGTTAATGGTAATTTTGTCTGTCTAACATCCTGATCACTTACTGGCTGAAGGAGAGCTTTAGGAAGTTGTTTTTGCTAATCTTTTATGAGATGGTAACTGTCTGAGTCTTCCTTTCCTAATAAAATATTAGTTTTAGGTCCTTGCACACTTGCAAAACTTCGTCCCTGGGGACAAAAATTTCCCATATCTATGATAAATATTTTGGCAAAATTTCACTCACGAAACATTGAATGAGACAAGAAAGGGTATGTTTTGACCTTGCTAGAAAGATGGGCAGCTCTTCTGTGAGAAAGCCCTGGGACTATAAAGGGACTGCTAAGGAAATTGCTAGATGTTATTCAAGAGAGATTTGTTTGTTTCTGTGAAAACGTGGATATTTGAGAAGCTGCAAGCCACTGAAGAATCTCAATTCAGATAAACCCAGTAGTTACGATAAGATTTCTTACCTGCCCTTGCAGTCATGTCCTACCAGAACATGCATTCACCATTGCCAAAAGTCAGCTCCTCCCAGCTTATTTGGGTAAAGGAAAAGGAGAAAAGTTCTTCTGTGCACAGAAGAAGCTGTCTTCTTCAGTCCTCTTCTCTGAGAAAATGGATGAAGATTCCACTTCAAATGCCTAAGTAACATTTAAAGGTGCGAAAACATTAAAACCTACAGAATTCTTGGGTTTTTACATGGAGGCAAGGAGAGACAGAATGAGAGACCTGGGTGAAACTCAGAAAAGTATAAAATGCTTCCAGATGACTAACACAACATTTAGCTTTATGAGAAAAGGCATTCTTAATAGATCTTCATTATCAGGCAATTGTTTTTATGTGCTGTTTGCCTAAACTTATAAAAATTCTGGAAAGGTTTTTGAATTAAGATTTTATGGTTGCTTTCTAATTTTTTGGTGAAAATGTTGAACACGACTGAGTTCACATCATACCACACTGAGTCCCTACATAAATAAAGGTCTTTGATCGGGTGACATATCCACACATTCCTGGAGATGGCAATTTTATCAATTATTAACCAATTTCCTGTGTGCTTGATTAACACTCAACAGGAATTAAAAAAATTGTAATATTTAACATATTCAATAGCTCTGCATCCACATCAAAAGAAAATTAGGGATTCCAATTCCAAAATTAGGGAAAAATCCTAATTCTGTCTTTTTCTCTTATTTCTTCATTATTTCCAAGTAATTCTTCATTGTTATTATTATTATTATTTGCCATGCCATATTAAGCAACAATAGTGAAGTTATGATCTTTCATTTCCTTTCAATACAGAGAGAATCCCTTAAAATCCTGTCTTTGCCTTTTTCTTTAGTTGGTTTCTCAATAAGTACAGAAGGAAAAAAGTAGATATTTATCACTCTTTTAAGATTATGACTCTGACAAGTGCATGTTATTGTCAGTCTTGACCTTGGTAGGCAGGCTATGAAATGTTTGTCAAGTTTAATTTATAGTTGACAAAAGAAATCCCTGGTTTACACTGCTAAAAACCCATAATTAATTATTTTCTCATTCTGCCATACATGTAACTTTGGACTAAGAAAAGCAAGGAAAACCAAGGTTTTCTCATTTACCTTGAAGAATTTTCTCTTCTTTTTCTGTGGACCATCTTCATATAGACCACCAATAACATTTAATGACTAAAGAGGTGAAGAAAAAGGAAGTGTCATTTAAAGACGAAGTGTGTCTTGGAATTCAGGAAGGGCCAGGTAAGATACAGAAAGACAGGAGAGGTGAAGGAGCTGCTGAAACCCCTGATGAACAGCAAGTGGAGAGATATAATTTAAGGAGCAGGCAGTCAGAAGGTCAGAAGGAAATTCAAGAACAGACTGTTGTAGTTCTGAGGCTTGGTTTAGAGACCTCCAAGAATTTAGAACAGGGCTGATGGGACCTCAACTGCTGGACCTTCTCTAGTCCTTCAACAGAACAAATACAGCTTTGGTAGGAATGATAGCAAATGACAGACATAGTGATCAAAGATGTGAACTCAATAGAGGTAAAAATAAAAATAATTCAAATCCAAGGACCGAGGATGCTGCTTAGTAAGCAGAAGTTGTTATGAATGGACTTGGTTAGACATGTCCTTGGTAGAACCAGAAATGCTTCAATTGTTCTCAAAGACAGTACCAAAATTGCGCTTTACTGTTTAGCTGAAGTTCTCATTTCCAAATCTGCAACATGGATATATGACCTGGAAAGAGCCATAATGCATGGACCTGAGAAATATCACATGGTTTAGCCATAATGTGTTTCTTTTTGGTTCCCACTCATTCACTCTTTACAAAAACGTGGGTTCTATCATCACTGCAGAGTGATTTTCAGAAGAGTCATTGTAGGAATTACCTGTAAAATAAACATTAATCTGTTTAATGGCCTGTTCCAGCAGTCAATATCCAGTTACATGAAATGCTCAAAGAAAATGAAGCACATGCATTCCAAAGTTGACTTTCACAGCCCAGGCTATGGTATGAACTACTAGTGCCATTTGGGTGATAATCCTCTGGATTTCCATTCCAAGGTGTATCATAGGCTATCAAGTCACGCTGACTTGATGATTCAAAAATCATCATTCCAAAATGAGAAGATATTT
>VZTN01007452.1:2986-18245 GCA_013400515.1 Erpornis zantholeuca
TTGGAGTCTAATAAACAGCTTTAAAATTCCATACATCTGCTATTTTCTCAAAAAAATAATGAAAAACAAAAACAAACTACACTTTTAAAAACCCATTAAAATTCATGTTAAACTCCCAAACACATTAACCTTAGAGTCTGATGCTCCAGAAATACCCCATGGCCATTTTTTCTGAAGGCTTACATTTCTACATGCTCAAGCTATAGTCCATTAATAAAAATGAGTTTCTGTACAGCTTTTAGATAGAATATATTAGTGTGTTCAGTCTTACATCTTAAATTATCTACTAGTATTTGTTATTTTGTTCACAAACACGAGTGAAATTTCTCCATACTATAACATAATTTAAGTCCTTTTCTTAATAACAAAGTAATGAAAATATTTTTCATTAGGAAAAAATATAACTATTTAAATATAACTTAATTGAATGGTTTCCTAACTGTTGTTGCTAACCACACTTAAGTAAAACAGACTAAACTGTGAAATTAAGTGGCTTCTTGGTTTAGAAGTTAATTTCAACACTTATTTCAGCTGCTGTTTCCTGCTTTCTGTTTGTTTGCAATTCTAAACCATAATCCTTGCAAGTCTTACCCTGCTTATTGAGCACCCATAATCATTTTGCATAAGCAATAAAAAACTTTGATTCAAAATCTGGGCTGACATATATTTGCCTAAACACAAATGACATATGATGTTGTTTCCCATTCTGTCTTAACAGAAATCCTTCTGAGGGACTCGTGACACCCACCTTCAGCCACTGACAACGCCTGGTTTCTCTTCTGAAGATCATTCCGTACTAGGATGAGCTCTGCCTGAGAAAAAAAAAGGAGTAAGAGTGAGGACTAATTTTGCATCTCTGAATCTCTTTGTGACTAATTTGTTTTCTCTCGCTCTCTCTTAATTGATCATGGTTTTCTAACTAGGGCATTTAAGTTAAATGCCAAGGGCTATGTAGCACGCACAACTTCAGAATAACTTTCTCATTAAAACATCAGAGGACAAAGTCTCAAGGGGAATTTGTAATCAATATTCCATGTTGTCTTTTATAATTCCTTCCTCCAGTGGCTGTTTCTGGCACTATATTTATTTGCAGATCCTTTTACACAAAGGTAACTGGAGACATGTTACACAAAGGTAACTGGAGACTTACATGAAACTAAATTTCACCAAAGACTGTTGTTTGTTTCTAAAACAGTTATGATTTCACACAACACAAGCTGAAAGTGAATGTAATAATAGTTTATTACAGAAAATTCTGAAACTTTAATGGTCTTTTCAGTCATTCCATGCTCTGGTAATGCTTCAGGGAGGATTTCCCACTGGTAAAGGCTCTATAATTTAAAATAAGTGAAGACATCAGGATGTGAGTCATTAATTGTTAATTATACTCACCTAACTTTATTGGTTTCCTACAGAGTATCTAGTTAACAATGATTTATAGACAGATTTTTAGAATACCTGTAAACAAAAGAAGACTAAGGTACTTTATGTGATGGTTCCACACCATCTGCTACAGTCTTTGAATGAAATGACAGTAAGAGGGAATAAACTCAAAATTAGGTAGCAGATGGCCTTGACATAAAATGATGGCATTTATGCCTTATTTTTGTTTTCTTTTTATTTACTACTGAAGAGAGAAGAAGATGTTAAGCCCCAAATTCTACTAGAATATAGTAAAATTATTTAGAATTATAAAGCATTCCAGAAGAAAATTCTCAAAAATGTAGCTTGTAAATTCACTGTAACATAAAGGGGAAAAAATAGCATCTTAATTAATAGAAATTGTTAAAAGAGAACTTGTGTATGCCCCATCCCTGGAAGTGTTTAAAGCCAGGTTAGATTGAGTTCTAAAGCAATCTTGTCTAGCGAAAGATGTCCCTGCCCATGGCAGGGAGCTGGAACCAGATGATCTTTAAAGTCTCTTCCAAAACAAACCATTCTATGATCCTGTGTTGGTGAACATCTCCATTTACCCTTCTTTCTACCTTTTCTAAGGTTGGCTTTTTAGCTATCCTCCCAAATAAGGAAACCTTCACTGGTGGAAGAATCTTCTGTTTCTTAATCCAGTGCTCTTTCCTCTATGTTTTCTGGAAATTTTCAGTGAGCTTCATTTTAATCTGAAATTTTCATTAACTTTTGAACTAATTTTTGGGAACCAAGTACACAGTAGCTAAAAACGTATCTATTTTGTCAGTCATTTCTTTCTTCGCTTTGGGACTTTATCTCAGTGACCTGTTCTCAAAATACTGAGTAATATGAACGGCTCCAGGGATGCTCCCTCTATTGGTGATTCCGTTTATCCCCAGCAAATGCATTAGCAGCCTTCAAATAGTCTTTTCATAAAATTAGGCCTCACAAGTCATTACTATTTACAAATGAAACCTGAAAAATTACTTGCAAGGGAAAAATAAACAAAAAACCAAACAAATAAATAAATACTGTAAAGGACCTTGAATCAGATTGATTATGACATAAACAATAGTTGATTTTTTAGGTTAGAACAGAAATTTTACCTTACTATTGCCTTTTCTAACACTCTCAGCAGTAAATTTGTTTCTGTTGCTAGATAGTGAGGTGCATATCAGGTGTCTCTGAGCATTACTTCCCATTACAAAACTCTTTCATCTTATTTTGTAGATGGAATGCCAATGTATTTTACACCCAATTCTGCATTGCACAGCATAATTCATGGTGAAGTAAGAGCAGCCTTCTTATGAAATTCAAGTCGCAGAATCAGCTACTGAACTACTTTGCAGTTCCCACAATAAGTAGAGGCAAAAATAAAGTGTTAAAATTTACTGGGAAGAATGTGGTTGCATTTAATTCCATGATACAGTGACAGGTGATAGGACACAGAAGAATAAATTCTGTAAAAGAAATCATGCACTGAAAGTATTGGGAAAAGTGATAAAGTCATACTACATCATGAAACAAACTTTCCTATGGAAAAACTACTAGAACCTGATCTAAGGAACCTTCTTCTATAATATTTTTATTTGGAGAAGATAAGATTCCTCTTATGTATACGGAATTGTTTCTTATTATTAGAAAAAAAGATAGGTGAGGGGATCTACAGATAATGGAATGTTTCCGGATAAGTCACAGAAGAAAATATAACTGAAGATAAATTCATAAAGCTCAGTATGGCATCAGTTTTTAGATGTGAATGTTGTATTAATGGTTATGGAAAATCTGTGATGGGGCCTGGGAAAAATTAGGGGGAAATGAGCTGTTCATTTTCATAGACATCTGAATAATTGTGTGGAACTTATGCTAACAATAAAAAATAATAAAACATAACCCATGACCTTCTTAGGAGGTTCCTTCTCTTAGGAAGTAACACAGCCTTCCTTCATGAAATAGCTGAGAGATTGTACCACTGGCACATGACTTAAACTTCTGTACAGGACTAGATTTTTATATCACAACATGACGACAGAACCATGAAATCAGGGCAGCTAGAGCAGCCATAAACAATAAAAAGAGACAAACTGAAACAATGTATTAATGAAATATCCATAAGGGAAGGGAAGGGAAGGGAAGAGAAGAGAAGAGAAGAGAAGAGAAGAGAAGAGAAGAGAAGAGAAGAGAAGAGAAGAGAAGAGAAGAGAAGAGAAGAGAAGAGAAGAGAAGAGAAGAGAAGAGAAGAGAAGAGAAGAGAAGAGAAGAGAAGAGAAGAGAAGAGAAGAGAAGAGAAGAGAAGAGAAGAGAAGAGAAGAGAAGAGAAGAGAAGAGAAGAGCAGAGAAGAGAGGAGAAGAGAAGAGAAAGATTTTGTGATTGTCTCTTGGAAACTGCTTTACAGAAGTCAAATTCTTGAATCTCTATCTTCATAATTATAACATACAATAGATCTGACACAGATAACGTGTAATCATCTACAAGGAATGTATAAGCCCAGAAAGTTTTATTTCTATCAATGGTGTTAAAATGGTACTTCTGTTCACTGAATTGTATTTCTTAAATTTTAAGAATAATGGACTGCTTTGGAATGAATTGCGTGACTCAAGTTGATGTGTCAACTCATTTTGGTTATGTCCACTCCTTAACAGACAGATCCCTTCACAGAAGGCTCTGCTGCCTTTGAGATATCATTGTTGTACTGTAATGACTCTCTTCTTCCTTTAAAATCCTGGGAGAAGTCCTCTAAATTAATTATCCTTTGTCTTAGACGTGGAAACCTCCGTGACACAGACCTAGGTATGTTCCCCATAATTGAGGTGCCCAGATTTTTGATATTCCTTTTCACACATTCTACTAGGAGAAAATAGTAAAGATAATGTTATGAATAGAAACACACCAGAGACAAAATTGTCTACTCTTAGCCACTCTAGGGTACAAAACACACAGCTCTTGGAACATAATCTGCCACTATATTTAACTGCAAGAGACATCACATCTTCTACTAGCTAGATACACTGGATATGGCCTCCTTCTTTAAAGCACCGGCACCAGACATTTTAAGTGTAGGCAGCAGAACCTGAAGTGCCCTTTTGACCACAGACCATCACTTCTCCAGTTATCATGAGGCAGGAAGTAGTTTGGATCCACTCTATCCCCATCTGTAATTTAGCCATTTCTAAATAAGAATAAAGAGATGACAATATTTACTTCACACAGAGCTAAACCTCCTCCCAAAATGCTGAGATGCTGTCTCTTGCTAGGCATGATCCAGAAGGAAATAAATATCAAATGAGTGAGGATCAACAAGAATTGAATAATTTTGAAGGCAAATATACACTTTGTCACACATACTTATATACCAGAATTAAAACCTGCTTACAAAATTATACATAAGTTTTGGTTCCTGTAATATAAACAGAATCCTTAATCAAAATTACACCTAAGAATTGGTCTTCTCTCCAGTTGTCACTCAAATATATAATCTTCAAAATTTTTAATTCTCTTATCAATTAATTCTGTCAAATATTGTGAGGGTTTTTAATTTTAAAAAATTGTTCAAAGATATTTTTCAAAGATATTTAATCTACAGTTCTGATTTTGCTTGGTTTAGAGTTCATATTTTTTCACAGTGGCTAGAATGAATCTATGTTCTGGATTTGTGCCAGAAATGCTGTTAATAGAGGGCCGTTTTTATTATTGATGAGCAGGGCTTGCACAGAGTCAAGGCCTCTCACCCCACCCCACCAGGGAGCAGACTGGGTGTACACAAAAAGTTGGGAGGGGAGACAGGGGAGGCAGGTGACCCAGAAGGATATCCCACACCATATGGCACCATGCTCAGCCTGTGGAGCTGGGGGAAGGAAAAAGGCAGGGCAGGACATTCCGAGTGATGGTATTTGCCTTCCCAAGTCCCCATTATGTGTGAAGGAGTCCAGCTTTCTTGGGAATGGCCATGCCTATCAATGGGAAGAAGTGAGTGCTTTCCTTACTAAGCTCTTTATCTCAACCCAAATGTTACCTCACTTTTTGCTCTTTCACTTTGCTTCCCCGTCCCACTAGGCAGAAATTAGTCAGTGGCTATGTGGCACTCAGCTGGTAGCTGGGGTAAAAGCACGACTCCTGTACTGCCTTGCTATGCATGCATTCGCACTAAGAGGTTCCAGAGAAGAATGATGTATTTCTTCCTGCCACTTTCCCCTACAGAACTCAATAACTTTTTTTTTTTTTTGCTAAGTATTGCTGATGATTCTTTCATACATTTGCACACGTTGTCTACTTATATATAGATAGTCATGCTACATGGACCTATGTAGCCATGCTTGTTATTTTATTTTCCTGCTTACTTTTATTTCTTCTTTAAAGAAGAAAAAAGTTCAAGATTATACATTTTAGAATATCTAGGTACTAATGAAAGTGTTAAAAGCTATGATTACAGTCTTCTTATGTTTATTAGCATTTAGGTTTTCTACTTGCATAGTCAAGCATAAAAGTACAAATAAAGAATGCTCCTCAAGGGCTCACAGTCTATTCTGCCCTTGGTATTTTTTTGTTTCATTTTCATAAATACATAAAAATTGCAAAACACAATTCTCATTGAAAAAAATACAGCATATATTTCTGAACTTATCAAGAATTACAATATCCGACACAAAGGAGGAGGAAGGCTTGGCCTCTATATCTGAAATACTGGAAGGAGTTTCATGTTTAATTCCCAGTTCTTGCAGTATATTTTTTCCAAGACAGAATGATCTGAGAGAAAATAACTTAAGAAATTGGTGAATCTGGATGGAGACAACTCTAAACTAGTTCTGCTAAGTATTGTCTTAAGTTCTACTGTTTTCCCTTAGTGTTAAAAGTCCTACAAAGTGGACTTTAGAGTCCAATGAGATTCTTATAAAATCTTCCTATTAGGTTTCAAACACAATCCAAGCTAGAAGAGCTAGGAGCATTTACCACATATTTTGTTGAAAAGCACTAGGTTAGTTTTAAAACAATACCACCCACACAAATAGCTGGAAAATGCCAAACATGATGCGGTGTTCTACACTTTATTGCTGGCAACTACAGAAAGATGAAGTGCATTCATTATCTTACAGTGAACCGATCCATTTACTTTGTACTGTCACAATTTTAAGCAGGAAAGTCTGCTTTAATAACAGAAAAAATAAGTCCAAGTTAAGTCAAGGATAGTTATGACAAATATTTTATGTACTTGCTCCATGAACATGATACATTTTGACAATAACATATTACAATGATTACTAAATAGTCACAGCTCTTTAAGATCTTTAAAGTTAAACACAAACAAAAACTATTATTATGAGCACTAACACATAAAAACGGCTCATCAACACTTAGGGAAATTTGAATATGAAGAGTATTTGGAAGTAGTTAATGGAATGTGAAAATATGTATTTCCATATGCCTAAAAATTAGATAACCCTTCAGGTCTCCAAAGTAATATTCAATCCACAGTTATGGCTTACAGTTTCTCCTTCCTCATTGCATATTTTCAGGACTCAAGTATTTTAGGTGCTATTTATTTGTATTCCAGTACTATTACGTCTAGGTTTGTCAGCTACATAGAAAAATAGGTCATTTGTGTCAGAGTTCCTTTTAGAAGAGCAAGATTTTCATGAGAACTTCATAGTACATAGTCAGGTATGGCATGTTTTAAAAAAAACCCAATTTTTCTGGTTTTGTGAAAAGAAAAATATAATGCAAAATGAAGAAACTTCATAGAAGTATTTAAGTGATAATGTCCCACTTCATTTTCAGTAGAATTCATATTTTAGAGCTCCTTGCCCATTTTTTCTTGGTATCTTCCTTGACAGTTATATAATTCACATTTACTACCAGAAACCTCAGGACTTTCTCTCCTTTTCCTTTGAAAGTTGCCTTTCCGAGCATTTTAAAAGAACATTCTCCTCCTAGTTGAGAGTTTTCCTATTTTTCCTATACTTCAAGTAAGTATCTTTCTAATGCTTTTCATTCATTTTAAATATGCCTCCTCCTCTTTCTAGTGGAACAAAGTTACCAGGACTCTGCAAAGCGAGACCGTATGGAGGCTTCTGGGTAAGAGTCCGCGCCCCACACGCTGCACTAAACCAGCTGCCGGGCAGCAGATGCCGTTTGGTAACCTTCAAACACCCAATGACAAAACCAAGACTGCTCTGTTTGAAATTCTGCTGTGTTTTACTGCGACATCAGTGTTGACTGCATATTTGGAAATGGCTTTTGTCTTCATAAATGTTACATTTGGGTTTTTTTCTGTTTGTTTCTTCCTTTCACTTAACCTCACAAATACATTTATTCTTGTCTTGGTTTGAGACAAAACTCAGGGGAGAAATATTTCTCGATAGAAAGCAGGATTTCAATCACCCCTCCCCCCATCAGGTTTGGGAAAAAGAAATATTTTCTCGGAGGAAAATGAAGAGGGAAAAACTATTTATTTAACAAAACACATAGAGAAAATAAAAAAAAAAACCAAGAAATGATAATAATGCTAAACAATAAAATCTCCTGCTTGGGAAAGGGAAGGGAAAAAACTTGAAGAAGTCTTTCTAGCTTTGATCTTTCTCGCTGAGTTGACCTGGGGAATTTTCCCCCCACCAAACCAGTGGAGAGGATTTACAGAGGGAAGTCAATTTTCTCAGTGAGGTCTTTTGAGGTTCTGACGCTCCAAGTCCAGAAGAAAAAGAGAAACCAAAGTCCCAAAAAAAAGGAAGGAAAAAACTTCTTCTTTCTCTTTCGCTCGAAGGAAAAAAAGAAGAGAGAGAGACGAGAGGAAAAAAAACTCTTGCCAGCAAGCGTCCCCCACACCTGACTTTGAACAAAGATTCCTGTGGACTGGTTTTTTTTTTCCCTCCCCTCTCAGGCACAGAAAGGCATAAAATTCATTTTTTGGGCATAAAGCAGACGATATAGGATATATTATACACCATAAAAATCACTCTAAGACAATTCTCATTACAGTTGTCATACAGACAGCTAAAGAGCAGCCCAAAGTTGACTAAAGACAGAAGACAAAAGACTGAAGATCTAAATGAGAGTTAGATGTTTGGACACTTGTACAAAACATGATTATCATGTTAAAATAGATATATTGTTGCTACAAATATTAATATACAGTAAATTAATTTACACTTTTGGGTAGCTTGCTAACTACCAATAAACCTAAAATTCTTGTAATCAAATCCCATAATGTAATCTTGTCAATCAACTAGAAGTTGATTTTGTCCTTCTCACATGCATGCCTCCTCTTGATATTAATGACTACCTTACATATAAACAAATAAGCATCTTTGTGAACAAATATTAAACAATATTTTCTTTCTCTAGAAGGGATTATTATTTTTATGTTCAATTATTTTTCAGTACTTGTAAACAAAAATTTCCAATAGACTTAAAAGAGTGCATAGGGGCACTCATTTTGCTATAACAAATTAGTATTTAATCCAAAAATAAGAGTTTGTCATGAATGGCTTGGCCAATAGACATAAATTTTAATGATAGACAGATAAAAGCAGGCAGAGTGCAGTATCATTTCTAATACAGTAATACAGGCATTCCCTTGCATAACAGCTCTCATTATGTAATTTCCAGTGGCGATGTAATTTATCTACTCTAATTTGCAGACACATTTAAAACTAAATGTGATTAATATTTATGCAGATGAATTTTTTTCCAAAACCAGATTTTATTTTATTTTATTTGACCATGTTCCTCAAACTAATTTTTTTCCTTTCATCTTTCTGCTTAATAAATCAAGGAGAATACATACATAGTGATTAATGCTAATAACTGCCTTGCAATAATATTGTGATGTACTGCATTATATGTCCTACTGGAATTAAATCTAAACTCTTCTACCTTTCATTAATTGAAGAGCGGTAGTAAAGATCATAATATATATGCCAAGGGGATAGCAGAGAAACACGTAAAATGAGCTTTTTGCACATTCTCTTAATTTATAAAATGGCTTATGCTTTAATTTTCTTAAAGCTTTTTTATTCAATATTCAATTTGCATGCAAATTGAAATGTTTCAAACTGCAATATATTTAGATGTGAATCTTCATTTTTGTAATTTCCCTCTTCATTCCTTCCCTGTCAATACAAATTCTTCCTGATGAGATTATTTTAGCAACTTGCATTAAGAAGCTTATTGTAATTTTCCTGTTTTATAAATAATTATGTAGGTTACTTTTGAACAGATAGCCATCCTTTCACTGTAAAGAATCCACATGCTCCTGTGGCTGCTCAATAAACAATATTAAAGTGTCATGGTTCTATTAAATGTTATCTTTGAAAGATCTGGTTCTATCTTTTGAAAAGAATAAGCATTAGAAACGAATTCTGGGAAAAACTGAGACATTTTTCTTTGTGCACCAGCAAGGCATCAGCTTTTTCTCAATTGATAATCGTATTTCTTATTCATCAAAAACATTCAGAAACATAAAAACTCACAACATTTTCAAAATTGAAAAATAATATGTTAGAAATAAAATTAGTTTAATAAGTGGACTAAGTTTCAATCCCTTTTTATTCTATTAGAACCTGAGAACTCCATTTATTACAGGGCATTATGGATATGATTCTCTATTTGAAAAGAGACAGCTGTAACACTGTCTTTTTTTTCCCTATTTTTCCTGTACTTCAAGTAAGTATCTTTCTAATGCTTTTCTTTCATTATAAATATGTCTCCTCCTCTTCCTAGTGGAAAAAAGACTAACAGAGAAAATATTTAGGTCAGAAAGGGAAAAGATATTATTTACTGCCCAGTCAACGATACAAGCCCTAGAGAGACCAGAATGTATTAAGCACAGCAAGAGGATAATGTATGTAAGAAAGAAGGAGAAATGGAAAACTGAAATTATCAAAAATGAAACTGCAATTAGGCAAGAACAGCTGGATTCCCCAGATATAACTACTATTCAAAAGTATCAGTTCAGGTTAGGCTTGATGCTGAGACTTGGTGGGGAGAGGAAAAAAAAGAAAGGCCAAGAAAAAAGAAATTAAATGATAGATATGTTATTATTTAAAACAACCTATACTCTCAAATATTACTGAAGAAGAACAGTAGTATTCTGTTTCCCACTACCTAGAAGAAAATCAAGTGTGAATAACACTTCAGATTTGCAAAGACTGACTATAATTGTTGATACTAAGTGAAACAACGGGGAACTGGAATAATTGTGTTTGTGCCAATGAAAAAAACATTATAAAAGAACATTTCCAGAGATGGTGCAGCAAGCAGAACTGCAGTCCACCTCTTTTTGCCTTTGAAAGTCCATTGTCTCAATGCACTATTTATGTATTCCAATAGAACTTGTATAACTTTTTTAAATTCAAAATCTATGCACCCTTCCTAGGCAACTGCTCTGGAAAACAAACCATAGAACTAAGTTTGCTCACTTTCTCTCAGACTTCAAACAAATCATATAATCATAGTATGATTAAGGTTGGAAAAGACCTCCAAGACCATCAGCTCCAACTGATGACATAATGCTACCATGGCAGTAAAACATATCACTCGGTTCTTGAACACTTCCAGGAATAGTGACTCCACCACTTCCCTGGGCAGCCTGTTCCAATGTTTAACCGTGCTTTCAGCAAAGAAATCTTTCCTAATATCCACCCTAAACCTTCCCTGGCACAACTTGAGGCGGTTTCCCCTTGTGCTACTGCTGGTTGCCTGGGAGAAGAAAAGAACATTTACAGGACAAAAAATGTACATCTGAACTGATCAGTACCTTGGTATATCCTAGCTGCCTGCTGCTAGAAACCAGCACATTTAGGAGACAGTTTCTAAGCACCAGGGCTGGTGACAAACCTCCAGGATTAAGTTCAACTGAGATTTGGAGTAGTATATTTTGGGTGCAAGCACCAACACTGGCTGTTGGTCACCAAACGCACATTTATACCCTATTTGAGATTTAGTGCAAAATTCTACAGCTCACCTCTGAAACCACACCAGGGTGTTTTTTCTTCAAATAATGTGCCTGTACAAATTGTATCCCCAATATCTGAACTGCACTGTGCTGGGACAATTTTAAATTTTCATTTAAAAAATAGTGATTTTTTAAAAGATGTATGACACCACCGACATTAAGACTAATTTAAAATCACATACTGCTATTTAAGGCAATGCTAAGAATATTGCTTTCAGATAGACTAGGAGAAAGTGAGTCTCAGACAAAAAAAAGTGACAGGAAAATGAACAAAAGGTTTGTAGGAAAATATCAATATTAATAGCTACAACAGCAACACAGTGACCGAGACAGTTTAAACATACAACATGGTTTACTTACATGAGTAAAGCATGGTTTTGTCAGTGTGCTTAGGCTGAGATTATTTCTTCCTAAAACTTTTATTTTACAAAGATTTTCAGAGTGTGCCCAGTGTGGGAGGTAAGGAGGTGGAATAAAGTTCCAAGAGTTTTGCTAAGGAAATCCATAATTTGGAGTACTTCCCAGTGCAGGAATAGCATCAGTCTATTTTTTTTTCTCCTTCACTAAGCAAGAATGATAACAGCAGCATTCAGAGTGGATAGGAAAAGTCAGTAGAGAGTGAGTTCACTAATGAGGTAAATGGAAAAAAAAAAAGGGTGGATGTTGGAAGCAGGGAAGGGCCCCTAGATTAGATAATAACTGAATGAGGTAGGTGTTTTCTTTCAAGCACTATAAAAAGAAGAGAGAAACTCTGAGGGATGAAAGAAACAGAAAGAAATGCTGGTGTTAGAAGATGAAAGAAAAGCAGAAATGTTTCATCTCCTCTCTAAGTAAAGGGCATTTTTCAGACAGAGAAATATAGAACATAGTGTGCTATCCTTTCAATGATCCCAGAGGAAAAAGGGTAAGTAGATTAGGGAAGTGAGGGTCAGGATAAAGATCATCTCTTACTGATCCATAAGGTCAGCTTTTAAAAATATTTTAACCACAGAGACCTGTGGAAAGAGGAAGCTGAGTTTTGAACATTCAGTTGTTACTTTGGCATTCCAGAAACACAGCCACTATTCTTCCAGCTCAGCCTTCTCTTGTCCTTTGTGGACCACTCTCCTCCTGACTGGTTAGAGGGTGGGATCATACTAACACTTTCTCAGCATGAAAACAGAGCTCTCCATACTGTGCACATGACAAAACTGCAATTTCCTTGGCTTCACCACAGCTGCAGAGTCACAGAATATTTGAAGTTATTTGAGAGCACCTCTGGAGACTGTCCAGTGGAACCCACTGCTCAAAGCAGCGGCAGCACCCACAGCTGCAGGATTCACAGTCAGATTTTTAACGTCTTCAAAGATAAAGACTTCACCACTTCTCTGAGAAACCTGTTCCACTGTTTGATCAGTCTTAGAGACTGTGATTCTGGCTTCCTCAACACTCCTTCAGAAATCTCCAGTGTCTTGTGGCAGGAAAAGATAGTTTAGTGAAGACACTGTCCTGAGTTCTTTAAAAGCACTTACCACAAACACATTATTTCTAGACTTTATTCCATGTATAAGTTTACAAAAAAAGGAAAGTCATCTTTCCACCAGTAAACATATTCATAAAGATAATTTAAAGGTAGATACTAAAAGAAAAAACTAACAGTGAAAACAAATACAACATATATGGAAGAGCAATATAATAGAGAATTTAAATTATCTCTATATCCATTAGTACATACTGCTTAGAATATGCATTTAGAAAAACTAAATTTTGCTACTCTGCTCCTACTGTACTTGTAGGACGGATTGCAAATATCCAGAATTACAGTTAGTGTATTTCTCCAATACAATATAGTACAAATATGAATTTTAGTTCTTGACTAAGGAAGAAATATGTAATCATCTTCTCAAACACATTTTCACTTTGAAATCTTAGGATGAATTCATATGAAAAATTTGATTCACCTTTACAGGAAAAACTTCTCCTACTGTAACTTAATGGCCAGGAAATACTATAAAAGAGATTAAAGTACACAGAAAGAATATTAATTTACTTTTTTCTACTATACTTATAATATTAATTTAAAAGAAATCTCAAAAGAGGTTTTTTGCATAACTGTTTCAGTGCATCCTCATTATCTAAGTAGTCAGACACGACTTTGTCCCTACACTCAAATCACAGTTTCTGAAACTGAGTAACATTCACAGTTATGAATTTTATTGCATAGTACTTCCGTACTACAGCTAAGTACCAATTTATACATTCCATTTTGTACAGCACATTTTGCCACTGCCACTGCAGCCCTCTGAACTCTGTTTAATAAGTTTACTTGCTAATAGCCAGGCAGTGCCTCTGTCTTACTGAGCAGACGTGCAACAATAATGAGGTTCAACAACAGCACACCAACACCAGATGACCATTTGACCTGAGATTTGACCCACAGAGAAAGTGAAGCTCTACATCTTGGCATTTTATGTATGCATGACTCAGTATATTCTAAAAATTAGGGTTTCCATTCCAGAAGGATTGAAGCAACACAAGAGAGTGGGACGACAGTGGGGTTTTTTTTAAGCAAACTTTGGTATGAGAAAAGATATAACCAAGATCAAAAGATAATTACAACACTTTTAAAAAACATATTTAGATACAAGTGTGTGGGGAAAGAAGAAAATTATCAAACATTCCAGGGAAAGCTAAGGACTTCAAAATAACCTGAATACTGAATATTGGCTTGCCAAAGGAAATTCACAGTAGTTAAACATGTTTTTATCTCACATCAGGAATGAATAAAAGAGGCTAACAATGTGTAAAGTTTAAATGAGCTCTTATCTGATGCATTATTACAATGAAATGAGTGCAGTTAAGACACAAGGGAGCACGTGTGCTTTCAGGTGGATGCTACCTTCCCAGAAAATCTGTGTCTAAAAACAGATTGAGACATCATTTACTCTCATGAAACAAGACAGCAGACAAGACAAAAAAAACCCACGCTTTTTATTGTATACACACACACACATATATTCATATATATATATATATATGTATGTGTGTCTATATAAATATATATTTATGCATATATGTCTATGTGCACACACAGGTAGACCACCAGCTTGAAATGTTCCATTTTTGAAAAATTCATCATTAGTATTTTGAACAACATTTTAATTTTCTTCTGAGAAAGCATTTTAGAGTTAAAACTGCTGTCCCACTTTATTAAAATAAATAATACACATCAAAGAAAAATAGCATATGCAGTCAAAAAACAAATACTTGATAAAAGATATGTAGAAGGAGATTAATTATTTGAAAACTGAAAAAAGAGTTTTTCATCCTCAGCCTACCCAAGAAATGCATATACCAGTACAGAAATCCCCATCTAGGTCAAGCCACTGTCAGCAAAAGGGTTCTACTGACAGTGGATTTCCTAGTAATTATCCAATGAAAATAACACGTATCAGCAAAAGCACTTTATTTCTTAAATTAGATAAACTAGGGGCTTTTTCTTCTTATATAACATACATTATCTATGAGTAGCGGAATTAATGATGATAGCTTCCTGAGAATGTGTGTATTTTATTCCCTAAACTCAGTTTCTGTGTCACAAAACCCTTCCCTTCCCTTTTTCCCACCACACTAATGGCAGGAAGCTGTGTCTTATGGTTGGTCTATGGTTATACATAATGTAATTTTGGCATCCAGTTACTGCTCAAAAAAACCCTCAACTTTAAATGGCTGAATTTTTCTTCCATTTTCATCAAGGAGGGGCACTAACTGAAATTCCTCAGCTGAAAATACTCACCAAATTTTCAGGACCCTAACACCTTTTGCCTTTCTGTCAAAATGGGCTGAAATTGACTGGATTCATATATTTTAGAGGTTATAGACAGAGAACAACATTAGACAAGTTTTTTTTCACAATTGCAGGATTC
>VZTN01007503.1:1439-15293 GCA_013400515.1 Erpornis zantholeuca
TAGGATCAGAACTGGGACTAGAACCAGGACTAGGAGCATCTTTTCCCAATATTTTCCCCTCCTTTCCCCCACATTTTTTTCCCTTTTACTTTCTCCCATTCCTCCTTCCATTTTCCCCCATTTTTCCCTAAATTTTTCCCATTTTTCCCTAATTTTTTCCCATTTTTCCCTAATTTTTTCCCATTTTTTCCTCCTTTTTCCCCATTTTTCCCAGGGAACACACTGCAGCTCATTGCTCCCATTTGGTGGTGTACAATTAATTTTAGTTGCAGTGGGGTTTTCTTGTGTTCATAATCCCCCTCAGCTTGGGCACCTGGTATCAAGAAAAGAGAATAGTGGGTAAAGAGACATTTTAGTGGGAGGGGGAGTAAAAAGGTGAGACAGGAGGGAACACTGCATGACAGAGAAATAAAAAAGATTAGGAGCAGGGCAGCAGCAATGAACTTGGCTTTTTATGGCATGGGTGGAGTAGACAGTGGAGTCCATGATAATTTTACCAGTCTTGGTAGTTTGCCACGCTTGTTAGTGCTGTTCCCAATGGGTCTTGTGGGGCAAAAAGTGAATAATCATATGTTATTGAAATGTTTTATGGAAAAATATCCTAAAATAGTCTGCACAGAAACTCCTTAATTATTTGAGTTCTGACATGTGAGTTTTTTATTTTAAAATTGAAAATTGATCCAGTGAACAGTTTATTTCCTCTCTATTTTCTCAAAAGGCGTCTAATGTAAAATTAATTATAAGCTGGCACAATTGAATGTAGACCATGGCCCACAACTCTTCCACTGAGAACAGGAAAAGCATTGCAATAACCACATCATCTCTGAATGAGGGAAGGCTCTTCTACTGCTACTGAAAGAATCTGGAAACTATCAATAAGTACTTCATAAATATAGATGAAAATACCACTCACGTTTTTAATCTTTCTAGAAGATCTAAAGCATTTAAATTTAAATTTGCAGTTCTGTTGATGTATCCCCACTTGGCAACTGTAAAATAGGTCTTCTTTTTAATATTCACTCCAGGGATATAGTGAGCAAAATAAGATTAAAGATATGATATTAAAATAAGATAAGATGTTTCTGAGGGTTGTGCTTTGTAGGCATGTTTGAAAATATTTGTTCTAATCTACTGAGACAATGTTTTACTACATATGAAAGATATCTTGAAGACGTGATTTAGGACAATGAGCATGTATTTTACATAAACATGTTTTATCCAGTAAAGACGAAGTATTGTCTTGAATTGATGAGTTTATTATCATGGCAATAATATAGATCACAGTAAAAAGATAGTACAGGAGGAGAAAGCCAGAATGATTAATCACTGCAGTCCAGAGGTGAGTTATTTTATATACAAATGAGTAATTATTTTATATACCAATGAAGTTTTATAATGCAGACTGGATTTTTAACTGACTGAGTATAAAAAAGTGTTGATATGCAATCCCTGCAGCATAAATAGTACATTTCTTCATCAGTCAGCAGTACTTCTATTACTATAATTATAGTCAGAGGCAGTAGGATTTTAGGCATCTTTATCGAGATTATAATTATATACTTATTACTCAAGTTTCTAATATTTATTTTGAAACAAGACATTCCTAAACATGCTCATCCGTGCAGCAACACTCAAGGCCTACCAGGAGTTACAAATGCACCCTGTATTGAAACATAGTGTGCTATTATTCTTAACAGTATCTGTTCATCATGGCTAAAGTGGGAGCAACTACAAAACTGTTCTTGTTTGCTCAATCTGTCAGATATAAATAAAAGTACCAGTGATGCAGATTATGTTCTGTATGAAAGATTAGTCCATCTTTCCCTCTTGCTAGAGATTATCAGCATCTTTCAGTAGAGAAGAAACCAGGATGCAATGTTTTTAGTATAAGCGAAGAGGAAGAGTGAGCTGTAGTAAAATTCAAGTAGCAGGAAGGAGTTGAAAAAGTAAAAAAATGTGTTCTCTGCAAAATTCCTGTGAAATTGGCCTACCACGATCCTTAATTTCTGTGCTTTTCTCCACCCTGGAATTGACATCAGTATCAAGTTAGCAAATACTTAGTGGCTTCAGCTGAAGCATTTTAGCTGGACTGCCCTCGCTGAAAACACCATGCAATGATGAATAGCAGTTTTGGAAAATGAAGTGCAGTTAATTCGTAAATCTCCACACAGACACTCTCTTTCAGGCGTGTAGTAGCCCGGGGCCGGTATCCGCGGAGGAGTGGAATGCATACAGATTCACAGCTTCACTTCACAAGTTTTTAGTGTGATTCCACATTTTCCTCCCCACAGAATTTTACGTCTTTTAAGTCTATTGTGTGTTAGAGTTTTTGAAGTGTTCATGCTATTAGTTTTTTCTTTCCACACCCTGTGATAGGTGAAGAGCCTTCTGCATAGATCTGCATACATACTATTGCAATTATTAATGCTTTCATTGTAAGTGAACATTATTTATGAGATACTTGTAGAGTGATTTATCTCTTTTCAAGTATCAACAAGCTATCAGGTTTAGAAATAAGCATATTTATATTCATTTCTCTGCATCTGTGATTGATGACATGACCACTGATGCTATGCTCAGTGTGGGGGAACACATTCTAGGGAATGCTGTGTCTGGCCAGATCTGGAGATACAGATCTTAGTCTCTCTGTCATCTTTTGTAAGAAGATCTGTGAGGAATGAACATACAGGATCAGATTTGAGAGAAAGAAAAAGTGGTGAGGAATTCTCCATCATAAGCTTGGAACAGAGGAAAGATTCGACCTCACTCTGAGCTTTTAGGCTTAATAGTGGGGGTTTGGTTTCTTTTTTGTTTTGTTTTGCCTTTTTTTTTTTTTACCTTGTAAGATTTTGATTTATTTCATTCCTTCGATATTCCAGAATTATGGTGTTTAAGAAAAACACTTACTTTAAAATATATTCTTTTTGTGGCATGCAAATTAATTATGCAGTATTTCAGAATTTATTTTGATACCTCATTCTAGTAATAATAAATGCATATAAACAATGTGAGGTTTGCTTAATTATATTCAAGGAAGCTGAATTTAAAGTAGGCTGGGTAGAAGCCTGGAACCTGGGAGGGTTTGTCTGCTTGTCTGGTTGTGAGAAGCAGGGTTTTGTTAGGGTTATGGTCCATGTTGGCATAGTAATGGTACTTCAGTTTTTCAGTATCTTGACTGTGGATAGCTCAGGAGCAAGAGTTTGCACAGGAAAGCTGTGGAGATTTCCTCCATTTTTATGCTTCTGTTTACAGAAGTGGAATTCATAACAGAAACCTAGTTATGAAAATGATTGTGCCAGACTACTCATCACATTTCCCTGCATGTGCATGTTAAAAAGCTTTTCTCAATGACTGATGATGATGTTCAGTGGAGATCCAATTATAATCTGAGATGCTGAGGGAAAAATAATTTCAGTGTCAACTAACTGAGTTCTGCAGTGATGTTGGTATTTCTTATTAAGAAAAAAACAAAAAACCTCTGTTCTTGCAGGTTGGTTGATAATACTATAAAAATTAACATTAGCAAATTAAAACTTTCACTTTGAAAGACAATGGAAAGTTCATTATTAATGATGATAACATTTTAAAGCAATATTATAAAGCAACAGTGGGGCTATATATTCCTTTGAAATTGCAAAGTAAAATTTTACCCCCAAAATAAATATACAGATTTGCTGAGACTTGCATGAATAAGAAAATTCTCCCATAAGAGCTGTAGATATTTTCTGGACATTTTTACTGTAAAATTCTAATTTTATACTGTGATTCACCAGAACAGGGCTTGGAGAAACTTTTTAGTTATTCGTTGCTGCTTTAGGCTATCAAATTAGAAATGTTTTCAGGCTGCTTCAATACTTGAGCAGAATAGAAGGAAGAGCCCCAGGTGGATCTTACCAAAATAATCCTCTAGCATTAGTGTTGTAGTACATTAGCACAACTGACAAATGTTAAGTATGTTAATGGTGGTTTGCCTTTTTTTTTTGTTTGTCTTTTTGTTAAATTGTAACACTAGTATAAGAGAGGGAACCTCTGTGGAAGCATACCATATTGTATTGCTCTGCATGGAATATACTGCTGAAATGGTCTGCTCATACCATCACAGACTAAAACTCTTAGTCTCTGCCATTTACATCGCTGTCAGTGGTCACTGTCCCTCTAGTCCCAGTTCCACTGGAGTTTTCATGAGCAATGTGAGCATCTCTAGGTTCAAGACTTGGTCATATCATACTGCTTCATGTGAGGAAAACATGTTATCCATATAGAGTCATGTGTACACTATTCAAAAAATACGATTTGAAAAATACCCCCAGCAGTCTTGACTATACCTTTGCCTACTGTAACTGAACAAAATTGTAGGCACCTGAAATTTATTATGAGCATGGTGAAATCACGATGCCAATTCATAGCAGAAGGTTTTGACTGTAAGCCTCTACATCCTGAAGTTTTGCATATGCTGTATGCTTCATCCCACATTTCGGGAGGAAGCAGTCCCATCCAGAGATCCTGGTACCAGACTAGAATCAGAGCATCAGTGGTGCTAGAGACTCCTAGAAAACATTTTCTCTTCAGACTCAACTGGCTCCATGAAGTCAGTTCATCTGGGGTATTCTCATGGAGTAACAGCTATGGATGGAAGAGTAGGAGAGGGAGGATCAGAATGAACAGGGAGCTCTTTATGGTGGCACTTCAGTGTAAGGAAAGACAGGAAGGCTCAAAGCAGAAACAAAGACGAACAGAAAGGGCTGACTCCACATGTGAGGTTTATAAATGAGATGGGTGTCACTGCCTCTGCCACCTGGTGTTACCATGTGTGACAGACAAAAGGGTGATGAAGGATGATGATGTGCTTCATCAGGTATCCACCTCATATATCTGTTCTTTGGTAACCAAAGATGTGTGGAATAACTATCCTTGGAATTGCTGCAGTGAAAACACTTGATCCAGGCCTCAGATTTGAACTAGACTGAAGTAAAATCTGCAAAATGTGTATTGTGTAATTGCAGCAACTGCAACATTGCATTGATCTGCTCTTACTGTTCTACTTGTTGAAGACATCTGAATTTAGGAAACCCTAGGAGATATTATTTTCCTGGGTTCTTTGGGTTAAAATACTAACCTGGGCTTCAGTTTTCTGTCCTTTCTGCACTGGAAAGCAGAAGCAACTCTCCTTTCCTTACAACAGCTACTCACCTTTCTTTCTTGACAGGCAATCTTCCCTGCTCCTTTCATCTTTCTAGTACAGGAAATTCTCTTTTCCTTTCACCTGCAGCAACAGCATCCTTTTTATAATCAAATAGTCCTTTTTCCTCACTTCCTTCATCAGCAGAATTACCTGTTACTTTTATGATTTGCTCTAAATCATCTTTCTTTCCCTTACCTTCCCACCCCTGTTCAGAAATTTCCACTCAGCTCCTATGTTTCTGGCTAATGGTATGGAGCAGAAGTGGTCTGGAATTGGTGTTTTGCTGAAGTCAAACCTAAAAAGCCTGGATCCTTCTAGTATAGAGGCTGTGCCTGGGAGGAGACATCTTGCAGCCCAGTGAGACTGCCATCTGACTGACCTTTTACCCTCCGTGCCCCTCACACAAGTAGTCTGTCTGCCTTGAGAGCATCTGGTGCTTAAACAGTTGTTCTGTGACTCTTCCAAGGGATCCTATGCCAGATGGCAGGATCCACAAAATGGATCCCCGTCACTCTCACTCAGTGTTATTGGAGTTGAACACAAGTACAATCTAAATGAAAACAGCATTAAACACTTTAGCTAAAAGGTACACTATGCAATTTATTCTTTTACTAATTGGATGAACTCTTTGAATCAAGATTTTTATAATCTTGATTCAAAGAGTTATAAGTATCTTATAAGTAGTAACTGCCAACTCTTAAAAGTAGTAACTGCCAACTCGTATTTTTATTGCTTTTTATTGCCTCAGGCGAATATATTATTTTGATATTTAAATAATTGGCAACAGAAAGTTGACAGTTACTAGAAAAATTACAACCATGAATCATCAAGTCAGACAATAGCTTTTTTTTTTTTTTTTTAACGGGGGTGGGGGCTATAAAAGACTTCCAGATGTTATTTTGTTCATGTCCCTCGTCAAAAGAAAGTATTCTGAGCAGGCTGGCCTGAACAGGTAGTATTTCTCAAATATTGGTAATTAGGGATTCTTCCTGACATATCCCAAAGCACTAAGCACTCTCCACTGGGCATGTGTAGTAATCTGAATCGTTCTGCAGTCTACCCAAGAGCAGCATGATCCTAAGTGGAGCTGGCGGCTCCATTTTAGTGCTGTTCATATGCTTTTACAGTGAGATGAACAGCCTGAACAGACCCAAGTAGCCTCGTGGATATTCAGGATTGTGCTTGGTACTGTGGTTATGAGGAAGACAATGCAGATAGCGAAGGTACTGTGTGCCTAAAATTGAGTGCAAAGGAAACTGTGATGGTAAATGCTTCACGAAGTTCAATTCATAATTTAAAAAAGAAATTACGTAGATAAGGATCTTGTCTTGGTAGAAACACACTTCCATCATCTGCTTTTTTCATGGCAATTTACTTTGATAGACTGAAGATGAAAAGAGTGTGAAAACAATAAGCATTGTTATTGCTCAGTAGTATTTTGGTCATTAGCTAGAGAATGTTTTAAAATTTGAAGTGATGGGAATGCAGTTACCAAAAAAGCATTTTGTCACAGTGTGCAGGGAGATTTAAAGCCAGCTAGTATTAAAATAGCAACTTTGTACAGTTTAATACAGTCTGCTTGTTGGCTCTAATGCTCAGAGTTCAGAATGTGTTTTTCTTTTATTGTAAACATCTATCTCACAACATACACAAGGCTGCTGGCGAATTGCTGGTTGGATGGACAATTGTAAGGCTTGTAAGGTGAATAATCGCAGAATCGTTCAGGTTGGAAAAGACCTCCGAGATCATTGAATCCAACCTGTGACCCAACACCACCTTGTCAACTAGACCATGGCACTAAGTGCCACAACCAGCAGTTTCTTGAAGACCTCCAAGGATGGTGACTCCACCACATCCCTGGGCAGCCTGTAACACTGCCTGACAACCCTTCCAGTGAAGAAATTCTTCCTGATGCCCAATCTGAACCTCCCTTGGCATAGCCTGAGGCCATTTCCTCTTGTCCTGTCACAGCTTGCCTGGAAGAAGAGGCCAACCCCCACCTGACTACAGCATCCTCTCAGGTAGTTTAGAGAGTGATAAGGCCCCCCCCCGAGCCTTGTTTTCTCCAGATTAAACATCCCCAGCTGCCTCAGCTGCTCCTCAGAAAACGTGTGCTCCAGACCTCTCACCAGCTCCTTTCTCTGGACACACTTCAGCACCTTAATGTCTTTCTTGTAGTGGGGGGTCCTGAGCTGAACGCAGGGTTTGAGGTGTGGTCTCACCAGTGCCGAGTACAGCACTGCCCCGGTCCTGCTGGCCACACTATTGCTCATACAGGCCAGTATCAATAATAACCTAGTAACAACTAGATAACTTGTTCTGTCAGGTGTTTGTTAAACACCTTCTACATATATGCCACTTAAACTTTTTTGCTGTTAAAACAAATTTTGCTGAAACCTCAGGATGGTGGGAGCTGAACTCCATGAGTGAAGCTGTGACAGAAGTGTGTCCATATCTACATTAACTTCATCATCGAACCCAAACACTTGCATGTGCTATGATTCTGATAGCACTGCTCAGAATTTCAAAACACATCAAGTCACAATACTAAACTTGAGGCTTTGGACTTGATTCCGTTCTTGCAGCAGCATATGATCAACTGAACACTGTGTTACAGTGGCATAATTCTGGTTTTAAATTGAGCCACACCAAGATTTACTTTTGGATATTAAGTTAGTGCTGTAATGTGCATATACCTTACAAAATATTGCCATGCCCTGGTAAGCACACTACCTTACTATTTCAGAAAGCTAAAAGTTTAACATCTTTTTGTGGTATTATAGAATGAAATTACTGAAGACTGTTCAGCAACATACAGTATCTCCACCCATACTCTTATTTGCACTGTAAATACCACATTTTTGAAACACACACACTCCAACTTAAGCAAGTAGGACTCTGTTTTATATGATATGGAAGAGTAAAAACCTCTATGCAAAATAACATTCTAAAAATTATAAGAGAAGTAGGTAGTTGCAAGAGGTTGGTTAAGAGAGCAGTGAGGGTATATGTGTGCAGTGATTTCACTGGTGCACTGAGATGGGTTGTGTAGCTGAGAATGGTATGAAAGCTGCTTAGAAAGTATGATAATAAAGTACATTGTGCTTTTGTATTGGTGTTTTGCCCCCAGTTTTGCATCATGTTCTGGTAAGTGTTGACAGTTATACCTACAGGCTGATGCCTGTTGCAGCACTGTCAGGAATGTTTTTCAGGTTGGAAGGGCTGTCTTGAGATCTGAGCAAGGATCTTAAACCAAGGAGCAGGAAAGAAATGCATAGCCAGTTAAAGGAAGGACAGATGACCTTGGCAGTGTCAAGGGATACAATTTGGATGTGTAAGGATAGGATCAGGAAAGCTAAGGCACAGGTGGAACTGGACTTGACAAGGGATGTGAAAAATACTTCCTGAGAAGCAATTCAAAATTTGAAGTATGGGAAAACAAGGTATAGGAATAGTGGAGTTTCTTTCCTCCATTGTGTTTGCCTGCAATTTGAAAACTTCAGGCAACTTAGAAGTGCTCTGTTGAATGCAGATTGGTAGCAGGGGTTGAGCAGATTGAACTAGAAAATACTTCTTCATTAACAATAGCCTTTGCCTAACAGAATGGGTGTGATAGGTACAGCTGGGGAATAGACTCAATAAACTCATGTGGTTCCAGATAAAGCAGCTGACAGTTTTACAGCTCTTTTGTTCATTTGTTAAAATGAACTTTTAAGTGAACTGGCAGTATCTGTGAGTTACATACAGTATGTGTCATTTATCTGTTGCTTCACTGTATACCTTCCATGAATTAAGCAACAGTATCTGGCAGGCATGTTTCATTTTTCTGATATGCTCTGTCTTTCATTTATTAAATCTAGGCATTTAGAAAGTGCAAATGAGATAAATGTGATGTTGACCTTCACTGAAACTTATGGAACTTCTCATCTTGATTATGCTCTATTAGGTGTTAGGACTCTTAAACGTTCATGTTTAATTAGTTTACTTTGTCTTGGGGGATTGGTGTAGTAAATACTGCAAATGGAGACTTCTAATGTGCAGAGCCACTCCTTTTACTGACCACAAGGAAAAATGGAAACTTTATCCAGTTTAAATATTTTTAATTTGTTTTATCTCCATCTTGTTACCGGTGTATTTCAAATTCTACTGAATTCTTACTAGATATAAACATTTGGTTCTGTGGTTTCAGTTACAAAATCTTCTACATACAGTTTATGAGACTTGTAAAAATAACACAACAGAATATAACTGTAAAAATACATTTCCTCCAAGAATTCTCATTTTTTTAATATCAACTAAACCACTGTATACTTGAACTTAATGCTTTGCATTGTAGAACCTTCTTTGCTACACTGAACTATCTTTGGAATCAAGTAGCCTAGCATTTGAATTTCCTTAAGCTTCTGAACAAATTAATTAAATTGAAGACAGACAATCACAGGTCTTTAAGAAAATATCTGTTATTTAACCTGTACAACTCTTACACAGGCACTCATTACATGGGAAATTGGAAATAAACTCACAAGAGAAAGGCAGGCAGAAAATACAAGCTTGTTTTAATGAGGAGCTAAAGCAACTGCTCTGAAGTACAATTTAAACAAACTCCAACCTCCTCTTAGCTATCATTTATAGCAATTTAAATCTGACAAGTCCTATTGTAATTTCCTGTTCATGAGTGACAACTAATGCAGGCACAGAATTACATATATTTTTATGATGAAACAACATTTTTTGCAATATATAGCTTTTATTTTCAGTGGCTATTCAAGTAAAAATTCCATAAGTTATCTTTTCTCACAGCAGACAAAGTGCAGCACTTATGAAAAATAAGAATCTGTGGGATTTAGTTTGGCATTTTGCTGCTTATATATATATCAGGTTATGTGTGCCTTTAGAATAGATTTTTTTAAAATGCCCCTCTTCCACACAAGAATTTTTCTCTGCTAGATGAGATTTTCTAACAAATACAAAATTCTCTATAGAATCTTAAAAAGAGAAAATAATTCATTTTCATATTGTGGATTATTTGGTTATTACATCCAGCTACGATATCTAAATAAGTTAGGCTTATTAGATTATAAGGTGTTAGGCCCCTGATCTGAATCAATTTATAAGAAGGGAGAGGTTCATTTATATCTTTAAAGGGGCATGAGGGGAAAAAGCTTCCTGATTTAGCCATCTACTTTATTGCAGGTAATGTTAGAGCAGAGTAAGTCAGACAACTTAATACACAGAGTTTGAGTAGATTATGGGTTTAGCAATTCTGTGTTTAGCAGTTTGGCTTTTCTAAAAGCAGAGTTTATCAGGGATCAAACACATGAACTATTTGACTTGCAGGTATCCTTGGATTTTGACAGTTATACTTCTGGAGTCACATGCCTTTTTCTGTCCAAGAACTATTGAAAACTGTGAAGTTTTTCTGTTAATCTTTGTCTAAGTCTGATATATTTTTAATTCTGTCATCTGATGTAGCAGTGAATTTTGGTAACTATGTTAAGAGCTGTTCTCCCATTGCCTGGTTTTGTAGTTCTGACTTGTGGATTGTGTCAATCTGGTTGTCTGATTTTGAAGAAAGTTTTTGTAGCTACATTGCTCTTTCATCCCCATAAGCACTCAGAACTGCTTATGTTATACAGAAGGATATTTAAAACACCCTTTCTTTTAAAGCATTTTCCATATATGTCAGATCAAATTATTACATAGACTTGTTAGGGATTATTTATGAGTTGTATGAACTCAGTGTTATTCCTTTAGCTGTCCAGTTGCTTGCCTTCTCTCCTGAATACTATTGCAAACTGTTCTGTTCTTGGGCACTGAATAAAAATTAAGAAAAGAATTCTTATGAAATAAAAGTGATCTGTATTCTGAAGTTGACTTTATTCTTATTATAAATCCATTGATCTATTAACCTATTTTATGAATAATCACATGCACAGTATATTATCCTTATTGGTAAATTCTGCTGTCATTCAGGCCCTGTTAGTACATGTATCCCAGAAGGCTGTAATTCACTGTTACTTTCAGATCCTTTCACATTAAATAAAATATGGAAGAGTACCTCTGACCTGTATAGAAGCCAGATTTCTCACTTTTTTAATGTTGCCTTTAGAATCTGATTCCTACTTTTACTTTTATTTATTTAATTGAATTCTATAGTTTGCTCATTTAAGCTTCGCAATAGTTTTCATTCTTTACTTTTCATGTGATGTCTGAAGCCACAGTTGAAAAGCAGAATTTGCCAAAGAGAGAAAACAATAGACAGGTAGCAGAAGTGGTCAACAAATTGTATTTTGGGTGAACACATTATTCATGCTGATTTCTTCTTACGATGGCTGGTATTTGAAGATGTGATTGAAATTTTTTATAGTAGAAACAAAGGTATGCATTTTACATGTTTTATCAAGACTCATTTAAAATATTTTTGAGCTACAGATATTTGTCAATAATGCTTTGTCTTAAAGCCAATAAGATTTAGAATCCTAGACTAAGTACACTGTGGTTATATTTGTGGCAAATGAGCAATTCATATCAGACAAATTCACAACTTTCCAAGAAAGCTGCTATTCTTGGGATGCCACCAGAACCTTGCAATGCACTAGCCAGAAGCCATCCTTACTTACTGCACCTGAAGTAGATGATGTTTGTTATGTGTGATGTCAGCAAGTACATATCTACCCACCGTAAGGCTGATTGAGTTTGTTATTGCCAGCAGCCACTGCTGGGACTTGGTTTCCAATGAAAAAGATGAAACCAAGTCCTGATGATCTGTTAATGTTGAATCTTGGATGTGTCTCTACATAAGGTGGGACTGGCAACCTGGGCAGTAGCTAACTAATCTATTCTGGTGACTTGTGATGCTTTTTGTGTTTTTGTAGTTCTTTCAAGAGAAGGAAGTGATTCCAAAATAAACTTTAGAAGATTCCACAAGTAACAAACCTTAACAAACCTTGTAAATGCCACAGCAGTTTGAATTACCTGACTTAAATACAAGGATTCATGGACCATCTTTCTTAGTGAATGCATGCAATTAAGCTTCTTGAATTTCGACCATTTGGTCATGAATGAGCACTGTCTGTAAATCTGAACTTCAAAAAATCTTATTTTCGTGTTCTAAATTACTAAATCAGATCATATTAGTGCATGAACTGTAAACAGTATATGCTGTCTCACAATCATGCAATAGTTCTGCTTTGTAATGCTGCTTAGGAGACTTTTCTAGTTCTTTTCATCTGAACTATATTTCTCTTTGCCTAACACTCTAAGAAATTGAAAATTAACTGATAGCAATTGCTGTTATAAACACTTCGGGCTACTTGATAAAATTAACATCCTGGAGCTGGTATGCAATGACATCATTCACAAATCAGTCTATTGCTTGTTTTCCTTATTTTGAAGTTTATTTTCCATTTTATATCAGTAATATAATCCAGGCATTTTAGTCCAAAACAGTACTTCTTGGGTGGTAAAACTCAATAGGTATTTAGTCTCATGCCTTATAAATCTACTAGAGGCAAATTATAATTGTCTTGAAATACAATGCTTGTCATAACTTATTACAGTTTATGTATTATCTATTGTATAAATACAGTTTTGGTTCCTTTAAGCACATACTAAAGTCAAAGCAGAATATAACATCATAGTGGCCAACACAAGGACCCAGAGAATTGTCTGGGGTCCATGGCAGCCTTCTCAGAACATTATCAGTAAAGCACAATAGATGATTGTTTCTTAGAGCTCCTAGTATTTACTGACTGCAAAATATGAATTTGGTTGCCACATATTTGAGTATTAAAAAAGAAAACATTTCACTGAAAGAGTCAGGGTCAGGCATTAGAATAAGTTGTCCAGGGAGATGGTGAAGTCACTGTCTCTGGAAGAGTACAAGAGGTGCCTGGACAGCACTTTGGGATATGGCTTAGGGGTGATTATGGTGGTGCTGAGTTGATGGTTGGACTTACTGGTCTTGAACATTTCTTCCAACCTTTATGATTCTGTGATTTATTTACTTCATATGATGGTGGTTGCAGAAACAAGGACTCATATACAATGTTTTTTACATTTATTACTTCCCTAAATGCATTCTTATGATGTGGAATGAATTTAGAAAAGTTTTGGGAAATATGATTTTTGGCATAATTACAGTTTACTTTATAAAAAGCTCTGACTGTTAAAATATGTTTTTTCTGATATTTAGGTTGATGTTTAAAGATTTCCCGATAAATCATTTTAAATGTCATTGCAAAATTATAATACCATTACCTGATATTTATTACCATTTTATTCAATGGCATTTTTTATTTTTGAGTTTGTTTGAACAAATTAATTCTAGTGTATATTCATAAGGCTTTGAGTATGGTCATAAAGAAATACAAAAAATTAAAATTGATGGTTCAAATTTCCATCCTCATATTAGAATCCTATAAAACTATATTGAAGAAATTAAAATGAAAAATAAGTCAGATAGTTTACTCTCAGTAAGAATAATATTCTTGACATATATATTGCAAGTATAAAAAATTTCAGTAGTGAGTTTGGACTTAATGACTCTCTCTATAAAAGCAAGACCTGTGTCTTGAAAGTGTAGATTTTGGAACTCATTGCTTATGTTTTCCAGGATATTGGTAAGAGAACAAAGATTTGAAAAAAAAATAATCAGAAATTTCAGGGAAGTG
>VZTN01007516.1:0-31670 GCA_013400515.1 Erpornis zantholeuca
GGGAGAAGCTACGCCAGAAATGTAAAAAATACTCTATAAAAAAAATTGTGAAAGCTCTTGAGAATGCAGAAGAAGCTTGGAGATCTCTCTGCTTTCTAAATTACTTACTTGTTTAAAGATTTGATCCTTTCTTTTTACCTAACTGCAAATTTCCAAGAGCTATGCAGTAATCCTATCCCACTGAAGTCTTATAGTTTTACATGGGACTTCACTGGGCTGTTTACTGAAGTAGACTGAACTAGACAAAGTAAGAGAAATATGTAGAGGAACAGATATCAGGTTCTTATTTATATTCGAGAGTGGTTTCTAGTTAAAGTAGTTCTATGACAAGCATTCTGCTTATTTCCTTACAGTGATATTCCTGGCTATGAATTCTGGAGCTTCATCATTGGTTGGGCTGATTATCACAACAAATGGAGTCTCTGCAGAGCAATGCAGCCCATCAGTGACATAAAGTACAAACTTGTCTGCTGTTGGCTCCATGCGCATGTGCCTGGCTTGAACGTAGTTTATATTCATGGCTTTCAGGTGTTTCAGCCGAAATGAACCTACAGATTTTAAAGAGAAAATTAGTTAGCACAGTATTTTCATGCCTTCAAGTCTTACCTGTCATTAAAAGTTTGAAATTATATCTGTTTTCAAAGAATAAATAACTCAAATTTTTTAAGTTCTCTGTCATTTTTTGACTGTAAGAGTTACACTGCACATATTACTGCAGGACACAAGCCCTTCCCCTGAAAATAAATGCATCATTCTGCTTCTGATGGGATTCTGAATCTCCACACTTTTCAGTTCAGTCTGCCAAACTGAGCCTACGTAAAGCTAGCTCAAATAACAGGTAGGAAAATATCTGAGGCCCAAGATTCCTCGGTAGCGCTGGGTTAACGGCTGGACTTGATGTTTTTTTCCAAGCTAGATGATTCTGTGATTATATGATACTAATTACACTGTTATTTGACTGACAGGCCACGAAAATGAGAACTTAAAGACTCAGTGATTGCAGGTTTTCAGCTGGAGATGCTGGTAAAATCTGGTAGCATTGCAAGGCATGTCACAGTCTGTTCTGAGGGTGAAACTGCCTTACACAGTTGGAAAGTGGACAAGTGAAGTCACCATCTAAGTCAAACACCATCTCTATCACCCTTGTAACTTTACCTTGGAAACTAATGTGGGACCCAGGCTACTGCATTTAATTGACAGATGTGTAGGTGAAGGGATGCTGCATCCCTTGATGGGGGACCAAAGAGGACAGGAGGGAGAGCAGATTACTGTCTCATATCATGACTTCTAATAGATCACAGCTGGAATGCATAAAGCAAGGGTTGCCTTGGTTACTTCAAGTGCCAATTCTTCTCATTTGCAGAGCTTCAGTCTCCCTTTGAACTCCTCCCACAAAGTCCCACCACTCTTCATTTGCCAGCACCTGTGTTCCTCAATAAGCTCATATTCATGCCTACACCTGCATCTGCACCACCAGAGCCCCTAAGCTCCCTGTATTCCATCTGCTTGATTATCATAAGTTGTTAAGACTTACCTATGCTTATTCCGATGTTGCTCTTCTCAAACCCAGGAGAAGGCAGTATATTTTCAATGAAACCAAACCGGGGAGGAGAAACCAACACAAACTCTAAGTCATCTGCAGAGGTGTCAGCATCAGTGGCAAACAAATGGTCAGTGGTAAGGGCTGCTGAGGAGCCCTCCTCCACCACAAAGCTTGCACCTGTCCACAAAAAATATATTATTGGCCATAAGCTCATTTTACTGTTGNAGGTAAGGTTTATATACTGATGAAAAACAGTTGTTACCTCTGTTTGTCAGAGCATTAATTACATGAGAGCTGTTAAGAATTGCTCATAATGAACAATTTTTCATGCATCACTGTTTAATTTCCCTGCTGGGACAATGCTTCATTTCCAGAACATTACTTGGGTGAGTGCCTGCAAATTACAAAACTACTCAGACATATGCTTAAATATTCTCTGAGATACAGAACATATACCTGATACTTAAAAAAAAATGACATTGAAAGACACAAGCATATGGAAAACGTACTTTTAACATACATACTACAGACCACATCAAAAGCCCAAGAAATCAATGGAAATTTCACACAGTGGGCTGTAGTAAGACTACATGTACATTATTGATTCTATTTCCATTTTAACTGAGCTTTTTAGATTCTGAAGAATACTTGTGAAAATAGATACATTAATACCTATTAATGTAAAGCCTTTATCTTTATTAGCTAGAAGAATTAAATATAGGTAATATAGGTAGCAATGATTCTCTCCCTTCATGTAAGGTCCAAGTTTCGGTTTTTTACTCTACACACAAAGGTAAATAAATATCTATATTTATCTTTATGCTTTTGTGCTGTATAAACCTGATGTCTGCTGGGCCGTAAGCTCAGTCCAGAGATGAGATATTGATCAGTTTTAGCTAGACATAGCTTACATATGCAGCAATGGTCATGTTGAGATGGGGGGGAGCAGATCTGAGCACTCTCATCTATAACAACATGCTTTAGACACAGGGATGAAGAGCAGCAAGCTCATACTTGCACTGGATCAGGTGTTTGCACTGTACTAGCAAAAGAAAATAAAATTGGTGGAAATTCCGATCCAGAACTTTTCTATGCTGATCTCAACTAACTATTCCTAGTGCTAAAAATCAAACAACCAAGAAAACCACCCTGGGTGTTTAGCCATTGCAGTACTGTGTAGCCCACGTTATACTGCTACAGTGCAAGGAAGCTCTCACCGGTTGCGATGGACGGAGGCTGGTTGTCCACTGGAAGTACAGTGATGTTCAGGTCATAGACAGGGAATGGATCATGACGAGAGACTGGAGGAGGAGGAGGTCCATCATAACAGCAGTCTTTCACATCTAGGCCAGCCTCACCATCAGAGACAATTAAGGTTAAGATCTCAATGGAAGGAGTCAGGCCAATCTCCCCACCTGGGAAAAAATATTGAAGTTCAGAAGAAATGTTTTACCGAAACTTCATGGAAACTAATTTTCATCCTGCAAGGACAACCTTCCGTATCAAGTCTGAAGAAAAAGAAAGCAGCAGCAAAATTATTGGAATTCTTAATTCTGGCTGCTGGGGGTGCAGATTGGTTAGAGATTTGGTTTGTTGTATAATTAATTTTAGCCATCTCACTTCTATGCTATAATAAGAGGGTGTACAAAAGAGTGTTAGTATTGTTATAATAGTTATAATGTTATAATTACAATGATTTGATATTATATTACATTGTAATAAAATGGCTAATAGTCCTCAAGAGTGTGTTCTTTGTGCACTAAGATGTGTACAAAATGTCTGTTTTCTGCACTCCTTCTCATTGAAAATCTTCCTTTTATATAAAAGAAATACACGTTCCTCTGTAAAAAATGGTAATACCCATGCTCTTCCAAAAGAAAACTTTATTATATAGTAAGTAATGCATGTATTCCGATATACTTCTCATCCTTACAAAATGGACTATATCAAGGGCTGCATTTTGTTGCTGTGCTTTATTACTGTACTGTATATTATCCCTATATGCAATCACATTTAAAATGGGGGCTGATACAGGACTGAGAACTGCCAGCCCTTGCAAGAAACATCTGTGACTCAGAGTATTCCAGCTGTCACCATTTCTGGCAGCCTGTGTCTTGCACTGCTGCAAGATATAATTAATAAGCTGCCTGCAAAGGACAGGCAGGGACTCCCAGACTCTCTTGCGATACCTACTGGCAGAACAATTGTTGTGTAGGAATTTGGGAATGAAAAGCAGAAACACTACACACTTGAAGGTAAAACTTCATTGGCCCTGCAAAATATTGTCGTTGAAATTCAGTTTGTGATATCTTTAGGATGCAGAAGTAAAGTTTGTTACTGGTGGCCACAATTAAGTACTTCCTTTTCAAATACCATCTGTTCATTTTAGACAGTGCCAAGCTTTAAAATATCACATCTATTCTCCATGCTAACACAAAATTGCAGAATAATTTAACAGAAAACCAGAACATTTGGGGGAAAAAAAATACTAAAACTGCCATTCAGAGATGTAGAAAGAGAACACCTTCAATCCAAATGAAAGGATAAAATTAAGTTAGAAAGAGGGTTAACCAGTCCTTGTTTTCTGCCAGTAATTTCTAAAAAATAAAACCACAAAATAACATCTTTTTAACATTGTGTTTTTCATGATAGAAACCAGAACTTTTTTTATCTTGTGGTATGGAGACTGTGAACTGTCCAAAAATAGATATCCTTCTAAATTGGAGAGGCAAGCAAGAAACACCAAAGGGTTTTTTTACTGTCATGAAACATAAAAAAATATTGAGTTAACAAAAGTTAGTTTTTACCTAACTTAATAATAATTTTGTCAAAAAAGCCCAAGATATTTTGTCAGCAACAGTGAAAGAGTTCCTCCAGGATTCTGATGCTTTCATGTACTTGTTTGAATACAATTTTCAGTTCAAGCAAGGATTGGTAGAACTTATTAAAATACTTGGTAATTGTCTATCATCAGCCCTCTTTTTTAAAGCCAGTTTATTTATTTCCCTGATCATAACACGTGCTTTCTCAGAAGTTCCTAGTGGACTTCTGCAAAGGCATGGATTCAGGTTAAGATTTTTTTACTGATACTTGTCTGACCACCTTCCAGTCTAACCCTGTCCTTAGCTCACTTACTAGTGTGCTTGTATGTGACTATTCCAGCAACGACATCAGCTTGGGAGAAACGATCCACAACAATGCCAGCTTTCCTCACTGCCCCGTGGCAGGGCTGGCGGGCCAGCAGGAACACCAGCCCCATGTCATCGCTGTCCGCGTCTGTGGCACAAATGTACTCCGAGGAGAGGACCACTTCTTCACCCTCTGGGCAGTGGAGCACAGGAGCAAGGCCTGTTCGCATGACAGGTAGCTCATCATTCACAGGCAACACCTAATCAGAAAAGTAATTTAAGGTTTTCTCGTTGTTCATTTCAGGGGAATCCAGTTGTTCCAATACACTGCTTTGCAGCTCAAACTAACAGTATGGTGCCAGTGTCAGAGTACATTGAACTTTCTCTATGAGCCAAAAGAAACCAGCTGAATTAAAAATAAAAAGACTTAAGTAAACCAAACTAGATAATTATAGTTTCAATACAAAGTCCAAGTCAAAGCCCCTCTCAAATTTGCCACATGAACCTGAAACCTAGGGTTGAGATGGAAGCCTAACACATCCATTATCTTCCACTTTTTCAAGGTAATGCAAGCTTTGATCCCTTTGCCTCTACACAAACAATTTTACTCTCAGAAACATGCAAAACACTGACCTTGACCTGCAGGATGAACTCTACAAAATGGATGCCATCTGTGGCTGCAAAGAAAACATCATCAGTGAGAGTCTCAGAGCCATCATGACGATATCTGTGAAAAAAGATTATAGAGCTACACAAATTTTTCACAGATAAAAAGAATCCATGTTTTCTCTTCATGTCCTACAATGTGTGTCCCTCCCAGTACAAAAATCTGCTCCCTGTGTACGGGCGTCCACCTAACACTCCTGATTCTGGATCAGAGTTTTTCCAAAGGGTTTTTGGGGTCTCCTACAAAGAAGAAAAACCCCAAGGTAAATCATTCATCAGTTGGGAAAAAGGTTTCCCTAAGGCTTTGTCAGCTGTGTTGTGGCTGCTTGTGAGGCGTTAACCAAACATGTATGTCATCACTGTGGTTAGTGCCCACTTTCAAACAGAGGGAAATAGAGCCAAGGAGCTCTAAATCTGCACATATGTGTCCTGTCTTGTTCTTGCCACAAATAAATAAAGAAGCAAAATTTTCATCTCTATGTTAATCAGTGTTGACAAAAGTTTTCTTGTAAACTAACCAAGCTTAATAAAGACACAACTTCCTTTAAAGAAAGAAGCTGACAGCTAGGGCCTTCTTCACAGGAACTGCACAGGTGCATACAGAATTTGTCTCCTCACCAGCATGGGGCAGTGCTTTATAGAGAAAACTTTCTACAGCAGGCATGGCTGCTAGCTCCCATTTCCTGGCCACACAACAGCTCGTTTCATGGTGACATTGCAATCCCAAGGCTCAGACAGCAACCTTGTCCTGGAGCAGCTCTGCCAGAGCTGTGGTGAACATTGCTAGCCTCTGCGCCCTGCGCCACTTCAAGCTTTAGCTCATTTGTCTGAGGGCCTTGGCCACCACAAATACAGCCACCACTCCTCTAACCTGGCTGCCAGGGTCCGCAGGTCCTCGCAGGAAAGCCGGTCGCCTGCATTCATGGGAATGCCATCCAGCTCCACCACCCCATGCTGCGGCTGCCTCTGCAGGAGCAGGAAGAGATGCTCTCGCTTCGTGTCTGCGTCAGAGATGAGAATGTGTCCCTCTGTAACAGGGGTCATGCCACCCTCTTCCACCCTCAAATGGGTTGTAAAAACCTGCAGGGAGAGAAATGCTGAGCTCTCTTTGCTGCTGCACCCCCGAACACACACCAAACAGGGTTACTTCCATTTGCTCTGCTATAAGGTTGTGTGACACCTTGAAAAACAAAATTCCAAAAGGATATACTCTTTTCTGCTGTGTTAGAAAAAGCTAAGGAAATTACCAACAGTGGGCTATAATGTGCGCATCCTAGTTCTCATCCCATTCACGGAGGCTTCTGACCTCCATAGGCAATAAGCAACACAAATTATAGAGATGCAGTTTTGCTAAGCAAGATGCGACATACATGTTTTTCAACAGATATATAGAAGTCAAAGGTAGTCCTCAGCTTACTTAGTGCAAAAAATCACATTGCACACACACCAGACTTCACCTTCTACTTTGATCCCAGTGAAAGCTGTGTGCAAGACACTGAAACCCTGATCCCATGAAAAATTAATTTTTTATCTCCATAAAATCAAAATATTTCTCTGCATTTCAGTTTCTACCCAAAGCAATTTACAAGTCCTTTTGTCTCACTTTCACCGCCACTCTACCTCCGGGGCTTGATCATCCACAGGAAGAATTGTAATATTGAAGCAAATCCCATACAAAGTGCCTCCATGCTGATTGCTGACAGAAAAAATAAACTGGACTTGCTGAGGTTCAGGTCCGATGTCCTGCAGGGGTGGCATGTAAGCAACTTTCATATAGTTTACAGCATGCTACAAAAAGAGAAGAGGGGTGCATGTAAGAGGAGATAAAGGCAGTATCTATAATCCATGACATTAGGGACTTTCATCATCCCTTGTTTAGATGTTATCCAGCTATCAAAATAAATTTCAGAAATTTTGCATGTGCTCTTTACTTACTATCCATATCTTGATTAAATGCATCTTTAGCTAGAAATTAGGTGAGTACAAGTTCAAATACTCAAGCCTGTAGCAAAAAATACAGACATGGTTTATAAGTGACAACAGGGTTGAGGCCTGACCTTCTTGATGGATCCCTTTAAAAATGCTTGTCCAGGGACCTTTTCAAACTGTGACTTTAAAATAAACAACTCATAAAAGTTAATATCTCCCACTAATATCTGAGGGCTGAATTTGCCCTCATCAGTGTACATAGTAACTGCATGTCCTGTGTTCCATAACGAGGACAGGCCAGTGATAGAAACATCAAAATCCCGATACCCATATTGGGCACACATTTTAGGATATGTAGGCTCAGAGCTGTCATTATGGTACTGCAATCATCACCATGCAATTTTATATCGCAGGATATAAAACAGGACGCTTTAGTAATAATTATTTGTCAAACTAAAAGAGCATGAAAACTGAGCTACAAAAAAGTCTGTTCCAGCCTGTTTCATCTTCTAGTACATCCACTGGTGGAGACACAGAGAAGAAGCAGGACATTGTTCAAGGTCTCATTTCCATATTTGGTGGACTTTTCCCTTCCTCTTACATCATGTGAAGCCAAATTCAGCCTACCTAAGCGACTGTAGCCCCTGCTGGTTTTCAGACAGTTGTGTTTACATATTGCAAAACTGAAGCATGATAGAAATTTGTTTCAAAACCTGGTATTGGAATAGCAGAGTTTTGAGTTTCTTAAGCAGAGCTTATGATAGTACTGCTCCTCAGTTTTCATGTCTTGTTCTCCTATCAAATAAAAGCCTGAGTGCATAGCAAACCTGAGTAAATGACCGCAGTGCAAGAGCAGCAGGATCCTTGACCAGTTTGGGGATGGTGTCCACCATAAACAGCTTCCCAGCATCTGAGAAGCTACACAAAAATACATGTCACATCTTGGCTAGCAATATCAAAGAACAAGAAATATAGCCATGTAGCTCAACGTTACATTCCAAATTAACTTCGCACTTCCAACTGCATTGTTATCCATTTAAACACTACCACAAAAAAATTACCAAAAGAAATACTATGCAGGATGATCATGAAAAGTCATCTGATAACTTGTAAGCAAACTCTGGCATTGTGGCAAGTGTGTCTCTACACACCCCAGATACCATTTACACCACCTGCAAGTCTAGTCCATCATATTCTTATTACTTGCACACCTACATTTTTTTAGAAGAAAAATTAAGTATTTAGAAAAATTAAGTATTTCTAGTTTCATGCATCTTATAAACTCTGAGATTAGCCAGTTTCCAGCAACCCAGCTTTTCAACAGCAGCAACAGGCAATTGGGGTACCCATGTGGCTATTTGACTGATTCGGGAAACAGCTTTCTCCCCAAGCTGCATACTGATCCTTTGCTGCTTGAGGTCAAAATTGAAAGTGTTGATTGATCTTCAGCTTAAACCATACAATGTCTGGATTTAAAACTTTTCATTTAGCAGATTGTTGCTGATGCTCTAATGAGATTACAGCACCAGTGATGTAAACTGCTACTACAACCATTCACTCCATACCTCCCTTGCATCCACAGCCTGTTCTGCCCATTTTCTGCTCCATAGCTTCCTCCACAGGACGAAGTGTATCAGGAGTGCCTGATACATATTCTTGAAATAGCTGCAGCCCCTCCTCTTCTCAGTCTGGGGCAGACACAGGTCAGCCCCATTCCAACAGTTAGGAGAGGGGTTGTGACTTGTGCTTGAGGCTGGACAGGATCCCACAAGTCAATGTAAAATGTATATCCAACAAAAGGAAAGAAAATACTTCACATGTTTTCCTGCTTCTTATTTCTTGTTTAACTATGCATTATCTATTTTTTTTATTACTCAGTGTATTACTCTGTTGCTTCAGACTCTAGCTTACCCTTAACCATCAAAAGGAGAGCTGCATCCAGCTATTGTCACCTGCACTGTCAGCAAACAGATGAAGAACTTGAGGCACAAGCATGATACTGCCACTGAGGCTGCTCCTGTTAAATGGGTTATTCCCCTGTCCCACCTGAAAGGTTGCACCTACCCATGGGTGCAAGAGAAAAATGGGGAAGTGGTTATGGTGTACGTGAGCTCCCTGTCTTGCTCTTCCACATCTATGAAGTGGAGATGTTTCTTAGTTAGGTGAGAAATCTCAGTCTCCTTAACAATCAGGTGACGGGTCACTCCTGGAGCTTCTCTGGGTAGCTGATCATCCATAGGGATAATATGAACCATCATCACCTGAAATTGGGGAGACAGTAGAATAGTCAGCCATTCCTCTCAGTAAGAGTCTCCCACGTAGCTGTTTACCAACATGGGCACAGAAGTAAGTGGATCACTAGAATACGAGGTACAGGATGTGGCTATCATGCCACACTATCAATGCATGAGTAATGGAGGTATGTAACAGTTAAATGCAAAGCTTTTGAATGTTAGTGGTTTCCTTTTAAATTAAATGCAAAATTAAATTCAGTATGTTGGACTCCTGTGTGGAATAAATAGTCTATTCTCAGTTGACTTCAGGAAGGTTGTTTAATTTGTTTGTACTGACTCCAAATACAATTTGTTTTCCACATTTCATTTTATAGTATAGGAAAAAGTGTTTTCTATGAACTTGTCTCTATTCAGCCAGGGAAAGAATTAACCCCATTGAAAGCAAGAACAAGAAATAGCCCTGCAGAACACTGCTTGTGGTGGTGACTGTCATCAGAAAAAATCTATACCAGTTTTATTTGAAAGCTGATCAGAACATGTGATATATCAGCCATTTGAAGAAAAAATTCAGGAGACTGCAAAGATGCTTCTGTTTCATACCTGTGGCTCTGAAAGGTTTGGAGGGTCATGGCTATCACATAGTACAAACTCAAGGGAATCTTCAAATACTTCTCCTCCCAAATGATGATAATAAATTATTCCATTAAATAGATCCCTCTGAAGAAAACTGTTGACAGAATACCCTGTTGAATTGAAGAATACATCTTCCATTGAACACTCCATGATTTTAATACTACATTAAAGTTATGCATTAGTTGTGCAAGTAACTGGGGAAGTATAGTGTCTTCTTTTTCACCCTGACTGGAGCAAGTCCTTTGAAATGTCTCATTGTCTTCCATGTTCTCTGAAGATCACCAACCACTTCTTTTCTGTGTCACTTAAAAATCATTCAAAAAATGAAGCAACACAGCAAACAGGCTGACAGCCCTATTCAGAAGTCAGAAGAGAATTTGCAGGACTAGCAGTCTCTGCAGCCTGGCACAAGAATTTCTGGATTGTTACATGGAAAGAAAGCTTTCTCATCATTTATCATAATTAGCATCATGTATTATTACTGAATTTATCACAGATCCTTGCATCTAAACTAACTCCTGACTAGCCCAACATTTTTTCCAGAGAACGTAAAGTAGGAAAATAGACTCAAAATGGAAATACAGGATAAATTGTGTACACAGGTACAGTTATCCTAGTGCAGAGACCAACATTAATTAGTGATGGGGTCTTACACTATAATGAAAGAAGTCCAAATATGCCATTATTTGTCCTGAGCCAAAATAAGATGTCTGACTATAACATTTAATGTATTTTAAAAATGGGGGGACAAAGAAAAGTGTCCTTTCATGGATGTTTCATTACCTATCAAATTTGGTCCTGGTTTCTTCATGATTTCTCCAGCCTGTGGTGGCTTGGTAATATTGAATAGTATGTAATCATCACTGGAATCCATGTCAGAAGCATGAAGCATGGAGCCCTGAATCAGGATCGTCTGTCCCTCATGAACTTCAATGACCGTGTTGCTGATCAGAAATGGAGGGCTGTCATCTTTAGGGAGGATGTTTATTGGAAACTTATGGCGAATACTGTGAGAGCCATCAAAAATTCTAAATACCACATAGTCCTTAGTAGAATCACTGTCATCATGATGGTAGTGAACAACCCCAGCCTGAATGTCAGAGACTGTGAACATGAATCCTTTCCCTCCTGTCAAAACAGGGGAAGAAAACACATCAAAAATGTATGGTTCAGCCCAGAAAATAATCTTTCCACTAATATGAAGATTATTGAGGGAGAGAAATGAGCGACATATTTCTAAATAGAAAAATTGAATGTAACTTCACCAACCAAAAACAAGTTTGTAGGAGTTGGAATAGTTAATAAGAATGCAGAATTTGCAGCTGTGACAGCAGAGAAAATCCTCCAAATGTTACTAAAGATAACGGGAGACGTCAAGGATTTTTAACTGCAATTGTTTCCACTTTAATTTCAACCTCTACTTTCTTACCGGAAGTTTTTACATGCATTTTAAGCATCAAAGAAAATAGGCCTCATAATTAAAGCTCAGGATTTCATTGCAAGTAAAATATGTGGGGATTTTGGTGTGTTGAGGTTATTTTCTGTAATATGGCAGTTTTGTACCTCTGCATCACTAGAAGTGTTATGCGTACAGACAAATATTCAGGCAAGTTACAGGATTCTTCTTGAAGACGCTGCAAGCTGGTGGTAAAACATATGATATTCCCAGGGCCACCAAGAAAAAATGTCAAGCATTCTGCTAAGATTTTGCCAAAAAAAAGGCAGTTGCCAGAAATTGTGGTGATGTTTTCCTTGGCATGTACCTATGCATACAGGTAAAATACAATAAGGCACAGTCACTGAAGATGAAATATCCACCCTCAGACCTGATATGCAAGGACAGGAGTGCCACCAGGAGCTCGACCCTGGCTGGCCACACAGTCCCCTAACACCGTCTCTGGGGCTGAGCCCACCTACCACTGCTGACACCACACAGTTCCTGTCTGGAGCTTTGCAGGAGGATGACCTTTCAGACACTGGACTACTTGCCAGGAATTTCCTGAATTTTAATTTACTGCTGAATAGTTTCTGTATTCACTATATTCGAAACACCACCTTTCCCCTTTCTTTAAACAGTTGGTTTATGTCTTCAAGTTATGCATTTTGCATGAACACATTCAACTGTCAAAAAACTCAGCATTAATAGTGGCAACATGTTCCCACCCTGTCAAGAGCAGAGTGACTTCTATTACATAACTTTTGTCCCAAGAACTGTGGCAACTCATGTGCTACAGAGTAAAACTGGTAATATTGATAATGTAGAAGGCCAATGAGTCAGAAGTCTAATTTAATTTCCACTTTTTGAAATAAACCTTAAAGCTGCCAATAACAACCATATCCAAATGTTGTCTGTATTTGCCAAGGAAATCAAAATCACTTGGCATTCCTTACCATCTGCAAGCAAAAATGTAAGAAAATTTATTGATTGTGTTTCTTCTTATGCTTCTCAAGGAAAGCATAGCTGAATTCTTTAAATCTCACCTTTGGATATAAATGCATATTAGGAAAGTAAAGTTTAAATACTGTATTTTTGAACCTTCCTGTTTTAATACCCATGCCTAGCACAGATGTAGCAGGGGAAGGCGGTCAGCAGAGGGAGCAGAGATGTTGTTTAGTCACAGAGGAGATTTTTCCAGCCTCTGGAGTTGAAATTACCTACCTCTCACTGACAGCCGCCCGTGCTGTAAGCCATCAACTGTGACCAAGCGAACATTTTGGATGCCATCATTGTCTACAATTTGGAAGTGTTGCCATGTGATGGGTCGGGATTGCCCCTCTAGGAGGTTGAGGCCTGCAAAGAGCAGAAAGTTACATCCCTGTCAGCATCTAAGACTTCTAAATGTGTTTCCAACCAGGAAAAAAACCCAGAACCTTTAATTCTATCTACATAGCTACCTGTGAAAGGCATTCCAGTGGAGGTTTAGATTGGATATTAGGAAAAATTTCTTCACTGAAAGGGTGGTTTATTTTTGGAATAAGCTCCACAGAGCAGTGGTGGAGTCACCATCCCTGGAAGCATTCAGAAAACAAGTAGACATTGCACTTTATCATATATTTAGTGGGCATGGTGGTATTCAGATGAAGGCTGGACTTGATAATTCTGGAGGTCTTTTTCAACCTTAATACTTCTGTAATATCATGATTCTAATGCCACCTAAAAATCTGATAACAGCTTCTGACACACTTGAATTAGTCTGTTGTCTTTAAGGAATCTTTTTCAGAGAAATAACCAATTCTGATGTTACAGAATGTGCCTAGTTTAGGTAGTTTCATGTGCAAGCTGCACATTGTGCCCTGGATAGGAGAAAATATCTGGAGCACCAGGCAAAGAACCATGAATGGGCATGGATGCTTTGTCTAAAAAAAGGGCATGGGGTGTGGCTGGTCACCCAGAGACTGCAGGACCTGATATGCAACAAGAACAAAGATCACCACTGGAACAGGTACACACAGACTATGGGGGTATAGTCCCTCCCTGGAGACACCAAGTCTGAGCAGTTTTTGTGCTGCTGCACCACAGTTAAAACACATAAAGGAAACAGAGATCTAGAATTCCGAGATGGGAAATCCAGATTGAGCCAGAAACAGAAAGTTGTCTGGCAGTGCACGTGTGGTGAGCGTAGGAAGTCAAGCGAGACATCCATCAGGTCACTGGAGCCACCTGCTGTGAAGGGGCTTCAGTCCCAGCAGTGAAACTCTTGGGTGGTGCAAGTGTGGCTCACAGAGAGGGGCATCTGAAAGGTCAAGCAGGAAAGTCTCCTTGATACCTGGTTTCCAGTTATCTGGTAATCTAATGAGGCACATTTCTGAACGTTTGCACCATCAGGTGCATTGCACTTGAAATCTCACAATATCTGGACATTTAGCTTCTTTAGTGAGTCTGCATTCAAAAATATATATTGATTTCACGAAGGAAGACTATGTTCCTTCATTTTACTCAGAGAGTTATTTCAGGTGAGGTTTCTCTGGAAGACATTAGGGTACCTTCTTCTCTGCTCCTTTCCTTTTCTCCTGTAGGGAAACTGCACTTTCCGTGGTGTTAACTTCTAGACATGTTTGATCACATACCTTTTCCTTCTGATGATTAACTATCAATGCACTCTAGATGAGAGACTCTGTTCCCTTTCCAGTGCAGGCATTATAAATCTGTTTGAATTAGCCTTAACCTTGTAAGGTTTCCAGGCTTTAAATGTCTGGTGGTATATCATGCCCTCTTTTCCTATTTGTTCATTTTTGCACACTTCCAAATTTAACAATAAGAGCAAGCCTTGGTCTTTCCCACATACTACACCACTATTATTATTCCATCGTATGTTTGCCCTTAATATTTATACTTTTTTTTGAACATTTTGTTCTACAAGAAAATGCTGTATTAATAAATCCTGGTTTTCCTGTAACTCCTCTTTTCTTTGCTTTTAATTCCGGTTAAGACATTAGATCCTTTTCAAGTTTTTGTAATATGTTCCCTCCAATATGGAGATAGGGGAAAAATAGGTTTATTCTACTTCAGTTTAATGATCCTTAGACTCTAGGTGTAAATCTTAATTTTGGAGCTTTGTCAAGTATGTGTGTCAAAATGTTATGAATTCTGAGGCAAAATAATCTCGGCATAAGAGATCTCACCTGTATTCCATGAAACCCGAGGGGCATTTGTATCTGTTGTTCTGATAGAAAGATGCACAGTGATTGGTAAACTCCTTTCAAAGTAGAAGTCATGAACCTCAAACTCCACCTGTTGAGAAAACAGATAAACTGACTATTGAAATCTGGAAATCAAACATATTTCAAAACACATATAGTACATTCTCTCCTGAGAGATTTTACAGACTTCTGATACTATGTTAATAAACAAAACTTGATTTAGCTTCTAAAAAGAGCCATGGAGATTCTGAAACTGAATATCTTCATTCTTCACTCTTTGTAGTGAATTATGTGAATCTTAGTTTGTAATGTGTGGAATTTTCATTTTTGCTTGGGGTACAGTTAACTCAGCAATAAATATAGAGATTTTTAACTAGTAATAATAAAAAGGGAGGAGACATTTCCTGCTCTTCTAAGAAGTGTAGGACCAAAACCAGATATGATAGAAATTATATGCTCTGTATAGAAAAAATAAAAATAATTTTAAAAATGAACTCTTGAGTTGTCAAACTCCAGAACAGTCAAATTCTTGAATCTGGACTCAAATAGTGCTGAAAGCAGAACAGAGATGAGGCACTCAAGGAGTAGATGTTTTGGATGTCTGGTCCTCACACTACAGAAACAGGGAAAGGAAGTTCCTGTGTCAGCCAAGAAAAAAAATGAGACAAGCCTTGTCAGCATCGGATGCCAGTTATTGTTACTGTTGCTCTGCTTTCCAGGCAATGCTTTCCTCAGCTTACCTTGCTCTGATTTTCTGTTTCTTCAGTTTTATTACTTTAGTACCAACAATTTTGCTGTGACTGGATAATTCCTTAAGCATCTTATCAGACAGTTATTTTGTAACTTACTCAATAACCTGCAAACAGAAGCTTGATCTCATTCATCATTTGCATCATGCTCTCTGTGTTAGTGACATGCTTTTTTTTACTCCCAACTGTTGGGAGTCCCTTTTTGTTATGCCTAAACTACCATTATCACCGTAGGTAGGCTGTAAGGCCAAATAGCAATCCTGACCTTTAACTGGCCCATCTTCCATGGCTTTAAATTTGTCACTTCTGCACAGGTCACATGGATCAGTAAAATCATGCAGGGAAAAAAGCTGTGTGGAAAAGGCACCAGTGATCTTTCCAAAGGCTCTTGGGTAGATCAACAAGTACTGTTTTTCCACTATTCCTCTTATTTGAAAAAAAAAGACAAAAAACACTTTATATGTTTCTCAGTCAGAAGGAATAAAAGTTTTCAGTAAAAAGAAATTCTTATGTAGTAAGGAATAAACATCTATTTTGAGTTAGATAGTTAAGCTGACATGTCATAGGAGAAAGTGGTAAAAGATTTTACCTCTGCTCCTGCACTGTATATAGTTTTTAAACCTTTTTTCCCTGAAAAATATCCATTATGTATGATTACATTTATTTCCATCTCACTTAATCCTAAGGAGGTGAAAAACAGCAAATGTTCACACTGTTATGAATGAAAACACCTCACTGTTACCTCATAATTCCTCCTCTCTGTGTGGCTGTTATTTGGAGGCTGATAAGCAATGAGCATCTCATTGAGATCTTTCCATGTGAAGGAGCCAACAGGTTTTGTGTGGTCAGACAGGTGAGTGATGAAGCCCTGCAGAGGTGGCTTGGTAATGTTGAATACAAGCAGGGACTTTGGAGTTTCAATGTCTTCGGCATCTATGGTTGTGGTTGTAAGAGGGGTTAAAATAAATTGATCTACTTCCAGGATGAACTTTGCCATTGGGGCAGCTTTGGGTATTTGGTTGGGAACAGCGCCTTTAATCTGAACAGGGAGCCATGCATACTCCGTCTACAACAGGAAAAAATGAGACAACTAAAAAGGCAAAGTAAAGCGCAAAAAATTAGTTCGATTTCTTTTAGTTTCACATAGCAAATTGGGGTACATGTTAAAGCAATAATTATTTTGAAAAAAAAATTGAAACATTCTAATTAGAAAATGCCTGAAGTAAATATTGAGACATCATTAGAATTTCAGGTTCACCAGTCTTATTTGTGTCCTTAATTTGGGGCTGAAACAACTTACTTTATTTGACGTGAGTTTAATAAATAACTTCATCTGACAGAAACATGCACAAGCCATTATTATTATTATTAGCTGAATCTGTTCATAGAGCTCTTAACTTATTAATTACTGTATATGCTGAAGTCAGCACAGGTCATGCTGTATAAAAATAGTGCAATTATGCCAGAATTAATTTTTCTCTCAGGATAAATTACTTATGTCTGACAGTAATTAACCAGAGGAGTTTCTCTGTAGCCATGATTGTCTAATCATAGAGGCACGGAGATAATGCCTTTCATTTGCTTAGCTGGCAAAGTTCTAGGAACTGAAAAAAAGGATGCCTATCTCTCTTGAAATGTGAAAAGGATAAAAAAGAAAAAACAAACAAAAGCATAGGGTGACAATCAGATATTATAAACTTGCATAAAAATCTACCTTGTGCAGAGTTTTGCTCCTGCTGTCCGAGAGATCCAACCTCACAGGAATATAATCGATGTCAGGTGAGGGGGGGTCAAGGTGTTGGTACTGAATGCCCATCCTCAGAAATTCTTCACAGCTCATTTTTTTGTTTTTAATGACCCCTAGTCCCAGTGTACAGCTCCCATTTCTGCACTGTTGGCCCAGACTGTGCTCTGCAACCCAATAACATCAATAGTGAAAGAGTGACCAGGGCAGAAACCTACATGGGGAACCTGCCCATGTAGCCAAAGTAACCCTGGGAGAGAGACAGTGTGATGAGAAGTGGAGGTCCTTTCCTGTCTTAATTTCTCCTGCAGGATTTTGTTTTCAAATGATGTCTTCCAGCTCCATCCTCCCTTAGTGTCTTGGTTAGGTCCTGCCTCCAACAACTACCTGTGCTCTTTCTACCGAGTCTTGGCCCTCACAAATCTATCACATTGGTCCACATGTCTAGGAGCCAGAAACACAATCCAGTCAAGGAATTATTGACCCAGATCTGTGATCTGCATTGTGCCTCACAAAAATTTTATGTCCCTTTCATGCCCATGATAGCTCAAGCTGTTCATTAAACTTCACACGACCCACTCTTACACAGCACACCTGAAACAACCCACTGCTACAAACTTAATCTGCTGGGTCTCTTTGAACATGCTAATAGAAACAACTAAAGCACATCATACTAGTGCCAGGGAAGATGCTCCATGGCTGATCTCCACGAAACTGCTGTTGCTGCACTTTCCTGGTGACAAGCTGGCCGTGAGCAGGCAGGTGAGTTTCCGAAGAGATTATGGAAATGGTGCAGTCCAGGTTTATCTTCCTGTCATAATCAAAGGTGAGGACATTCTTGTCAATCACCCTGGACAGACCGTGGTATTCAGGGACCTCCAAAGCATGGGAACGCATTTTTATGATGTTACAGTCTGGCTCAAGTAACTGCACATGGAGGGTGAATGTTTCTACAAATGTTTCAGTTTCTGTAAACCTGCAAGTGACAGAAGAAAATTAGTTTCGTTTCATCCCATCTTCTGTTGCTTTGCGATTTGGGCATCGTCCTCACCTTCTAAACTGAATTACTTGAACCCCCTTCTCTCTTGTGTGCTCAAGCCTTGAATCATCACAATCCAGATCCTGCTGCCCAAACCCCCATACTTGTAAGCAGGATGTCTGTGTGAAGGAAGAAGTTACTTACTGTGTGTGCATGAGAGTATTTCTCCCTATCAGCAGGACAGCAGAGAATATGCAGTACTCTGAAAGTACTGTTGCCCATAGTATAATGAAAAATCACTATTTTTCTGTAATAAGCAAGCAATACATAATACACATTAAATGAACATTATCTGTAAGACATGGTGAAAAATGTTTCCGTAAACAGATGGTCACTTGTTGACTAATGATGCAGCTACTGGATATAAGTAGTTACAGCATGTACAGCAGAATATGCTTTAACTGTAAAAAATGGACTTCTTGCTCTTCCTGAGGTCAGCAGGGCTCCTGGTGACAGTGAAGTGTGATATCCTGCTGCTCCTTACCTGTACAGCCTAAGCATGACCATGTCTTCATCTAAAATTGGACATCCATTGTGGGTATATTTGACCTCATTAGGAAGGAAGTGACAGTCAAAAACCTATGAAGGAGAAAGAATAGACTTGATACCACGCTGCCAAGGATGTTAACTTCACAACATCTCTTCTGAGCAACTTCTCTCCGAGTGCCTGGAATACATCAGACTGAGAAAATTTTTAATATGTAGTTCATTTCTATGAAGAGGTAATCACATGTTCCGTGATCTCTCAGTGAGAGTCAGACTTCACTTAAACCTGGGGCTGCTAGCACTTCACAATTAGAAAGGCCATGGACATATAGGATTGTTTCAGGCTGCCAAGTCCCTCCACCAGTACAACAAATAATTTGGCCTTGTCTTCCTTGCCACTGCAGCCTCTGGAGTTAAGGATGCACGTATATCCAGCAGTACCTACAACTGCAGAGGTGACAAAATCCAGCAGTTGCAGCATTTTAATGTGAGATTTATTGACTTTTAAACTTTCTCGTGGCAATAGTTTGACCATACAGTAAATCTTGCTTTATGGCTACTACAAATGGTTAACAAAAATATAAGCCAATGAAATTTCTCTGTTAGAAAATTTGCTAATTCTGATTTGTTCCCTGTTTTTGTGATACTGACTTTGTACCAGTAGCTCTTTTCTAGATCAGATGTCATCTCTGTGCCATACCAACATCCAGCCCCAAAACCAGTGTAATCCACTTCACAAAAGCAAGCAGATATCTATGTTGTCCCTACCAGCTAATTCAAAATAGACTAATTCTTACAACACACCGGATACAGGCAAGATTCATGGTCTGTCTGGCCACAGTTTAACCATCTAAGCCCGACACTTATGTCAGGCAGATTGATTTATTTAATGGTTGGTTGACTTGTGAAAACAAGGCGATGAGGAAACACGCCTGACACAAATAGAAAAAAATGTTCTCAAGTACTGCAATTTGCAAGACTGGCAAATTATAATTGCTGTGCCGTGGTGTTTCTGTAAAGCTCCTAGCATTGATAAGACTGTGTCTGTGTTATCCTTTTGATAACAGGGAATCCCTATGTAGTCCATGGAGGATGGAAAATACTCATGTTTTATAACTACAGAGAGAAAAGGCATATTCTAGCCAGCAAGAAACCAAAATCACTAGGTTTCCTAAGCATTTTGCTATGAATCTTAATGTAGTTTTGATTGTATTCTTTAGGGGCAGTATTCACAAACAGTTATATGGACTTTCACAGACTAAAGTGAAATCAACATTCCTTAATAGACCTAATGAGGCCATAACTAATAGCAATTAATATAGGTATATGGCTGACTGACTAGCAACATGTTTTTTTTCTACAAAAGAAGAAGTAATTTCTTAATGACAGTAATTTTTTAACATATGATAGAAGAATCATGGGAAAAAAGTACTTTTCTTGAATTGTCTTTGTTTCCCCAACCACTCTGGAGGATGGTGAAATGGCTGATGGAATTTAGTTAGGTTCTAAAATGTTGACTGAAAGAGTAGCTCTTTGGATGTTCTGAATTTCAGTAAAAATTATGTAATCATTTAATTCTAAATTAATTGCTAATGCATAGTTAACCAAAGTACCTTTGTGGATTTATGCTAAAGGATATAAGAACTATCAAACTTCATTTTTTTCTAGACATTACAAAGAACAGAACTTACATCCTTCTATAATTGAAGAATAGTTACAGTTTCTCAGCTTCCATTATTAGTGAAAGGGTCCATTTCCTCTGAAGTTATTCTCTGATGTTCAAGCAATGTGATAATTATTCTATATTCTTAGCAATTTTAAAATTTATTGCCTGCTTCTAACGTTCATCAAGAAGTGCATTGTACAAAGTTTTTCCTTGTTTTTGTCTGTTTGTTTTTTAAATTATGAGTTATTTGATTTTCAGACATATATACATGGATTAACCTCTTGGAATAATCTGTAATATGTGGCATTATGGAAAATATGCTTGATTTTATTTGTTGGGGCTGCTTAGAAAGGAAGAACAAGAACAATTTGTGAAACACAAAATTGCTCTCATATGATGAAGATTTTGACTATGTTGTGGCTGTTCTGTTATGTATTATTTTCAAATGCCATAGAAATGCGTGCTCTGCTTTTTTTCAAACAAAAGCAAAAAATATGTATATTCTTAATTAATGTTCTTTCTTTCTGAGTACAAACTAACATAAAGAAATTTGATAGTTAACTAATCAATTAGATAGTCTTATGTGACATTCTACAAAAATGGAAAATAAAATTAAGAAGTACTTATGTGGTATGTTATCCTAAAGAAAAAACCTATATCATATACAAAACCCACTCATATTGTAGTTTCAGAAGCTTAATGTAGTACACTGAAAGTAAGATTCTTCACTGACATAAATCAGTGTAGATCCTTTAAAGTCAACAGGATTTTGGTTACAGAAGGGTGTTGTGGGAGACCATGCCAAAGGCTTTACAGAAGTCTAGATAAAGGACATCTGATTACATCAGAAAACCCTTCTGATGTAATCACTCTGTCACAGAAAGCCAATGGGTTGGTCAGGCAGGATGTGCCCTTGCTAGAGGTCTCAAATCACCTCGCTGTCCTCCATGTGCCTTAGGACGGATCCTAGTAGGATCTGTTCCATGACCTTAGCAGGCATGGAGGGCAGGCTGACGGGTCAATAATTACCAGGAGAGATCCACCCCTTTTTCAAGGATGGGTATTGTATTTCCCTTTTTCCAATCTGGAAACTGGGATTTCACCTGGCTGCCACAACTTTTCAAATATAGTGGAATGTATCTTTGCAACTACATCGGCCAGTTCCCTCAGGACTCTGGGATGCATCTCACTGTGCCCAATCGCATCAAAGAATTAATGTCTTTATTTTCAAGACATCATTAGTTCCACATCTTAATTGATAACAAGGGGATGGAAAATTGAGAACCTTTCCACAAAGCTTTGTTAACACTGACTGACAGTCAGTTTATTTGTGTATTGAGACGCAATCTGCTTTGCAAAAAGAAACATCTGGTTTATGTTTCCTGGTATGTTTTCCTTTTGTATGAACAGGCAACTCTAATTGTCTATAAATTCACTGGGTAAGACAAAGGAAATCTAAATCTTTTCCTAATTACTGTTGAGCTTTGTTTTTTCCACTTCAACTGCTTTTCAATTACAATTTATAATTAAATTGTCATACATTCCTAGAACATCACTCACTTTAATGGTAGTAAACCAGATCATACCAGAGACATTTTCTGTCTGCAGAATATCCTATAGAAAGATCATGAGTGGCACAAGGAGATCTGGACTCTGGCACGTTTTTTCAGGAATGGTGAAAGCTCAGGCACTGCTAGCAGGCACAGCCTGGTGCCCTAGGGCCACCTGCCCAGCAGAGCTCTTCTCTCTACATGAGTGCCTGCAGCTTCCATGAGCCTCACCCAACTGCCTGGGCACACATCAGGGCCGTGAAAGAATGGGTGCTTAGCAAAAGTGGGGCTGGGAGAGGGGAAGTCTGAATGCACATCTCCTGGGATCTCTTGGAAAGGGCCTCTAACTATGTGCTTGAAACATTTTGGGTTACACAGGACAAAACAGCTATTTCAGAATACCTGGGTCCTACTGCAGAGAGAGGCTGAGGCAGAAATTGAAAGCAAAATCACTCCTCAGCCAGACAGAGTGCCTACAGAAGAGGTTTGCCATAGGGTTCACGTGTAAGTTCCTTTTTTTCTTCTCTCCTTTAGATTGGATATTATAAAAAAATTTTTACTGCGAGGTTGTCCAGGCATTAAAACACATTCCCCAAGAGAGTCGTGGAATCACCATACCTGGAAACATTCAAAAATTGTATATATGTAGGTCTTAGGGGACATGGTTTAGTAGTGGACCTGGCAGTGCTGGGCTAGTGGTTGGACTCAATATTCTTGGAGGTCTTTCCAGCCTTAATGATCCTAGGTCCATATGAATCAAGGTCCAACCTAGACTGGGGAAGTAGAGGTGGGGTGCTAAGGTCAGTGTCCCTGTGCTGGCAGGACACTGGTGCTCCTTCACCTATCTGCACAGACACCACCAAAACCCCTGGAGAGGAGGTTTAAAACTATATTTATATACAAGCACATAGAAGTGTATGCTGTGGCACAAACCAGAATTTTTCAAAAAGACAAAACATGCTTGTCTATGGTTCATTAAAACTGTTCATCTTCTGCCTATAATATTACATCTTCATAATAACTATTTTCAATTCCTTCCTGCCATAACTCAGGTGGGGCAATTTGTAAAGTAGATGAGTAGCAGAATGGTAATATGTGAAATACATTTCATTATTCCTACATGCTTAACATTTGAACAGAAAACAGGGGAGTTATTATGTATATGCCATCTGCTAACAATTTGGCTGTTGCAGAGCAGAACAAACAGTGGAGTACACAATGTGCTTATTGTATGTCATTATTTTTTTCTTAATTGCTTCTTAAGTAGTGGCTCCGTGACTAAAATGTAAAATGGTGTAGTGGGCTATGCATTACCCAAGGGGCACTGGTTACTCTCATGGGAGAAAAATAAGCAGCTAAGAGATTGGGGGATGTCTGCTAACTGAAAATTTTGAAATATCAGTTCTTCACTTGTGAAAGGCGATTCTGACCAGACTCACTTCTTTGCACTCGAGCTACTGAGCTCAGCTTTTGGATTTCAGGGTTGCAGTTCCCTGACAGCTGTCTCTTTAAGCAAAAGGCTGAATCTCACAGACCATTTGGTTTCATGCCTTTTAGTCACTACCCAGAAGAAAAACAAAAATCAATAAAGCAGCTCTTTTTAGTCTCTCCCAGACCTGCACACACAAACACCCAAAGCAGCAAAACAAAGCCCAAATACCTGTGGAGTTAGCTTCCCAACTCTCTGTGTTATTGGCTCATTAATCACAACTTCTACTTTGCAGACATCCTTCTCTCTGGGGATGGAAAACTTGAGGTCTTCTTCTGACAGGAAGACAGACTGCCCCTTCATCACTTTCACCCCAAGGTTCAAGCTAATAAAGGAGGAGCACACAACTCTTAACATGACAGGCAGCAGCAGAAGCAAACAGCTTTTCTCAGAGGGCTTCATATTATAAGGGGGTTCCAGCCTTTTTCAGCAGTGAAAAAATTTCTTAACAAAAGGAGTTTCCTTTCTCCACCAGCGGTGTTTCATCATATAATGAAGGCATTATTAGTCACAGGTAAAAATCTATGGTGTGTTTTCTAATAATAGGCCCTCCTTAACTAAAATTTGGGCAGGACCCTTTCAAAATATCCTTAGGCTTTTATAAAGTTCTTTGGTCAAGCCTGACAAAACGATGAATGTGTTCTCAGAATCCTTTCAAGGTTTGTTAATCCTGAAAAAATAAAAAAGAAAATTGCTATAAGGCATTGAGCAACTATAGGGATAAAAACCCAACAAACAGACACAAAAAACCTTCTACCATTTCTGACAATTGCTGTTCATTTCAAGCAGCAGCTTGACTTCACCTTTGAATACCATTCTGTGCACACATGCTCAGGAAATTAGCTATCAACCAATGAGGGTTCTCCCTCAGCGGGTCAGCTCTCCATGTGAATTGCAGGCACATTTAGTCTGTACGAACATACAAATCCTTGCTGCGTAGGATCCTTTGTTACTGACCTTTTTAACTGCAGGACTGAGTGGATATTGATAAAACAGTACCAGCTCCAAATAATGTGAAAGTGGAAAGGTCCTCACTCAGACTAAATCTACCAGAAAGTGAAATGAAGTGAAGGTGGCCTCCTGTTAAATCTATTTTCAACCTTTAGTTGAAAACACCTTTCCAGTGCCTCTCTACTCTTCCTGCTACAGTAAGTAACTGTGCCAGGACAGCAGCACATTGATGTTATATGGCTTGACAAAGCTGTAATTTTTCTTTTAAAAAAAAAAAAATGAGAAAAATTCAATTACAATAAAGAAGAAAATATAATACTGAAAATAAATTACTCAGGTTTCTCGTGCCCCTAGTTACAGTTAATCTTCATCTTTCATGTTTATAACGTCACAAGAAAAGAGTTTTTCTTCTGACATCACACAAGCACTATTGACATCCTTTTAAGAGCCAAATTTCTACAGTCTCCCGAAGCAACTGAATCTACACCCTAAAGAATAGGAAGTTATATTGATTTAATTAAATTTGAGAAGATCATAAGAATTCCAAAACAGTAAAGTGTGAACATTCCTTTAGTTTTTACAAATTTTTAATGCCCTTACTACTTACTTGCCACAATATTATGACCAACAGTGAATTTTCCTGAAAGTGAATTAAAAAACCAATCCTTGTATCTCTTTATTTTCTTTGTTGATTTTAACAGGTAAGTGTTTCCTCCACTATTTCCAGCAGAATGACCTTCTGAACAGCCTATAATTGAATGCACATATCCACCCAGTTTTAAATTTCACTGGAAAAAACCTGGCAGTTCAGAAATTCTGTAAAATTATTCACTTCCTAAAGGTAAACAAGACAGATCCACTCACTTCATCACCACATATTTAAGGTTGAATACATTGAGAGTCACATACACATAAAGTTAGATGTATGTTCACTATGTAGTCTGGAACACAAATTTTAAGTCTAGTTTTCTACATATTTATCTGAAAGTCTTTCCATTTTGGTTTTAGATATTGAAGCCATACCTGTCTCAAGAAAATCTGAGAGAAAATTTAGAAGTGTAGATGGTGGAAAAGGCATGAAATCCATGGCTGAATATTCAGATAAGAAAATAATTGGAAATTTTAGATTCAGACTAGAACCTGGCAAAGTGCTAAGAGGCAGTTCATCACTGACAGATAGACCCCATGGTTTACATCTCATGACAGTGCCAGTAACTCCCTGCTCCATAATAGCAGGCTGAGATTTATAGATAGATTTATGGTGCAAAATAGCTTTATTCACAGGCATTTTCTTACAGGACAACTCACCAGAAATTGTAAAGTTAAAGCCTGGATAGTTTTGACTTTCTCCACTCCCACATGGATAGCTACCAGAAAACCACGTTATAGTTGAGAGATAGCCTCGCCACCAGCTCGGAAATGGCACTCATGCAGAGATGTCTGCACCTTGACTCTGTTACAGCCCAGGCTCATCTGTTACTGGTGCCTGCCCCATAAATCCCAGCATGGAGTGCAGCTATAAACCTCAGGTGCAGGCAGGGGTTTCTATGCTGCCCTTTCTTACCCTGCACCAAAAACAGAACAGAAAGTCTACAAGAGGAATCAGGTCCATTTTGATCAATTTCATGGTGGCTGTACAAAACATTCGCTTCTACAAATTTGGTCCTTGTCTCATGGTGTGTTACAGTCTTGCTTTGACTATTTTAACGTCCAGACACAACTCCTCTATTTAAACACACTATTTATGTGTTTGCCCCATGTGTTCCAGCCACTGGTTTCTACTTGGATGCTGTAGGACTGTCTCCTTTGGTGGCCAAGTGAAGATTTTGGGAAGTATAACCTCACTTTCTCAATCACTTATCCAATCATAACAACATGAAATGGCAAGGGATCCTTTCAGAACATAATGACAATAAAAATGAGAAGGTTTTGGGGTGAGTGCCATGATATTAACATCCTCCCTGTTTGTAAAAAGGTCACTGTGTCAGTGAAGTCATGTGTGTGCAACATGGTACTTAGGCTCATAAACAGAGACAGTGTGTTGCTCTTCAGCAGGTATACAACTGCTGCTGATGCCACTGTCACATTTTGTGGCTGCTTTGGACTTTATTACAATCTCCTTACTTCTCTGCCCTTAATATCACATCTGAACCTGATTCACCCCTGCTAATCCTTGGCATGTCACCTGTGTATCCAGAATGGACTCACAACTAAGGCACTGTTTAACTCCAAGTGCACCACAATATTTCAGATATACTTAATGGCCTATAATGGTATTCTCCAACAACACATAAAGAGAATCAGTATTGCAAAATTAAACTCTTTTCTCATCAATTTCTAAGGGTCTATCTATATACCAAGACACCTGAAACAATTCCAGGTGCACTGGGTGAATATAAGTGATGCATTGGGTTTTAACTTTTATATTTTTCAAATCCTGTACTGCCCAGTGTGTAACTCTGAAGTTTCTTGTAGCCTGTTAACTTCTGCTCTCTCAGGCTAGGTGGACACAACAAAGCCTCTCCAGGTTTGGTCTTCAAGGATACCCAGACTGTCCTAGGCCCAAAAAGTGTAAACCAAAAGCCTCTGGGGCGGGGGGAAAGCTTNATAAATACCTACCTTCATTCCCTTATTCCTGTCTAGTCTCTGTTTTTTAGGTGGCCACTTCAGGCATCAAAAACCCACAGAAAGCTGCCAGCTTTGGTCTGAGAAGTAAAACAGTCATGTCAGTTCAGTGAAACAACATATACTAGTTGTTATCCCTCAGTGGGGATGGAGAACATGATTTATGAGCAGAGGCAGACACAGCTGGGTTTGTTCAGCCTGAAGAGGAGAGGCCTTACTGTTTATTTTTAGACTTCTAACAGAAGAGGGCCTGGAGCACAGGGAAGAGACATACAAACCCACTAAAACAGCCACAAGGGAAATTCACAATAGTCATTAGAAAAGAAGAAAAAAAAAAAGCTAAAGCAAACATAGGCAGTGGAACGGGTTTCATGGAGTCCTCTCAGATATATTTAATAAACTAATCAGGGCCTGAGTTTCTTGACGTAACTTTGAAGCCAGACTTGCCATAAAACCAGCTCTTCTTGGAGAAAGAGGTAGGAGCAGTTACCTTCAGAGGTCCTTCTTGCCCTAAATCATTGCTGAATCTAAGCTGAAAAGACAGAGCCATCTGACTGCTAGGATCTATGTTAATTAACCTGGTGTATTTTGGCAAAACACTGCATTATACCCTGCCAATTGTCCAGTAATTCCCCAGAGATGCAATATAAACCCATACCAGTATAAAAAAATGTGCTAACAAGTTAAGAGACCTCCCTTCCCATGTTGATTGCCCAAGCTGACTCTCAGGTTTGGAAGCCTGGAAAATAAGTCCTGGAGAGGTGCCCAAGGCACCAAAGCATTGAACAGGGGAGACGTGGCAAGGGGAACTCTAAGGAGCTCCTCATTTGCTAGCAACTCCTGCCCACTCTGCAGATGAGCCTGGGAGGAGGGCAGAGGGAGAAGGGGCCTCTGGATAGGCAGTGAATGTGCCTCTGTAGAGTTGACAGAGGGACATACCAAACTGGGGACAATGTAGAGGAGGGTTTCTGTGAACTTTAGATGTGGTCTGTTAAAAATTTCCTCCAAGTGCCAGAACTAATTTTCCCTCAGGGCTGCTGGTGCACATGTGAGAAATGATGCAATGATTAATTACAAACATAACAACTAGTGAGTCTGATTATGAGAGCTGAATTGATGTAAGTAAAAGATTAATCCAAATTGTTTAGAGAGCTATCTACCAACACAAAACAATTGACCATAAAACCTGAAACAGCACCAATAAATTTCAGCTTTAATACCTAAAACTTGACTAAAGAACATGTAATCACTAGTGACCTTGAGCCAATGACATCCAAAGCCTTCATTGGGATTTGGATGAGACTTCAAGTGTTTCTCTGTATGTGACAAAATCTCTGGTTGCCTGGGGTATTTCCCTGAATAGATGGATCAAAATTGCCCCATTCTTTGGCAAAGTTGGAAGGGGATAATGGAGAATGACTGTTGTGGGTTAGAAGTTGGATTGCTTTAATGAATACCAGAAAAAGTTTGCAAGAAGCAGAAAGAACATACAAATTTTTTTGAGGACGGGTTGAAAGAAAAGAAGTAAGAGCTTTCCATGATTTCTAGGAAATAAGATGAATATTATTACAGCAATTAAAATCCAGCCCAGGACTAGGAATGGCTCATGAGCTATTAAATTAGGAGGTTGTCAATTCAGAATGTGCACTTAACACATTTACCCTTTGGACTGTTTGTTATTTAATGGTTTTGTTCCATGCACTACAAGCAAAGATTACAGGTCACCAAGAAGCTAAGTATTTGGCAAGGTATCTGCTGAGTTAAGGAATGGCAGATAAAGTTACACCTTGGACATATGTCAACAGCAAAGATGCATTTTGCCTATGAGGCAAATTGAGGTAAATTTGCCTTTGAGGTAAATTGCAATCCTAAATTACCTCAGATTATGACTAGTAGGATTCTCTAACTAGCAAAAATGTAACTCACAAAATACAATTTTAATAACCATTTGAAGACAAAGTGTATAATTATCTGCAGAATTTGTTGGAATGTCACAGCAAAACACAGTGACAACTTATCTCTAAAAGTTGATGATTCCAGATAAGTACATAGAAATCAGCAGGAAATGTAAAATCTTTGTAAGCACATATGTGTTAAGGAACCCGCGTTATCTTTTATGCATACATTAGACTAATAAACATCTGCCTAATTCAGATGAACTGAAACAGCTGTCTGAATGTACATGAAAATGTAAAAATCCTGACAGACCTGTGCTGCAAAATAAGTGTACAATTTTAAAACATGCATTTGAAAAACAAGTCATCCCAGCTAAATGAAATATATCCTTTTTAAAGACTTACTAATATCAAAAATTTTTACCATATATTTCAGTGCTTTTTATCATGTTTCTTCTAGTTTGTCTCATTAATAAGACAATTCTGAGCAAAGAAACCTTATTTAGTTCTTCCAAGCTTTTATAAAAGCTAAAGCCACAAGGTTTTATTAGATCTGATGGAAAAAAGCCAGCATAGTTGAGAAATCTTATCAACTTGAATATTAGGAAAAAGTAACTTGTTTGAAATCCAAACTTTCAAGTTAACTTCTACTAAACCACTAGCAAAACCCAGTGCCTGCTTTCCTTGAAGTTAGAACTGAGCTTTCATCCATTTCGAGCTCAAAAATTACTCTCGGACTGCTCTGCTGCAACATTCAGCAGCAAACAGAACTCTGCAAGCTGTTAAACACTAGTACAACCACAAACACAACAGCATTCAGAGTGTACAACAAACTTGAATTGATACTTACAGGTGGTAGTGTTTCTGCTGGAGGCTGAACATGAGATCATACCAGGAAAAGAGGAAAATGTATGTCACTGACCTAGTAATTTCTGTTTTAAAAGGCTGGAAGAGAAAGAAATCCAATGAGTGAGCGACAGAGAAAAAGCAGAGAGGGGGAGGGGAGAGAGATAGATGAAATTCCAGCCTTTCTGGTCAGCATGGCTGTAGTTTTCTCCGTACAGAAAATCCACAATAAACACGCCTTGCTTGCAAGCCTGCTCCTGACTGCAGAGTCACAAATTACAAATACTTTTGGGCTCCGTATGATAACAGCAGTCAGAGATGCCTTGTAGTGTTTACACTCAGCAATGCTTCTCTGGCAGCCAGCCCCAGATCTTCTTTTCCCCTTCTGCTAGTTAAGTCTGTTGGGACTAAAAACTTATCTGCTCTTATTAAGGTTTGCTGTTTTTGTTTTTTTGTCCCCACTTTTGCTGCTTTATTTCCTTTGAAACACACACACACCACCAGAACAGTACTCAAATTTTAATTTTGTTTTTTCCCATTCAGAACAGAAAGAAAGACAAAAAGTATAGGCAAAATCCTATCAATTATTAAATATCTCATAGGACCCAAGATATCTCTCCAGCCTTCTGTCATGAGATTCGCATCAGATTTAACCAGCTGGTGAGATGCTAAGTAAAATTTGCTTCCACACAGCAGCTCATGGATGCACCCTGAGGAGTAAACCTGACAGCCCAAATTTTCAGAGCACAGAATCTGTATTGCAAAGTCAAAATACAGGGACAGACATTCCTATGTCCACCTCAGCATAGGGACCAAGAGAGTTTTTAAGCATAAGGGACTAAATGATTTTCAGCCCAGCCATAAGACATTGAGACAAGGGCAGAAGGGACAGTGTGGGGAAGAGCTGATTTCCAGGTTACTTATGTAAACAATAGTCAAATCCAGCACAACCATAATGCCATAACATGTTGTCACCCCTTGCCCTTCCCTGAACAAGCAAGCTGACTTTGACCCTCATACGGAAACAAAACCTCAACATAAAAATGCAAAACTGAAGCCACTAGGAAAAAAAAGAAAAGAACCAGTAGATGTTACTGTGGCATGACTTATTTACAGATGAAGAAAACAGATGACTGTTAAAAATTAAAATGAACTTGAATCTACACAATGTGTAATATGAAAAAATCGGGCCTATATTTCCCTAAGAAAAAAGCACCAGGCAAAAATATTATTTCCTTGAGGTACATTGCTAGTATTAAAGTGGTATATGGTCCTAGATTTCAGACCACATATTTTATCAGGTTTCAGAAAAATCTGCAATAAATACTTGTCTCCTCTGAGTTGTATAGATGTCTGTGCATTGGCCTGTGTGTTTGTTTGCTGGTTTTGTTTGCTGAAACATAACTTCTAATTCATTGTGATGAATGGCCTATCTGCCTTGTACAGTGGTCTGATTAAGAGCTTCAGCATAACTGTCCTTACAGGCTGATTAAAATAGTGGCAGCTTATTTTAAAATCTGTAACACATTAATCAATAATATAATTGCAGAAGCTGTCTTCAAACCAGTTTTATTACTGCAGCAATGAACTTAGCATCTCATTTCTTATTGTACTGCTTAACTACAATTAATTTTTGGAATCTATCAAGGTCTCATTACTGAAAGGATAGAGCAAAATTACCCAAGCTTTTCTTGATAAATGCCAGAGCACTGAAGATAAGATAAGCCTTTTGTACAATACCCAGTATTTCCATTTCAATGTTTGCCCGCACAGGAAAGAGTGTAGTTCTGTTTCCCTTAGATGAAACTTAAGCACAGTATATCTTTTTTACCAATTACTGGTAAAATCATGCAGTC
>VZTN01007547.1:3610-17186 GCA_013400515.1 Erpornis zantholeuca
CAGGTTCAAAAAACCATCACTTTTTCTCTCCAGGGAATTAGGCGCAGTATTGCCACCATCAGAAATTGGGGGGAAATATTTGAAAAGAATCTCTGTAGTCTACAAGCATCCTACCTTTCTTTTGCGCAGTTTCACTTGATTGTCTGAATATTCGTGTGTGGTCAAATTATTCCTTACATGTAAACACTGAATATCTTCTGCTGAACTGACATTTGAAAGGCATTTGTTTTCAGGGGCCACTTGAGGTTCTGTGAAACCACTTTCATCCAGACCATTTTCAACTGCCGGGATGCAAGAGCAAGGAGAAGATTGCATAAGGCTGTTGCTGGATTCCACTGCTGTACAGAGCTGTCCATCACTACTGGTGTATGACTCAGAAGAAATCCCACTCTCTACCACATTGCACTCAGACTTTCCAATCCCGTCTTTGAAAGCATCAGATTTCCGGCGCTGTTGTGCAATTACAGCAGTATGAAGCAGCTGCTTCCCAGACATAAAAGCTTCTTTCACATTTGGAGAATTGATACAATTTCCTTTCTCTACTTCTACTACTTCATTTAAGACTTCATAATTAGAAAGCTCCAGGCTTTGGCCAACACTGCCACAAACATCTTCTTTTTTCATCTCCTCTGTAGGAACTGTGTCACTGCCAGGTTCCTCACTTATATCTCCACTTATTCCAGATGATTCAGCTGCTTTGTTACCCTCTGTTATTGGAACCATCTTTGTTAAGGAGCCTGCTCCATTTAAGCTGTGCCCTTCATCTTTGGGTTCACTTCCTACAGCAGTGATGTGGTAATTAACACTATCCAGGTTGAGTGCAGAATAGTCATCATCATCATCAGACACATGGACTAGAGTTTCTGTGCTGGCCTCCAGAAAATGTTCCTCATCCTCATGGTTATCATTTTCATCCACCTCCTTTGAAACATTTCCCAGCTGCTTTTCAGGGAAGCCAGTCACCTCTCCACTATAGCAGCACTCTGGAAATGAAGCACATTTTTCTTTCTGGTCCACACTCAAAACCTCATCTTTTTCCATACTTGTCTGCAAGTTATCAGCTACAAGTCCGTGACGACATGCTGTATTATACTCCACAGACTCTGAAGCCAATCCCATCCACTGGGTCACATGCTCTTCCCAGCTTTTCTTTCTGATTGCTAGAGACATGTCATAACAGTTCAGCAGCAGACTGCAATGTACCTTCCACAGAGGACCAGAGGAGATGTCATGGCTGCTGTGCACTGCTCCAGAGGGAGAGAGGGTTTCATCATTTTAACATCTGCAAGAAATAAAAAAAGACTGTGTTATTGAATCAACTCCAAATAAAAAAAAGAAAGGGAAGAAACAGTTTAAACAAAAGTGTAAAACAAGATAAGACTGTGGGACCAGAAGGACAGGAATTTAAAAGATTGTTTTGTTTAAAGTTTTAATACTTTTCATACAAAACTTGACAGCACTCATAATTCAGTAGAACATTTTTTTCTGATTACTTTCCAATATCAAGTAAACAAAAATGGTATAAACAGGCACATGGACAAGCAAGGAGCTCCAGAGCCAAAATTTTACAACAAGCTTCTCTTAATTGTGTCTCTCACAAGATAATAATTTCAATGTGTATAAATGACATTATATCCTATAGTTGCTTTGCCCACAGAGTTACTTTATTTCTTCCTTTCACTCCAGATACCTGTGGAGTGCAGAATTCTGGTTGTTTCCCAAAGAGGCAGAGCACAACTTGAGGGTTTTTCCAAATTTAACAAATGTATAAACTAGTTGTCTTCTGAGTATCTTTGGCCCATTCAGTGGCTCTTATTTTTATTGTTACTATTAATTCTCTTCAGTGCAAGTTGTAATTACAACTGTTACATGATACTGCAGAGTAAATCAGTTCTTGTGTAGTAATAAAAAAAATAAATCATAGAATCATAGGTGAGCTTGGGTTCAAAGGGGCCTTTAAAGTTCATGTAGTCCTATCCCCTAAAACATAACAGTTAGAAAACTAATTTAAGCTTTTTGTGTATTTCCTCATTCAAATACATTACAAAACCTGAACCTATCCATACACCCCTCTTTCTGAATATATGCATGGTCTTCTAGTGTAAGGCAAGGGGAAAACTCTAATTTAGTACAGAGCTCTCCAGAAGAGTAGATTTTGAGCCAGCATGGTTGGCTGTAGCTTTGCTGCTCACCTGGAATGCCTGGCTCTGCCAGAGGCCACTGTCCCTGCTTGTGTTTCTATGTGGGGAATTCTCACTGAATCCTGCATTAGGCATTCTGGTTGTTGCTGTTTGAGATACATTAATCTTGTGTCATTGCATGTGTATACTAGTACAAAGAAAATATCTCCTATTAATTTATGAATTATAAAACAAAATTAACAAGTTCATTGTCAAAGAAGAAAACAAAACTTCTGCTCATAAAATGTTGGAAGTTCAAGGAGCAGACACTTCTACTTTTCACTCCCTACATAAGAACTGTCAGCACTTAGCATGGATCTGGTTATTGATTTCAGCAATAAAGAAGATTAAGTAGTGAGTTTGTTCTGGGTCATTTCAATCCACTAAGGCAAATTCTGATTGCCCATCAGGCCACAAAGCTGCCTTGACAAATCACATGCCTGAAGGTATAAAAGTATTCATCTTGAAAGAAATGCAGAATTATGCCTGGGCAACCCAACCTCCATAAATTATATCTTGACAAACTGACTTTCAGGATAGACTTGTACACAGTTCTAGATCTTTAACCTTCTTTTAGGAATGGCAAGCTTCATTTCACATTCACATTTTCCACCTTTGCTTAAAAAGAACATATATTCATAGAGTATACGAAATTCCATGCACAAGTCATTAGTGTGTGGGAGGCTGAGCAAAATGGAAAATAACACACAGAGCCAGGCAAAAAAAATTATCTGCTTTCAGAGGCAAATCTTAGTAGTAAAAAGTTAATACAATTTTTTAATTCTCTCTTCTTTCCTGGTTGAATATGAGACAAACCCTAAATACTAAATTTTAAAATCAAATTATTGTATAAATTTGCAGCACATCCTTATTTTGATTTCATCTTTATTTCTAAGTGTGTGTGGTCCAAATTCACCAGAGTAAAAAATCAATGATGATAATACTTTTAACTTCTGCTGCACCTTTTCCTGATGGACACCAAAGCTCTTCAAATCAATTAAATTAATTTTACATCCACTATCGTGTTTTGTTCTGATCTTTGAAAAGAGGCATGTTTACTAGAAGGGGCTCAATGATTTCTACTCTCCTCCCTGAGCAATGTTTGGAGTTGCAGCTGGGTGCAACTCATTTGCAGCTTCCCTCTCTCCCCCTACTAGAACACTACCCTCATCTACTTTAGAGAAAATTAAACATAGTTGCTACAGCCATATAGGGAAATTTCTGACAATAGTCAAAAAAGATACTAGAAATGTTAAGGTTAAAAAGCTAAAAAATGCAACTTCCTAATGATCCATGCATCCACCTACGTAATATTTAGGCTGCTCTCAATGTTTAGAAGGCAGGCTCTCAGAGAGTTAACGGGTGTGTGTTAATCTTGCTGCTGCTAAATTGAGTTACAGAAAGGGGAGAACAGATCTGTCACTGTTTTTCATTTTTTTGATGTGGTGAGTTATATTTCATAGGGGGTGAAAAACGAATAAATTTTACTTTAGGAACCTTTCTGTTTTTCTTGCATTATCACTAGTTTCGTCTGCCTCATAGACTGCAGAAAAATTATTAAACAGATGAGCATAAAATACTTTGCTTGAAATGCAAGAGAAATAAGTATATGACACAGGTACTCTTATTGTTCTTGAACAAATGAGTGTATGTTAGCACTGAATATGAAAATCTACTGTACGTATGCCACCTCCCCACGCAGCTCCATCAGCAGTTCCTGAAATCGCCTCATTCCCATGGCTCATGAAGGTGCTCAGAGGTTGGTGACAGCATGCATTTCTTCTGCTCCCTCTCCACTCCTCAAAGACTGTGTCAAAAACTCAGCTTAGAAATTATTTCCCTGCTCTGATTGCTTGATGCTTGAGGGCCGACAAGAAACTTTCTTTCTCTTCTACCTCTTTATTGAGGACAACCTACTTCCTTTCACTCACATGGCAGCATCTAGCTGTGCCTTGGAGGGCTCACTGCTCCAGACCTCTGAAAGAAATCCTCTGCCAGAGAGCAAAGTGCACCATCACTTTGCAGAAGAAAGCATTCCTGTCCTGATGACTGCTTTTCTGCTATTGCTGCTCACTTTTTTCTTGACATGCAGCATCTTTTATCCTCTGAGATATGCCCCTCTCAAGTCCATTTGTACATTTTCCCCTATCTCACTTTCTATTCTTGCCATGCCACAACTAGAAACCTTTATCTCTGATTTTGCAGAATTTTAAGACAGTCAGATGAACCATTATCATTCTGTTGAAATGTTTTGCAGAGTGACAAGACCTTTTCTTCTGATCAAAACATCTATCAATATGATACTGGCCACTCAGCTGTTGCTGTAATTTAGACACATTTTGCTTTATTTTTCAATAGCACTAAATTTGGTACTGATTAGTATTATTAACTTTCTGAAAAATAAAAGTTTGAAACAAAAATACAAAGGATAAAACTTCTTCTGGGCAAAATTTCTTGATTCTGGGTTTGAATTAAGGAATATTAACCCAAGAGGCCTTGACCTATAGAAAATGAAACTGAGCAGTGTGTTCTCATACTGAAGGAGAAACCCATTCAAGAAGCCTCCATGATGCTTTGCATTGTTTATAAAACTAGATGTCATTTTAGATGGATTTTGTAATAATTTACTGCCTATCTTTTTTCACTTTAAAATATAACGTTGATGAAAAGTAGGGCAAACATCTATGTTATTTTTGGAAACTTTGTGTCTAGTCTCACAGAAATGAGTTACTTTACAAACTGATAAAGCATAAAAAAAAATCTGTCTTGTAATTAGACTAACATTTTCCTTCAATTAGGATTCCTGTGATTCTTTTTCTGAAAATCTCCTAACTCTTTGCGGCAGGCTTTCAAAATTCAGACACAGAATTATCTTTTATCTCGTGAAATTCCATTTATTTCTTTGTCTCATGAAATTCCATTCAGATTTGGCTGTGCCATACATTTTTCAAGATACATTTTACCTTCTCTTGCTTCCCTCCTCAAGGAAAAATGCCAGTCTACAAGAACCATCCTTATACAGACCCAGTACTCTGACACCTGCAAAAGCTGTGGAAGCTGCAGCAAGAGGAATTAAGTCTTGGAGCTAGAGTGAGAATGGAAAGGGAAGGAAGGCTGCTTACTCCAGTATCTGGAACTGTGGCTACCCAGACCTGCCAGAGCAGCTTCCCTTCTGGGGCTAATCCCAGGTACAAGAGTGCAGAGTCAGGAGCACACAGCCAGGGCTCATCTTTTCCCTCAGCCTTCCAGGACATAGGAGTGGATCCCTGTTTTTCCCAGAGCAGAAGAAAGAGATAAGGAGAGAAACATGGGGCCATGCAGCAATAGCAGCCACCACACAAGCTGAGGCAGTGAACCCCAAGCCATCAGGAGGGAAGGGCTATGGCAAAAGTAGCCTAAGTAAGACACTACTGTGCAGGACACTTGGTGGCATCCCTGTATGGCCAAAGCAAGCACTGCCACCAACCCAGGTGTGACATCCCTGCTGCCTCCACCAGCTCCTCCATACTGACAATTCATTTCACCATACACGACCTCCACGTTGCAATAAATAGAAAAACTTTGGAAGAGAGAAAGTTGCAGAGAACACAGGACAGTTCTGTGGCAGGAAAGTTTGAGAGAGGGCAGCCTAGGCAGTACAGCCCCACCATCATGCCAGCGGAATTTTTTGCTAATGTTTTACATGGGATGCAAACCTTTTCGTAAAAAAAAAAAAAAAGGCAAAGCATTAGCTTATGATCGTAAACAAAGATGAAAGACTGTTTCATTACATTTTTTACATAGCAAGAATATGTAAGCAATGGAGATCAAGCAGAAATATTTATTTTGTTATCATTATTTTATCTTCATTGGTCTGTGACCCCAGTCAGCAAACTTTGTTTAAGGAAGTCTAAGTGAACAGGGTCTGTTTCCTATAAATTCATCTCACATCTTCCTGGTCTGGCTTGCATACAGTTCTTTCACTAACTCCATACCAATCTCTGAGACAGAATGTTGTTTACAAATAATTTGAAATAAAACATAAGCCTCTAAGTCTTCACTCAGCTATTTATTTTAAAAGATCTCCTGCTTTTAAAATGCAATCCTTCATATTCTTATTTCCTGGACACAGACCACCTTTTGGATTTCACTGAAGTGGAGGCTCACCTTGTCTGCAGTTTCTATATAAGCAGCATTTCTACTGCAGGGTTTTAGACCATGCTAAACCCTGCTATCCTAGAGTAGAAATATTAAGATCACTGGTGTGGTATTAATCTAGTGAATACCAGATACATTTTTTCCTGATTTCTTTAATATTTAAAATCAAATGCTAAAACTTGTTTGAACTAATGATTATTTTAAAAATATTTACGACTTTATTCTAAAAATCAGAAAAAGCATAGTACTCTTAAGAGAAGTAAGTCTTCAGAATGAAATAATAAAACAATTGAAATATTTTATGTAAGTTTTAATGGTCATGTTTGCATGTGTATGCATGTGATACACTTATAAAAATGTGAACACAGACTAGTAATAGAGGTGTTGCTGATTTTTGTACAGATAAGCAGAAGCACATTCCAGAAGTGTCCTTTCATGGGATAGTTGTCCTTTTCTTCGATGAGATCTTGCTGTTGGTTTCCATGAATCAGTGGACAGAAATAGAGGCAAATAGTACTAAGTGCAGCATCCAAACATTCCTTCCAGCATACTCTACCATATAGGACTTTAAAATTGCTGCCCAGCTATAGATCAAACACCACACAACTGCTAACACTCCCCTGATAAATTTGAGGAACCGACTCATATAGATGCATCTATCAGAAGAGATTCCAGGGCAAGAAAAGAATGTGATCAGGAACCGAATGTTAGAATGGCATATCAGTACTCAAATTCAGTACTCAAATGAAATATGACTGAACTTGTAACTCCAAGAGCTACCCATGTCGCCGTCTTTGCACACAGGAATGAAAGGGGAGACACATGTAGAGAGAGCAAGTCTGGGGAACTGCAAGAGGTATTTTCTTCCAAGCTAATGGCAAGTGCCTTTGGGGTCAGAGATGAGCTATACTTGAGGGAGAGCCACAGAGCCAGAAGGGATCCTGAGCAGGGACTGGAGTAGGTGTGGGAAGTACAGCCTTTCTAGGATAAGAGACTTTTTTCCATCTTCTCACTCATCATAAAAGGACTACAAAGCAGAGGGATTCCTGGCCCTCAAATCCCCATATCCCTACCAGGCCTCATGAGTGGTATCTCTGCAGAGTAGGAAGGTGGGAGAAACCAGGGGAACTGCTCTGCACACTTTGCCTTGGGATGCTGTGAGCAAGGACTGGATGCAACAAAAGCTCATTTAAAATCAAATCAAAAAAAGACCACTTCGTTGTGAACTAAATACTTGCAAATTTGATTTCCATATGCAGTTAATTGGCTAAAAAATCTAAATAATAATGAAAACAAAAATTTAAAAAAACAGAAACTAAACAGAAAATCAGAAGAGAATATGTGATTGATTTGTTTATTTTTATATAAAAAGGGAGATTATTAAGAGTTTTGAGAAGGCAAGTATTAAAACCTGGGGTTTTTAGATTATTCAGAACAAGAAAAGTAGTGAAATGATGAAATTTTCTCATTTCACCAAATAACAATGGAGAACTAGACATGAAACTGCATATGAAACTCTCTGTTTGATAAGATGGTGTGCAGTAATTAAAAAAATACTTCTAATTATAAATGCCTATTAAAAGACTCTTATATCTTCTACCAATCAGGAAAACAAACTCAAAACTAAGTCACTCTGGCTGTTAATCTGCAACTGAATTTCAAGCTCAGTGAAAATTAGAAAATATGTAGCAAAATAGGCAAAAGAAAGGGTGAGGATACAGTAGCATAATAAAAAACATTTTCTAAATTCTCATACTGCAATGAACTGAAAACTATATGCAATTATGGTAATTTCATCTCAGAAAGAAAAATAGAGCAGAAAGACTTATAGAAAAAAGCAATAGAAAGGATTAAAAGTGTGGTATAGCTTCTGTCTGAAGAGCCATGAAATACATGAATGTTTCCTGTCTGGGAAAGAGAGGATTTAGAGCTACATAAAAATCAACAGTATCATGAAGAAGGAGAACATTTATTCATTGTGCCACATACTACAGGAATTTGCAGAAGTCCAAAGTAGAAATAGAAAGCAGAAATATTAAAACGGAACCAGTAATTTTTTTTTTTGCGTGTGCATGTAAGTAAATAGAAGCTATAATGTATAGTAAATAAAAATCATACTGTGAAAAGTTTGTTATGGCTGATATAAGAAATACCACACAAGAAGTTAATCAAGCCATGTACCTGAAATCATTCTTCTGACTTGATAAGGATTTCCTCTTTCCTTCAGGAAAGAATCACTTTTATTATCTCTTTAGCAAACTGTTTTCTTCTCTTCTTTACAGATTCTGACATATGTCATATATGCTCATTATAGTTTGCCATCAGTAACTACCTGATACACTCAAGATTGTTAACATCCTTCCTTTGGAAGATACTAAACATGATACAAAAACTGTGATACTGTCCAGCACTGTTATAAGATCTCAATACATTAGACACCACAAAATGTAAAGTCAAGTTGGCAAATTGTTCATTCAGAGACTTCAAAAGTCTTGCTAGTTTTGTGAAAATATTATTGGTTCCTAAGATATGAGCCCAAACTTTGTCAATATGCCTTAATGTATAGCTAGAAAACAGAAACCATCATGGAGTTCTTTTGTGTTCCTCAAAAAGCAGCTGCATTACCAGTGCTCACCATCATACAGTGAAGAGATTTTACTTGTAGCCAACGTATGATTACAGTGGATTTTAGCTTGGTTGTATTTGTACTTGTTTCATTTCCAGTGCTGAGCCTCAGATTAGCCTAGGCTCTTCCTCAAGGATGAGAAAGGGGAAATGACTGGATCCAAATTGATCCACAGTTAATCCAGGTTTACTAAAGATCTATATAGTTTACAACAAATTTAATTATGAAATCAAAACCAATTAAACACTCTATTTAAAATATCCAACTTTATGTTTTGGTCCAATTTTGAATAGTCAATAAAATACTCAAATATTATTTTATCAAGTATTTATAGCACAATGATACCACTTTACTCTAATTTTGTAAGTGACATTTGAATACCTTTATAATCAGCATTAAAGTCTTTTTAGCAGCTATGAACATCCATCCCCTTCACCACAGTATCAGTCCAAAGTGAAAACAGTCATCAAATTTATAACTGCCCCCTAGAAAGTAAAAAGGTGTTAAGCCAAAAAATAATTTCTAGCATAGACTTTTTAAGAAGAAAATTAGAGCCTTCTAGCAATTCTCATCTGTGAGTCTGCTGGTCTTCAAAATTTAGTAGTGTGAAAGTTATTATAGATACTGTCTTGATTCCATAATATTAATGTCTTGTTTCTTTGCAATAAAAGTAATCTAAGGTGAAAAGGTTTAAAGTTGTATTTTTCCATAGAAGGTCTATGTGAAAAATTCACCACTCTTCCAATCCTTCCCCCAAATCATTTTGCCTCTCCATACAAGAGAATAGAAAAGATAACATAATTGATGGATTCCTTACACATCATTTTACTCCCTGGTTTTACTGGAAGCATCTTGAAAAGATGAGAAAATGTTATCCCATGGGACATGGCAACCCAGAAAATGATGGCTATTATTTTTGGTCCCGAATTGGGGAAATGCTTTTCCACAAATATTTCCCCTCTTCTCCCAAAATAGACAACATTCTGTTTTCTAGCCAACTCCAGTGAAAAAGTAATCTTTTAGGTACAGGAAGTCTTTTTGAAAACAATAAAAATTAACCAGATTGTATTCCTGCCTTTTAGATTTAAGGTTCAAATATGATGTTTCTATTTTCAAAAAAGTTGCTGGTGCTCATTATAGCCATGAGCTATGAAATCTCTGTAGTATGAGGCACTATGGACAATGACTTTTGGCAAACAGCCTCCTTAGTGAATAGTAGGGGGCCTGTTTTCAGTCCTGGTGTAGATACAACTAAAAAACATCTTTGACATTATTGTGCCTATACTTTGTACATAAAGAGCTGAAAACTATTTTCTCCCATTGAGAAAGACAAACATTTTATCACTGAGAGTCTTCAGAGAATGACTACTGAGATGACTGTGCCTTTTGGTGGGAATGAGCCATTAGCAGAATCATTTGGAATCCCATTTTCTTGCACCTGTAAAAAGCACCAAGAGCAAACTGAGCAAGTATTTCTGGAATGTAGCTGAAGATGTGAAATGCAAAAACTATTCAAAATGGTAGCTGTACCATTATTTCTTTGAAACTAGAGAGAGAAATAACATATAATGTACACTGAGTGGTTTGTAAATGCACTGGAGGACCTAATTAAATCCCCTTTCTCCAAGGAAGGGAATGTAATAATTTAATTTATCCTCCAGGTTGGTGAAATTGGGAGGAAAAGAGCCTGCACCCTGACATTGACTATTTTTCATTATGATATTCTTATTTTGGAATTCAGGAAACCGCTCTGTCAAAGGACTTTTATAGAGTGTGTGTATAACACCTCTATATCCTCTTTCTCTCTGCCTCTCATAGGGATGATGTGGATATGACTGCTATAGTCAAGAGACATTCTCCACAGTATTTTCCAGAGTGCCTTAATTCCAAACTCATCAGCCAGTCTCCTGGTTTTATAGTGATACGCTCCTACTCAGCATCTGTAGCCTGCCTGGAAAGATACGCTCAGCCCTGGAAATTACTGTTTCTGAGGACATAACCACAGGAAAAATAAAACACGTGACTTGTGAGCTCACATGGAGATTTTCCCTCAATTTTAAAACTAAATCAGATCTATTTCCTTTACCAGCTACCAGTTCTCTCACAACATGCAAAAGCTTTTAAAAAATCTTTATATCCAATATGGTATATGCAATTAAGCTGACAGTGACTCAATGTTTGGAAGTTGTGAGTGACATCTGCACATAGGTATTTGATGGTACTAGAGTCTAAAATTGTTTCTGTATATGGAATCCTCAAAGCCCGGGTTTTACTGTGGCGTATACAACTCTTAGAGACCATCCTTTCAGCAAAAACTTCTCATTTTAGTTGTTATTATTGAAAGCTATCAACTCTCTCTGACAAAGCAGCGGTAACTGAAGATCAACAATTCAAGCAAAAAGAAAAGTGGTATCTCCATTTAGCTGCAGACAAAAAAAATGTGTAATGAATTTAACAGTACAACTTCCAGAGTGTTGAGCCTCTCAGGACTGCTCAGAAGTGGATGGTTAAGTGCTCCAGACTGAGAAAGTGAATCCAAATTAAGCATCCCTTGCCCATTACATGCCCATGTCATGTATGAGAAAATTCATGAATAGGTCAAAAAAGGTTCATATTTTGTGACATGCCAACATGCCATGTTAATAATACAATATTAAGGTTATGAATGCTCCTTAATAAGGTGCAGTTATACAGCTTTAATAGTGTAACCCAAATTGCTTTGGCCTGGAGAATTTGCCACTGGATCCTTTTGCCCCTTCTATTTCCTCTTAGCTCCCTTAGCAGAACAACATTTTGCAACAATCCTCCATTCTACTCCAGATTTTCCTCACTTCTTAGTCTAATGATGTTTATTTCAAACTCACCACCGACTCCCTCCTATCCCAAAATTTTGTATCATAAGGTGAACTTTCCACAAGTACCATGATGTTCAACTTGGAACATTTATTTGTTCTGGCGTTAAAGAGTATTTGTAGTAATTTAGTGCTGTTGTGGAACTCTCACCAATAAAGACCTATTTACCCTGGAAACTCTAGAACTGATAAAGAGCGAGCAAGAGGGTGGGAGAATCAGTAGACACTCAGAGGTAAGAAAGTAGTTTATAAAATTTCCTAAAGTTCAAGGGCATTTGATCCAAAGCTAATAGATTTTGACACAGGGTACAATGGAATAACCAACAGGAAGTATCACCAATCACTGTAAGAAAAATAAGAGCCTAGATGAAAGTGAAGGCCAGAAGAGTACATCATATGAGTGAAATTGGTTTTAATGATCCACAGAGCCTAAGACAAACCTTTGCATTTCGATTCAGTGACTGCTGTACAATATGCCAGAAATAAAACTCTTGGCATTACTAACTTCAACATAAGTGATTTTTCTCATTAAAGAGAAACTAGCGAATATGGTAATAGTGGATTTGAAATTATCTACCAACAGACTGTTCTTAAGTAAGTAGTACATGAAAGTATCAATGGTGAAATATGATACAAAACATATTGAAATTCAGTATCAGTAGTTATTACAATAAAATAATGTTCACATATAGCATACGTAGGATTTACACGAGAAAATTCTATATAATTTTTGTTTGGGGTACAATTCATGCATATATACACATATGCATAGGTATACACACATATATTAAAAACACTCTGTGTATCCAGCCAGTCTTAATGTCCTTACTAAAACTTCACAGTGATCATCATGGATGACATATTTAAAGCCCTGATGGACAAGGACCTGAGTAACTTGCTCTAATTGACCCCACTTTGAATGACATGTTGGATCAGAGACCTCCGAAGGCTCTCTCCTAATAGGAAGGAAATCAAGATCTAACACTTCTGGATATGCTATTTCAATTGCTCTGGCTCTTATGTTACTCTGTTTTTGTCATTTTGCTTTTTCTTTTGTAAAAAGAACAGAACACCAGCAAACCCTCCATATTTTTTTTTTCTCCAGACAAAACAGCAGTAGAAAATGGAACCAGATGGACAAAAGAAAAAAGGGCAATACTATAAAATATATCTTCTTTTTGAGAAAAGAGAAAACCATTTGTAAATTCTTTTCTTCCTTCTGCTCCTGACCTCCCCAGGGAAGCTTTATAACAAAGAAGATACATTCCAGCAAAAAAAATCATGTTAAGAACAGCAGAAAACTACCATATAAAATGTGCCTCTAATCCTGGCAATCAAGAAAAATAAAAGTTAAGTAACTTTTGAAACTTATGAAAAAGCCAAAAGGGGAATCCTTAGATTGTTCAATCACCTAAAGTATAAATTTTAAACTGATTTTAAGATCAGCAATTTTACAGAATTTCTGTAAGCCTTGACTCTAAAAACTGCACATCCAAGCTGTTGTCTTCACTTTTAATTTTCTTTTATGGGTGATTGCTTTGTTTTACAAAGGTCTTTGTGAATTAGGCCTAAATATATGAACTTTTTCCCCCCAGTGCTCTGATTATGGAATTTTACATGAAGGTCAGCAGGTATGAGGTTCCAAAGAAAATAGGTCTGCAGGCACATAAGTTTATGGTGAAGAAAATTTTGAATAATTCAAATATTTGAATAATTCCTATTATATGCATATAACCATTTGCATTAATTTTTCTCAAGGGTGCAGGCATAAATTCATTACG
>VZTN01007593.1:4579-21463 GCA_013400515.1 Erpornis zantholeuca
GAATATTTTTGTCATTTTAAAGCTCTCACTGAACCCCAGCTTAAGTGGAAGCAGCAAATTAATTGGACTGATCAGAACCTGCGTAAGAATCCGCAGGTAGCAAAGGAGTCAATAAAGCAATTATATATATCCTGCAGGAATACTGCATACACTTCCAAGAATTTATGCAATGCATACTTATTTTCCACTAGCCATCTCCCAGAGTGCACTAGTATGTCCTAGGGTTCCTTCTGCTTTACTTGCATAGTTTAATTCTAATTAACGATTTAGTGAAAATGACAGTACACTCCAGCCCTCCCCTCTTCCAAGTTGGAGAGCTGCAGCAGATATAAAGCAGAGTTTTAGTGCCATGCTAAAATGTGGTGTCCAAAATTGTGACATTCCTAGTGGGATCTCCCTGTGTGCCAACATTGTTGTAAAACATAACAGGAAAGACTTTCAAACAAACATACTGACCCAACATAACTCATGTATCCTGAAAAAATTCTACTGACTCAGCTAACCACAGTGCTTTCAATCACTGGAATTATCTGGGATCCACACAACTTGCTATGAGGTTTCACAATACAATTGTATGTTACCATGCAAGAAAAAGAGAAGAATGGAAATTATTTCAGAGAAGACAAGAAATAAAAAAGAGTAATTTAGAAAAACTACTTGTTTTCCACATTGACCAGATGTTTAACCACCTGTGTTAACAACACAGGTTTACATACAAGGTGTAAAAGCTCCTGAACTCCACCACTTCTCTCACAACATAAGAGCATCCTTCAGCTCACAGCTTTATCTCTCCTTCACACAGCTGTGCTGGCAAAGGCAGTTTGAATTCTACCCATCTTAACAGAGAAGCAGGCTTCCCACATAGTGAGTCCTATTTTCTGGCAGAAAAGTGGCAAATAAAAAGTTTCCTTCTACTCTGTTTTGGAAAGGGTTTAACCACAAACATGAGAATTCTCATTGGCTTTTTGTTTCACTTTATGTTACCAAAGAACATTTAAAAACTATTTTTCACACATTGTGCAGACCATAAGGCATGAATTAGTCAAGAACTTCACATATTCTGAGCTATGATTTAGTATTGCTACAGAAATAACTCCCTGCAAAAATAACACTAGGTAAGAAGAAATGAAAATACACTTTATTAAGCAAAAAATGAGCTCACTGTGTGATAGAAAAGAGACAGCAAAGCTGGTTAGCACCAATGAGTAAGTTTTTCCAGACTTCTCTCAATCTACGGTGATGTTTAAAACTTGGCATTCCTATTTAGCAGTAGACAATCTGTGGAAAACAAATTCAATCGGAGCTGAATTTTGATCCTGCAGTATAGTCTCTTAAATCATTCAAAATGGGTTTAACCAGTTACAGGTTTGGTTATTAAGTTTAGAGCATTTTTACTCATGATGGCCACGAGAATGCTGTCTGATACACAGCATCTGTGATGTGATGTGATGTGTCCAAATGGGGAGCCAAGAGGGATGGTTGGCCAGGACCATAAAAACAGGCAAGCACTAAGAAAAGAACAACGAAGCTAAAACAGAAGTTGACAATTGAGGTGAGAATTAGACAGAAACATTGTAAGACAAAATAGAGTGTGAATTTTGAACCTGCAAATTCAATAACTGCTTTTGGTTATTTGCAATCCCTGCCTTGTCCCCCAAACCTTCAGTAAGTACTTAAATTTTCCAAAGTCCTGAACACAGCATCCCTAAGATTCAGGAACATTTTTAGATTTTATTTTATCCAATTTCTCTGGAATCCTCTCCCATGGCAGAATAGCAGACCTTAAATGGGACCAGAAATAGGGCAGGGAGTACAGCATTCTCTGTGTGAAACAATTCCGCAGTCCATCCCTTTTCCCACTGTCTTCCTCAAAATACCTGAATGAGAGGCACAGCTATAACAAAACCAGGAGATAACAAAGGCTTTCCAGTGATTGCTATGGGATATGATGCCCAGCAGCACAGCACTAGCTGGTGTTTTTTCAAAAGAGAAAGTGGAAGTGAGGTAAAGGAGAAAATGAAGGTATGTTATTTAAAATAAAATACCTGCCAGTTAAGACTTGTTTTGGTCATATTCTTCTGCTGCTGTATGCATGAAATAACTTCAACAACCAGAAAATAAAAAGGTATTACAGTATAAATTATTGTGTAAACTAAAATTTCTGCAAAGATTTCTATTTCTCAGAGAAAATAACAAATGTTGTAGTGAGGAACTGTTTAATTTTTCATATTTTTTAACAAGCAAGAAGTAATAGGTGCAATGCAGGTTATTTTCTTTAACATTCTTTTTCTTTAGCAGGTGCACACCCTTGCTGCTTCTCATACCTTAAACTGCAAAAAACAAATGACTAATTCCCCCCTAAAAGCACCAATACTGAATTTCATTATGAATAATCATATGAATGAAATATAGCTGTTATAATTTGTACTAGGATTGACTCATTTGTGTCCACATTTCATGGGTTAAAATCACTGTTACCAGAAATCTTCTTTAAAAATAAAGGCTCTCCTAGTTTACTAAAAATGGATGTGTTTCCTTGAAGGCAAGATCATGTGGAATTTTGGCAAAGGGGAAGCATTCTTTGGAACTAAGCTCTTTGTGAAAGATAAAAAAGCCAACAGTACAGATACAAAATGAAATCTCAGAGCAGAGTCAGATCACTGACCTTTTCCATCTTAATTGGGATTCTGTGGAGAAAGCCAGCAAATCCAATGTTAAATGTGACTAGAGATACACTGCACTTCAAAATGCATCATTTGGCATTAAATGCAAACTCTTCCTGCTCAAAGAATGTTTATGTCTAACATCAAACATTAGCAGGGCTGTGCTCACACATTTTTAACTTCAGCTGTAACACAAATTTTGTTTCCAAAGGGCAATCAGTGATGCATAAAGATGCACTGTGCAAGGTATGGGGTACCCACTGCACACACTACAAAGAAGGAGCTGCAGCTCAACTGCTGCTGGCATTCAGACCAGCTGGGTGGTGATGAATTCCAATTCATCATGAGATGCTAATGGGATCAGTCCACTAATCCTGTTGTGATGGGAATACAGCTTCTGCTGTCATTCCAATTAACTATGTCAAAGGCAGCCAGATCTAGACCTGAGCTTTGATACAAAATTTTGTTGATAATAATCTGCCTTTTGTCACCAGAGATCTGCATGTGTTCCCCACACACTTTGAGGAATGTGATTTTTAATTTTTAAATTCTTTTTACAAATTTAAACCATCGAAGCCCAGATTTTTGGCTGTCTATTGAAAACCAAATGTCAGCAACCACCACAACACCTGCTGGCAACACTGATGTAAGACAGACTGTGACAGTGTCAGCTGTGGGCTCCCACCCATGATGCAACATGGCTCCAGAACAACCTCACTGCAGCTGTGTGATGTCAGCCACGAACGTCCTGCAGTGATGCAACAACCTGGGTATCTGGGAATTGATCTGAATCCCAGTGGTGACACTGGTGGCTATAGACTGCCCTCAGCTAAGATGACTTCATTTGTATGGCAAGGAAATGTTCTGTTTTCCCAAAAACTACGAGGCATGTGTTGTAGCTTGAAAGCACATTCATGGTTTTCCTTTAACAACAGACAAATCCAAGACATATGAGCTTGCAGCTGACAGAGGAAAATATATTTTCTTATGGATAATTAAAGAAGCCAATCAATGACCAGGAGGGTGACAGCCAGTACAGAGACTGAAGACAAAAGGCAGCATGAACTGCTTTAGGAGGACAAGGTACATCCGTTCAAGAACAACTTAAAGTCCAGAAGCAAACTCCAGAATTTCTCACTAATAACAACAAAACCACCATCACACTGAAGAATATCCTTGAAGTAGATGATGTAATCTTGATATGGAAAGCAGCTCACCAGAATAGCTCATTTACAGCTACCACTCCCTGGAAGGAGACTGCTTAGGGACTTCTCAGATAATGTCACTAAAACCATCTTCTGAGGAACCTGATGCCATTTGATTGCTCAATTCTGACATTTAGAATCAACTCTATTAAAACAACATTTTCAAATGCATTTGAGGCACCTTCTTCTACAAATCTCAGTTCCACCTTTAGCGTGTCACTCATTCTATTAGACAAATAAAAGCATGCATATCTATCCTGGTTTTACGAATTGATTTTTTCACTTCTCAAACACTTTAGAACTTGATAACCTAAGAGCAACAATGCTTGTGATTCTGCTGACTTTCAGGAAACATTCCCATAAAGCTACTAAGAGAAACTTAGGATAATGAAAGCATAGCCCCAAGCAGATGAGCTAATGGTGTTACGGTACTGATCTTTTCTTACACAAAGAAACTAGAAATCATCATATGGGAATACCTCTGTGATAGACGTCTGATGCTGTTGGTCCCTGTACTCAGTTACCGGGAGTGTTTTTCTTTCTTAACACTGAAAATGGTGGCATCCTTCAAGCTTCATTTCATACCTTTCATACAGGAAGGGTGACTTTACCTCTTCCTGCCTGCTGCGATACAAGACTACCACTTCTGCCATACCCTAATTTAAAACAAACCTCAAAAATGTCATCTCCTGACTCACCTTCTACCTGCCAGCCCTGTCAAACCTGAACTATTCCCAGTTATTTTCCCAGGCATCAAGATAGCCTTCATGTAAACCTATTAAGTTAAGGTGGCATTTACTGAACCAAAATGCATTTGCTCATTCTGTGTTTTCCCCAGGTAAACTGCCAAGGACAGCCCCACTGCCCAAGCCAGAATACCCATGGAACCAGATGTAACAAAGACTGTTTTCACCTGCATTATTTCTGTAGCCCTGTAATGAAATATGAAATTTCCAGTTTCAATTTCCAGCATTTCATGAAGGAAGATTAGGTTCAGACATGATCCATCCTTGATATACTTATCACATTTCAATTCTCAGCAGATCCACATTTGATATGCGTGATCACATTCCTACTTAGCAGCAGCACCAGCAGCATTAAAACTGCACTTTAACCATTTCCATGAACCAAGAGTTTGTAACCAAGAATCTCCAACCTGCTGGTTTTGGCACCATGCACAGGCTGTGATTTCTGCAGCTCCAGAAAATAAGGCAAAGGTTAGTGGTTTATTCTAAATGTTGACTAGGTGGTGCTACACCTGGAATGCAGAGGACCACCAAAATTTGCTCCACCAACCTGAGAAGGCACTGCATGACATGAAACACAAATGGAAGATTACATGCCACACTGAAAGAGGCCCTCTGCATTCCCTGCATTGAATGACAAAGACAAGGTTTGTAGGTTTTTAACCAAGGCCGCTTCACTGTCCTTTATAAAACCTGTTTCATATCACTGCCAAATCATTGTCAAGTTTCACATGTGTGAATCAAAGTTTCACAGATGCTATTTCCTCTGGCTACATTTTTATTTTGGAACATTCAATACAAAGCTTCTTGCCAAACCTTTTAAAAAACAAAAAAAACCCCTCACTTCTCTGAAGAAGTCCCACAAATCCCTTGCTTGAAGCAATTTTAATGAAGTGAGACCTATGGCCAAAGCCTTTACCTTTTCTTTTCCTTCAACACCTAGATTACCAGAAGAAACCTGGCTGACTTTTTTGTCTTCTAACTCAGGAACATCCTAAGAACAGTTACACAAGGGAGATTTGCAGAATCTGGCTTCCAAGTTACTTGAACTACCCTAGGGTCTTTTAGCAACTCTTTCCTGTTAAAACACATCACCTAAAAAAAAATTAAGGAAGTACAACTCTCTTACCTGGCTGAGTCTCTGCAACATTCACCATTTGCTGTTAAGACTAGAAAAATCATATATGAAGATCTGTAAGAACTTAATTTATACGAAATAAGAAAATTCAATCATACCTGGGATCAAAGAGGAAAACAGAAGATTCTAAGCACCAACTCCCATTCTCCTTCCCTTTTTTCTCTCCACACGATTTTAATGCATATTTGCTGTAGTTTAGCTTTCTCTTTTTACACATGAAGGAAAACCTCACAGGTGCCACCATAAAAAAATCAACTAAAGACAAACATATTTTACAGTCCTGTCCTTAATGTAAGCTGCTGGATGACCACTGACAAGAAAGCACACTTCCAAGGAAAGCATGGTGCCTCACTGGAGCAGAACCACCTGAGTACTGCAAGAAAAAGATAAACATTCTAAGGAAAGTAAAAACTTGGAATACAATGCCACTTCCTCTGACAATGATTCCATTTTCCTTTTGCAAGGAATAATACTGTTTGTTTATTAAAAACCAAAACCAAACAGTATCAGCTATAGAACACCATTATACAGCTGTTCTTGTGTGGTTACTGGGGAGCAGGCAAGAGTGACAAGCTCCAGTCCCTACAAGGAACTGAAAACTCTTCATATTCTACTAACTTCAGCTGCTTTTCCTCTAGTTGGCTCTAGAGCAGAAAAACCTATAGCCTGAATGGATCAAACTGTTACATCAACTATTATTTATCCATTATTCAATGTAGACCCTGGCTTCACAGACAGCTACTCCGAGCCATGGAGAAATTCCTTACTGGCCATGTGTTACCATCCTCTCCCTTGCACCACCGCTCCCGACTGTCCAGCCATGCTGCCAGTTGGGTCTCATTACTGAGAACAAATCTTGGAAAAACCCAAAGCCACAAATAGTTTTCTGCCCTTCTGAGGCATGATCCAGTTCCTTCTGCAGTTGAGTAATCTCTAACATCAACACAAGGGAGAGGATGAGAATGTGTGGCTTTATGAGTATTGAAGAACAAGACCATGACTTTTGGCAGTAGCTGGGATTTGGACTAGCTGCTTAATAACAACCATGAAACTGCATTTTTTTTTTTTGGTTCCTTAACTCACAAACACTTCTAATAAAATAGGTCTTTCCAGAGTAGCAAATACAAGGTTGTGATCAGGGATTTATTCATAAGTTTAGCTCATTATGAATACATACCTCAATCCACAGCACGATATGTCCTTGTGTGCACACCATGGTGTTTTAAGGATGGCACACAGTGGAGCAAACACTTTGGGAGTGAGATGAAACCCTTTTTTAGATGAGCAAGGAGAAGAATTCAGAAGCTTTAAAAAGCAGGCAGAAGGAAGTCAGGTGACCTGCAAGCTGGGCCTTATGACCGGTCAGTAAACAACAGAACTGAGTACAAACTGCAACAGCAGAGATGCTGCAAAATGGAAGTGTTTATCCATGTCTCAAAACAGGAATTAATTCTAACCCCTTCACATGGCGTTTGCGGTTAAAGAAGTTTTTACATGTGCTCTACTTCCAACTTCCCATAGACACCCCCCAATCTTCTCTCTTCTAGCAATTTCATTCCCTTTCCTCACTAAACTTGGAACCAACCCAACAACACAATCATGCTTCTTTTTCAAACAGCTCCAAAACTTAAAGCCAAACAAACTAAACTAAGTGAAAGTTGGAGAAGCAGTGTTGTAAAAGATCTATCACTGAGTAAATGAACTGGAGTCTACAGCTCACCAAGGCTGGTTAAATCAAGGAAGCTCAGTTCCTCATTGTCCAGCTGCACTGCAGGCCCCTCCGCTTTTTTTATGCAGAAAAACATACACAGACACAGTATTTATCTCCAAGGAAAGCAGCCTTTGGACTACACCTACAAAGCTGGTGCAGTGGCATACACCCCTTCATTGATAAAACTGGTTTAAAATAAGATGTTTGGGTTTGACCCAAACCTACTCCTTGTTGATTTAAAACTAAAAAAGAAAAAAAAGGTCAAAAACCCTCATATCCAGCCTTTTATACAGTGTAACAAAGACAGTTTAAAGGATATCTGAAAGCCTCGGAGATCCCCACCCTGTGGGATCTGACTTTACTTGTTTAAAATTACCCCCTCTCTTGGGACCTCCGTACCAGCCCTTTGCTGTAACCTACTGATTCTGCAACGCTTGTGTGAGCATTTCCCAATTCACATCAAGCAGAAAAACCATCAAGTTAGCTCACATGATTTTTGAAGTTGTTTAAACTACTCTCGCAAATTTTGCCTGAAGCTAACTTTGGGAGGACTTACATGAACTGTCTCTCCAGTGGATATATAAGGGCAGTGACTTCCTTTGGCTGCACAGCTTCCTTAAATTAGCTGTTATCAACACATTGACAAACAAGTTGAAGTCTTGCCTTAACAAAGAGCTGAGAAAAGGAGAAGTAAGAAAACAACTTTTGAAAGAAAATCTTTCATCAAGATTTTCTAAGCAGACACTACTTTGAATTGAATCAGATCAAAGTCTTCATTACTTAAGCATTCCATTTTCTTGTAGCATTATGCAACCATCAAGCTAAAACAAAGGAGACTAAGCTCATTTTGTAAACGTTTCACGGCAACACCATCACTTAGAGTCATTACATGGTTCAGATTTGCTGCTTTCATTCCCAGATACACAAAACAAAATTTACCTCTTCTGTATTTCTTCATTATCTATTTTTATCTAAGACATCTGCTCTTCTCAGTTCTCACACTGAGGACCATGGAGAATAAATACCAGTGTATACACATACTCACACCAAAAACATCAACATATCTCCCTTCTATGGACTCTCCCAATCAGGGAACAATTCCTCATTTTCTTTGACATCTCTTCACCTTCCCATGAATACTCCAAGACAACTGATGGCTCAAGACTTTAGTATAACTTGTCATGTTTACAGGGGCAGAACTAACCTGGCTGCCAGTTCTTAACTTACAGCAACTTGTTCTTAGTGATTGGTAGCGCAGAGGGGAGTTGAGCTGTTGTACAGAAATGGGAACAACTGTGGCCAAGGGCTGCAAAAAAGTTCAGCTCAAGACATTCTTTTACAGGCTTGAGTTGGAATACTGAATTTGAGAGTCAAGTCACTTAAAACATATTTTTAATCTTGTTTTTAATTAAAAGCTTGCTAATGTTGTTATGGTTGTCCTCACATTGTGGTGAGTTGTATTCAAAAGTATACTTTAGTAGAGGACACAGTGCAACCTGCCACCTCCAGAGCAAGGGCTGAGCCAGTGGAACAGGGAGATGTCTGCTCGCTGTGAGAGAAAAGAAGGCTGTGTGTTCCCTGGGGCAACTCTTCATTTCCTTACTTCTACAAGTTAAAAGTACCACATTTTTCTCATGGTCCAGGCATCACAGAGACTCGTCAATAAGCACTCAAGAGAGTTCAAGGTCTTCACACACATAATTATCTCCTCAAATCCATTTCTCTCTCTTTTCCAATTTTACATGGAAAACATAGGGCACACAGTATGTATGAAAGGCAATGCACAGAAGTAGACATGAGAAATAGAAAAGACTCCTGACAAGAAATTATGCTGCACATACAGCTTCTCACAAAGAAGACAGGAAATCAAGAATATGATAAATATTGGTTCCTCCACTCCATGATAAGACCCTCAGATACTATGCTAGACACCATAGTCTGTAGTTTAAAATCCATAGCCAACCTTCAATTATTCATAAAAGGGAGGGGAAGGAAGGGTCAGATAACCAGGACAAAGCAATACCATGGGTGAATATAAAACCTAATGCAGAGAGTGTACAGTCATAGGCAACGACACTACTGACAGAAGAGTGTCAAGGACCTCTAGGTAGGACAGAGCCAGGCTAGGAAAATCCTGCAAGGCAGCATAGTGCCTTTTAAATACATTTACACTGTCCAAGCTGGTCCTTCCACACCCAGCTCAGGCATCCCAGGTACACCACTATGTTGATAAATGACCCTCAACAATCTGTTCGTGGCTATCAGAGTCACATCTGAAGAGATCATGAGTGAGGAAAATTGTGTGGTACTGTCACTTTGCTGGATGTTCTCTGCCCTGGCTTTCATCTCAATCAGAAAAATATCTCATACATTCAGCAATTCCAATGGCTCTGTGAGTAAACTGTAACTTGGGGAAGGAGAACCTGGCATGGGATAAAAGCAGGAGGAATGTGTCAGTCAGGAGGGCTGGAAACACAAAATGCAACAAAGACTTCTTATTTCTACCATTCCTCTATTTATTTTACTAAAAGCTTCAATTCATCTTAATACTGGACATAGAATTCTCCATCTAGAAGCACTTTCACATATAAATATATCAGCCAATATAATAGCTGCTATTAGCCTACTGTCACATTAATTCTGCGCATTCCCCCAATATATTTCACCAACCAGTTCAAAATGTATTATTATCATCCTATGTTTTCCTCAGTTTAAATAGAATGATAGAATAAAATCTGCAATGGATGGACAAACACTAAAGAAAAAAACATGCTAGGTGTGAATACATTTCAAAATGTCTTAAGGGAAGAGTTAGAAACAAGCCAGCACAAACCAGAACTGAAAATTCAAGGGTCCTAAAAAGCAAAGTGAGTAATTTCACATAAAAAGGCCAATTACTTTCAGAGAAAAGCAAGCAATTCTATAAAATTTTATGCCTATTATTACTGCATTTCTCTGACACTTAATAGAGTGCCTCTGTATTTATGGCACTCAGATACAGCTTCATCAAACTGCACAGTAAAGTCACCAAATATGTCTCATACCACTGCAGACACTGATCTGTCTTCTGCAGAACAGTATTTTACTAAGGAGAAAAGTCAGTAAAGTCCCAGAGTCAAAAGTCCTGTGTTCTTTTAATGGTTCCTTGAGGCCATCTCTCATGCTGACATCATCCCTAACAAAAAAAGCCTGTTACACTTTACACAAGCAGTGTTTCAATTTCAATAGGACAATTATTGCCAGAATTCTAGAAAGAGAGCTGGAATCTTACAAAGTCATCTGCGCTGTACAAGCCATCTTAGTGTCAAGAAATAAAACAACAGTATAGGATATGCATGGAAAATATCCCAGATCAAGCAGAGGGAAGAGCCAAACGAGGAGATAAATGGCAGCAACTGCCAAAACATATGTTTAAAATACGAAATAAATTTTGAATCTGGAAACCATAAAAGTCACCTTCAGTCAAAAATACACCATGCAGATATTACCAGGGATCAAGGGCTACAGAACTGGCGGTCACCATTTCATACATCTTCACTTTCTAAAGAAAAAAAACCAAAACTAAGCTTGCTAAAAACTAGTAGCAAGGCTATCAAAATGATTGTTACATTCTCGAATTAGTATTTGACGTGAATTGTATGCACATCTTTTCACAAAATAAAATGAACATTATGAATGCTGGAAAGCAAACACATAAAAGAAAATCCAAACTCATCTGACCACAAGTCAATTTTTTTTTTTTCAAATCCAAACCAAACCAATTCTTCTTCAGGGAAATGCCTAAGTTGAGGTCTAACAGAAAACATTGCTCTTAAGAAGCTGTGATGAAAATTAATCTCAAACTGCAGTAGTCACTTTGAAAATTTTTGGCTGGTTGGCTCTATCCCTCCAGCTCCTTTAGTGAAACCGTTTTCTGTATTTGACAACTTTTATCTATACCAGCTCAGTGCAAACTGAGGAAAATGAAAGCTTTTTGCCTTGCTAGGAGAATTCTTGACAAACACTGAGCCACAGAAGAGAAGCTGTGCAGCAACTGCCCACACTGCACAACAACGATGAGAATTCCACTTCCAGAGATCTCTATTATTCCATTTCATAATGACTATTTCAACTGCTGGTATTTTTAGCACTACATGCATATAAAACTATAATTTAAAAAGTGTTCATTTGCAAGCATGTAAGAATTTGAAGTGGAAAAATCAACAAGTCACAGAGAAACTGCCTCACCCCTGCTAACACAGGGCCACAGGCATGACACTCGAGATGTGTGAGAGCATTCACTGCTCCTCGGCAACACGACACTGCCTTCTGCCCACTGCTCCTGAAATACTTGACTGAGTTCCAGCAGAGCAGAGTTTCATTTTCCAAGACTGTTTCACAAAGTTAGCAGTGAGGGGAAGTGTGCAGTAAATGAACTCATCCCCCCAGCCTCCTACATAAAGTTCCTCCAGGTACAAAAGGAATTACCCACCTAAAAAAAGAATCAACTTTTAAAAACATCATTTTAAAGCAAAACACATTAAAAAAGCTTTGAAAATGGAGCTAAAACTATTGCAGATTGTAAGTCCATGTGCAAACCTCTGGATCCATCTATTATTCTTTCCTATCAAAAATGATGCGTATTGTTAAAACACATTTGATATTTATTCAATCCACTTACCTTTCCCAAAACCTCACTAGGATAACAGGCTTGGATACAAAGAGGGTCAACGGCCTTCGACTTGAGTGAACAGGAGAAAAATTAATATTCAGAGACTGAAAAAAATCCCAAAGAAATCTAACCCCACACAACAGAAAATAGTCCCAATGCGAAAATCACTGCCTGGATTTTAGCCAAAAGATTTAAAGCAAATAATTAAACTTCAACTCCCTTAAGTTTGCACAGGGTGTGGGGAGATAAGAGAGAAGGGCTTTGATGCAGCAAGGGTACTGGAAAACTTCAGAATTTTGAAACTACATATTTGATATTCACTGAATAGCAAATAAGCCAATGAACCACACACAGGAAATTGGAATGGCTGGTTATACACTGAAAATAATTGGCCCTGATATGCAATACTTGAACAACATTATAAAAATGGCACAATATTAAAAGATTCATTTAACTTCAGTATAAATATGGAAGTGATCAGTAAAAAAAAAGAAATAAAGGTAGGAAAATGTGAGTCAAGCAGGATATTTGAAGTTATATATAAAAAAAATATGATAAAGCACTAACAATAATGGCAGTACAGAGTATTTCTCTTGTCCTGAAAGTTAATATTGAGTTCATTACTGTAAGCACAATATGATGAAGAAAATCTATCCTGAAATCAGTAGAGGCACAGAAATGCATCTCTACTTCTAACAGAAGTAAAATAAAACTCCTTGGCCACTATAAAGAAAGAATGAGAAACTTGTAAAAAGTCTTACCACAAACTATATCTGATTAGTTTCTTTTTCACCTAATAGTATTTAACAAACAAATTTTTTTAATTTAAACAGTACCTACAGCCAAGGAAGAAACAACACTTGTAACTGTGACAAAAAAACCTAAGTAAAAGAAATAGGGAGTACTGCATTTCTCTGATGCAGAGTAAGATAGCAAGAGTGGCAGGATCGTAAGAAAAGGTGCCATAAACTGACAAAAAAATTTGGTAATGGAAGTTTGCCACTGGAGTTCAACATCCCCTGAAAAAATTAACACCAACATTGCACCTGGAATGACTCTTCTGCACAACATGCAGTTTTATGGTATTACGTAATATAGTCACATAGCTTCAAATCATCTGGCACGGAAATAAAATACAAAGGCATATGAAAAAACCTGTTTCAATGAATCCACTTATATGCAATATAAAACTTGAAATGAGATTAAAAAAAATGTCCCCCGCATAAGCAGGATGGCTTATAATTTCTTTTCTCCTCCTCTCTTCATGGAGCACAAACTGTGCTTTCCAGCTTTAAAATTATATGCTTTTGCCTGAGAAGTAAAACAATACACCAAACAAGTTCTTCTCCAAATGCCTCTGACATAAGGATGTGTTGTGGTACACATAGGAAGGAAGCAGAATGTACCACACAAAATAGAGAAAGCAAGACACAAAGACATGGGAAATGCAGTGATAGGAGGATTTCTTCATGGTCCAAACCAGAATGGAAATAGAATAAGCAAATCTAAAAAGCATACTATAAGAATGAACACGATTTCTTCTAATGTGATTAAAAACCAGACACTGGTATTCAGCAGACTGAAAGAGGAGAACAGAAGTAGGAAGTGCTTCTCCAAGAGTGAAGTGGGAGCCAGCCCACAGACAGGAGACAGAAAATCTTAGAGTTCTACTCAGGTCTTTTTGTTTGTTTGATTGTTTTTGTTATCGCTAACAATTGTCAATACCAGACACATTTTTCATCACTGTACTGAGAAAGCCCCAGGGACACATGCTGTAGACATGGAAACCCCTTGCCCGAAACAGAGGGAACAACACCTCATTTGAGTTATCCCAGAATCTGCTCATACAGCTTGCAATGCATGCTTCTAAAAACCCTTGTATTTCTATTTATAACATTTTGAGCATGGTCAAGAATTAAAAAGAACTGTATCATAAGGCAAGGATACAGTTCATTTTCTTTTTTCAAAAATCACATTTCTGTCTGAAAATCTAATTAGACAAAACCAATAATAGTCATTATTAAAACTGTTAAAAGTTTTTTTTCCATTTACATACTACAAATTTGGCAGCACTGTGGCAACGACTGCATTACTGATGAAAATCTGTATTTTTACCTTTTGTTTTATGTATCCAAAGAAGAAAAACATGTTTTAAGTAACAGGAATGCGAACTGAATAATATTTTAATTTTATATATACGTGGAAAGCTGCTTAAGCTGTTTTGTTTCAAACTGATAACATGTTTTTCAAATGGAATTTCCAAAGACCTATTTATTAACCACTGCAGGGCAATACAGGGACTGTGAACAGAAAGTTTCTCTTATCAACTACACTAACAGATGCATTTCTCATTTTATCATATTTGTGAAAGCAGAGATGGTAGATGCTTAAAATATCACATCTGTATTACTCAGTTACATAATTCACAGCCAAATCATGAGCAGTAGAAATGTGTGTGTGTGTCCAAATCATGAGCACTACAAATGTGTGTGTGCATGTGTGATTTCCTTCACCATGCTCTGAACACAATGCCAGTTCTGAGCTAATCACCAATGAAGGTTTGATGACTGCTACCAACAGTGAAGCTCCTGGGATTTCCACACTAACTTTTAATGGTAATTATAACAATCTTCTGACTCTCTGCCATCCCTGAATGATGTGACACGATTTGCACACAGCAAAGAGCCATGAAATATGTAACACCTGAATATTTGCAGTAAGTTTACAACCACAATGGCCAACCTGCTGTTTTAGCATAGATGAGTTCCAAAGATAATTTTTTTACCTTGCTAAGCACAAATCTCCCCACTCCTTTGCAAGCCAGCAGAATGAAAGGAAATAGCAGATATTTTATGGCTCATAACCACATTCAGTCGTGGCCCTCTACAAAAACATTTATTCCATATCTGAGCTTGGGGCCAATGTAATGACAATCTCCTAATTGTCCTGCTGTTATTGTACTCAGTGACTCTCTTAGTCCCTGAGAACAGCATGACTGACACCAGCTCAAAGACCAGTAGAAGCCTTGGTCTATGACTGAACTGAAGGGTAATATATATGACCATAAATAATGGTAATCATGAATTAAGGAGGTTTAAATTATTACTAGTCTCATCAGCATCCTAAAATTTATGTTTTCCTTGGATTTAAAATGAATTTCCTACCAAATGTTAAGATATCAGTCATTCCCCTTTTTATCATGCTAACTACTTCAACAAGAAGACTGGAGTTGGTGATGAGAGAGGCATTTGAGACCAGGCAAGATTAACAAGAAAAGGAGAAAATGTTAAGACATGGAAGTTGGGATACAGGAGGTGATAAAAAAAGTGGGTAGAAGAAACAAAACTGAGATAACAAACACTGCTGGGAACAAGACATGTGACATGAACACAGGGAGGAACCCCAACCTGGTAGAGCATAATCACCTCCAGAACACCCAAACACAGAACCCAAGGTCTGCTCAAACCATCATCTCTGGCCTCAAACATCTGTACAACTTGGAAGTACAGCATCCCAACCTACAAACAGGTTCCAGGGAATGACAACCTCCTGCTATCTTGCTGGCTCATGTAAGAGAAATGTAAAGGTTTGAACTGTCTTGATGTGTCACAGAGATTCCAGCTTTATTCCACTTAACCATTCTAGAAAATTCAGACTGCATCTCTGACTAAAACTGAATTTAGAATTCAGCATCAGGAGAGCAACATGGAAAACACACTGATATTTTGTACAGAGAAAACTCAGTTAAAAACTTACGTAACACTGCTAAATCAAGCACAAGGATGATATAGTCTATCATCAGAGATGCCCACAGACCTTTAATTGCTCATTTCCTGTGCATATCTGCTGTCCACATGTCTTTAATTAAAAACCACATACCACTTTCCATTCTTCTTCAAAATTTATTCTGTTCAAATACATTTTTTCAGACAAGATGAAATTACTGTAAGAATCAGGACTGATCACAGCCAAAGTCTTATAAAAGAGAGTGTTGTTGAAAAAACATTAGAGAAAAAACCCAGGGAATCACACAAAGAAAAAGGGATGGTTAGCCTCAAAGGTAATGAATACTGCTTTGAAGAAACAGATTGCATACTGTCAGTGCCATATATTTTCTTCATAATACTAAGCAAATCTTCTAAACTAATCTTTCCAAAAAATAGTAATTAATCACATTTTTCTAGATTTTGGGCTTGATTCTCAGTATTCCCGAGGAGTCACCAAGGCATGTGAAGTTATTAAAAGCTACATTTAAAAATAATGCCTGTAATTTCAGGCACAAAGTATTTTAAATTTTGGTACCCCAAATCAGCAGATGCTTTTAAACTTTGTACCATTCTGAGCTTCATATATATAAAATACAGTAACATTACCATGCTTCGCTGCACAGGGATTACATGAAAAATAGTGTTTGAAAACTTTGCAATAGTCTGGAGAACTACCCAAAAGCCCAAGGCAACAGTAACACGTTTCTGTATTCAAAGCTAAATTTCAACAATAAGCTGAATAAAGAGACTAAAATTCATATGGGTCACTGAACAATGTGGGGGTGGTGGGTGGAACTGAATAGATGCTCCTTAATCCTTCTGCCCTCTGCACAGAGCACATTATGGTTACAGACCATATGTTCCAGCAGCCAACACCTGGGCTGCAAAGCAAGTTGGTGTTTTTTGGCATATTCTCATTTTGGAGTGCCTGAAGCTCATTGGGAGAAGGCTATGATTGTAAATAGTTTAACTTTCAAACCACTAACATTATCAGCTAGAAGAG
>VZTN01007593.1:28357-43758 GCA_013400515.1 Erpornis zantholeuca
CGGCGGCACCGGGACCGCGGGAGCGCCGTGCCAAAGCGGCCCGGACCAGCCTGTTCTCGGGGCGCATCTTCCCGCCCGCCTCGGGTCACCCGGCGTGCGAAAGGGGCCGCCGCCCCTGGACACGCCTCTATGCCTACTGAAACTGTTAAAAATTCTACTTTACCTGCCGAGGTGGGATGTCTCAGGTTGGTTTTTGGGTGAGCATCACTCACAGGTGCTGGGTGTCGGGCCCGTTCCAGCAGCCAACCAAGGGCAGAGCGCACAGATCACAGCTAAGTGGGAAATGCAACAACTGCTTCACCGTTTCTAACTTAAGGATTGATGACATTAAAAGGTCACACCCTTTGCGACATCTTAATAAATGCCGTCTTGCCCTGCTGCTTTAACAGAACCCACCTAATGCTGCAGCCAACACACCTGAGCTGGTAATGAAGAACACAGGCTGACAATAATCAAGTAGCAAGACAGTAACAGTATTTAACACCATATCAAATACATTTACAGGCAGTATTTTGTCCTGCATTGACAATTAATAGCAGCATTTCCACTGCTTGTGCCTCCTGCTGGCACAGCACTCCCAGACACGGCCGCGGAAGCTGCTCGGGCTGTTCCTGCAGCACAAGGTGTTGATGACAGCGATTCTCGCTCTCAAGACGTGGCACAGCAACAATCAGTGCTTGGGCTGACTGACACAGCTGGTACTCTCATCACACCACACCACTAAATTAGGCAGTGCTACTGAAACATTAATTAGTAGCTGACACATTTAAATGCAAGTGAGCCTCTACAGTGCCACTTCAAGAAGTGCTCCCTTGACAGGGGAAGAGTGTGAACCCTCTTTTAAGTTAGATTGCTTTCTGCTGTGTTCTTTGAAACATTTAGTAAGAATTTAATCAATAAGAACCCCTTGCAAGCTATCAGGAAATTCACATAACTAGTGTACTGCCCAGGTGGTTATAACAGGAACAAGACAATATGAAACCTGTAACTTTTTATTAAAAAAAAAAAATTAACAGCTTCAGAATAGATCAAATGTAATAACTTCTCCAAAAAATACCAAAAGGTACAGTGTAAAGCATCTTCTCATTAAATACAAACTAGCATTTTTTGATGCACTGCATCAATGTTTTGCATCTAGGCCGATGCAAAAGAATTTTTTTTTGTTGCATCCTGGCACATGGAAAATGTATACACTGAAACAGGATGACTGACTATACTTTATCTACTCAAATTCTAACAGTGGGACATTTATTAAAAAAATTTTCCTACTAGTAATTGAGAAAGAAACCTTAACACCATTACATTTAGTTTGCTTCTGCTAAGGTATATTTTTCAACATTAAAAATAAGGGTTTACATCATAGTTAGCATCAGAGTGCACTCTGACTTCAAAACTATACAAAAAAAAAAAGCCCTTCTGCTGTAAAATGCTCTTCAAGGCTGAACTTGCCAGTATATGCTAGTTAACTTGGAATTTGAGATAAAAATGCAAGGAAACCAACTCTGTCAAATGTAAATTCTTCAAGAATGTGAAAAGGAGTTTAACCAGCTTCAAACACCATAAACATTCCTGGATGCAGCAAGCCAGCCACTCTCCTACCTGACTGTACCTAACCCTCCCTGCAGAAGAGCAGTGCCAAGATCATCAGTTCCTGGTCTGGAAGCAATTCTGGAGAGGTGCCTCAGCTTTAGGGATTACATAAATTCAGACTGAGGATGCCCCAGTTGTCACTGTCCTGCAGATTCTGATGCCCAGAGCTATGCTTAAAGCAGGTGGCTACATGTTCCTCCCTAATGCCTTACACATGCTGGCAAACTGAGGGCTTTCCTCCAGCAATGTTCCTCAGTTTCAAACATTTCCAGATGTCTGATCACTTCAGATCAGCTTCACATCTTACCTCTCTTTGGTATAAACAATCAAGTGCCATGAGATTGCTTGCCCCCAGCTATTTGTAAGAGCTAGAGAAAATGCTCTGGGGCAAGGTATGCAGGATGAGAATCCTGTATCTGGGAGGGTAAGAAACTCTGCTAACTTCCTTCCTGTGAACTGCTGTTTTTTCCCCATCAAATTATTCAAAAACATGAAGTTATTGCATCAAGTTTGTGAAAAAACTTTCAAAAAGAAATAAAAGTGAAAAGTTTAAGAAGAAAAGGAGACAGATAAACTCAATTTATAGAGGATGATCAAGTTGAGCTATTTGGAATATAAAGGACTCTCACACTGCCTCTGCAGTATTCCTCCAATATGGTATATGATCTGAACCACTATTAATGATAAGAGTGGAATAGTCTCCATCCCAGTTACAAATTTTGGGTCTCAGCTAACAGCTTTATTTGTGAATGTGAGGATGGAAAACAGTTTTCAAGAAAGGAAAAAAATGGAACTTTAAAAGCACAAAGAAGTACAGAACCAATGCTCCCATGAAAAATGCCGCTACATCGCTACCAAACTATCCATGGACTGAAGCTCTGTGCTAAACTGGAGTCTGGAAAAGAGCTCAAAGGCAGTCCCTAAAAAACCCTAAAATGGGGTTTGTAATTAAACACTTAAACATTCTTTACCATAACAGAAGGGTCAAAGAACTCAGCTGGGCAACAGAATCTTTTCCAACCAGGTGATGGTGCCACTATGGAGGATCAGTTTCTCTCAACTTCTCCTCCCTCAGGGCATCAAGTCTTTTACCATTCCAAGTAAAAGTAATAAAGAGAGATAGATCTGCCACCATCTTCGCAAGATATCTGGAGAATTCTAGTGACATACGTTGTGTTCTTCTGCCCACTTTTATCTCAGGGTCTTAGGTAGGTGGGCTCAGTGCCCAAGTCCACCTGCCAGCTTAGCCGACTGTTACAAAACGGCTTCCTTTGTTCTGAGACAGTGCTGTCCTCTGCTCCTTCAGGATCCCAAATCGCTCGTTCAACGTCATCCCTGTCTGAAAAATAAAGTCATTTAACCAAAATTTTAATAGTGTTGGATTAATTTAATCAAGGTAATGAAGACAGAGTAATTTTTTCTTCAGTCTGTATCATCACTTGATTCCTTAGTTGCCTCACTTGGATACTTTGTCACTTCCCACATCATTTAAAAATCAGATCGGACTATACATCAAGAGCCTGCATTCTCAAAATTCATTAAAAATGCATGGTATATAATGTCAGTACTCTAAGCCTACTCAAAATATTCTAAGTTAAACTGATGACAGACAGACTGAAAAATTGAACTTTCATTACACATTTCCACACACAGATTCTCTGCAACTTCAACAAATGCAGTATTTTCACCATTTTAATGCAGGTTGCTTTCCAGCTCACTCAGCTGAGGCAACAACCTGGAATCTAATCCAAAAGTTCAATTAATTTTACAGTACAGTGGTAAACTTTTTCTGACATACTTCTTATTCCTGGATGGAACAAATGCATATCAATGCCCTGACTCCATGCAGTTTTCTACAGCTGGTACTAAGGAGCTGATTACAAGAACAGCATCTAACTCTGTCGCCCTGTAAGAATTCCTTCAATGACAGCATTAGGATTGCTGCACCAAATTGCCTGTCTTCATGGAACTTGTGAAAAATTGCTCATCTTTAAAGCCTCTACATCATCACATTTAATTTTTTTTGCTAGATGGACAGCAAAAATTGCCTTATAAATTCAGCTGCCAGGGTTCCATGCAGGTCACACAGCTGAAAGAAGCTCATCCCTGAATTACTCACAGTTGCTGATGCAAGCACAGCAGGAACACCAGAAGCCTTTTAGAAATATTCAACATTTTAAATCCCATTTAAATCAGGTGGGCATGCAAGGCATGAACTAGAAGAACAGGAACAGTGAGTTTAGCTACTTGCTTGAAGTTACACAGCAAGCTAGCAGAATGACTGGAAGTGGTAACAAGAAGTAGTTACTAGTTCCCTCTTTCTGTCACTAGCAAGTCTAGGAGCAAAGTGCCTCACTGGCTTTTATTGGTCTTCAAACTACTTCCACAGTTACAAAAAGAAAACTGCATTTACCTGTTTTCCAACACTATTTATATCAAACTGCAATGGAACCCCTTTTGGAATCTTCTTCTCTTCAGACTGGTCCCTCTTCATCAGAAATGGTGGCACAGGACTACGAGTCAATCGTAATTTCTGGGAACTGTGAAAGAAGAATGTTAGAAAGGACATGATGAACCTGTGTTTTATGCAAGAAAGCCTTAATGCTGATAGAGGTATGAATTTTTCATCAAACCACTTCACCAGGCTGAAGAGCTGGAGGGTACAAATTCAAGAAGTAAGTCAGGCAGAACTAAAAAAGGGACCATTTGTTATTGTTATCAGACAGAAGAGTCCCAACAAGAAACCACCTTATTATCTTCAGCTCTACTGACAAACTCGTAATTTGCGGTTAATTAATCCCATAATTACAAAAAATCAAAATTGGTACAGTCTTCTTTCTAAAATGCTACCAAGCAAACACTACTCAAGACATTTTTAAAATATACCACCTATAAACAACAGTACCATCAACTTCCCAAAGACAAATACAGCAATGCTCTCTTTAAGCGTAAGTCCAGCAGTATTTTTATGATTCAGGGAGGAACTGTTACCATCGCTCATCAAGTAGGTGCTCATTCATTTCAACTCAAATAGGAGTGCAAAACAGCTATGACCTGGCCTGATATGGAATGGACAGACAAGGTGAAAATCTAGCAGCCCACCACTCCTCTACTCTATAGAGCACATCGAGCTCCTAACTGGGAGATGACGTGTGAGATCCACCTCTGATATTATTCAAACACAGCTCACAAACACTCAGAGAGGGGCCAGACTTAAAAGCCTTCACAAGAAGCTGTGACTTTGAGGTCACCTGAAACACTAGCAGCAAGGAACTTGCTAAATGGTTCAAAGCAGCAATTTCCTTTATGTTCAGAACATTTCAGAATTTATTTGAAAACTCACATTGGGTTTATGATTGCTCCTGGGTTGTCAATAGACACAGTCAGGATCCCTCCACTTGTGGTAGAAGTTCGCCATCTAGTTTGAAAACACAAAAATCACTCACAAAAATTGTGCAGAGATTTCAGTTGGTACCTTTAAAGGTATGTCCAAAATATTAGCCAGCAAAGAATGTGCAAGCTTTCAGACTGCTGGCCAGTACAAAGACCACATGCAGCTACAAGATACTTGGCTACTGAATCTGGTACCTTTTACACTACCTACACCATTTCTAAACTGCTTCACAGGCTTATATGCATATTAAATAAAAGGAAAATTACAACAAGAGCTCATGAGAACACTGACATTTGAATTTCTCTTCCAGTCTATGCAGTACTCATGAGTGCTAGAGATTAGTTTGATCCTCTTACTACCTTCCCCCTAATTCCTGCAAATGTCTTATGCAAACCAACTCCTCCTGGTTAAATTAGAAGGTAATTTAGGAAATAACTGAGAATTGGGGGAGGATCACTGTCACTCTAGTTGATGGGCCTAGAGGGGAAAAAATCCACCCACTTTCTATTATCATAGCCAGAAAGTCTGAGCTAAAATGAGAATCTTATGTGTTACAAAACTGAAGTTTTCCAAATTATATACTTACTGACGAGTTCTCTTTACTGTCTGATTATCAAGATCATCTGTTGACTGCACTTGGGCCTGCACCTGAAAACACATCAATACAGACACTAGATTTGAATACTGTTTCAATTCCTACTGTAGCAGCTAGAAATACTGAAGTCAAAAATAGAATTTTAAAGCTGTTTGTACACTCTGCACAAACAGGGGTGTACTTTCAGAGGGACTTCAAAGATAAGAGTCTTATTACCTTCATAAGACATTGAAAAGGAATTACTTTAAGAACACAAAATGATTTAAACAGAACTGCCAATACAGCAACAGCAACATTTTGGAGGATTATGTCAGCCTAAGATACATCAAAATGTTACTACACTAGCAAGAAAAGCCTGTCTAGTTCCTATCCTGTCTGTAATTTTGCAATCCATCTGNGTGTACTTTCAGAGGGACTTCAAAGATAAGAGTCTTATTACCTTCATAAGACATTGAAAAGGAATTACTTTAAGAACACAAAATGATTTAAACAGAACTGCCAATACAGCAACAGCAACATTTTGGAGGATTATGTCAGCCTAAGATACATCAAAATGTTACTACACTAGCAAGAAAAGCCTGTCTAGTTCCTATCCTGTCTGTAATTTTGCAATCCATCTGGAAGGAAGACAGGAGCTACTTAGAGTCACAACAATGGCAGATGTAGAATGAGGGCACAAATAAAAACTAAAGCCACCACATTTCATTCATGTGCACTCTCTAATGTCTCAATTCTACTAAAAATAACTAAAAAAAATCTTAAATAACTAAAATAACTGAAATTAAAAACCCCAAAATAACTAAAAAAGCAAACCAAACCATAATCAGATTCTAAAATGTATTTCTGTTCTATTCTTCACCTGAAGGCAACTTCTGAAAGCTGGGCAGTGCTTTCTAACATTAATTTTTAAAAGGAAAAAATAATACCTTGCAACTCCTGTGCCCTTCAGAATAGCTCAACTGCACTGGAATGTGAAGCAAGACTCGATGGATTACAGTAACTAAAGAGAACAAGTGCACTTCCCTACAAGAACTTGTCTCTATTTCCCAGTTCTCCTGAAGTTTTTATGTAGATCTGATATTTGAAGTTGATTCATTAATATGTGTTACAAATTAGCTTAGAATCTGTGGCACAATTGCCTTGTTCTTCCAAAATTTGTATTACCTTCAAGCCCCTTCTAAACAGGAAAGTTGCTTGACGAGTATCTTTCTGCTGATTTAGTTTGTTTCCAATTCTGACAAAACTGGATGGTATGTTATTCCTGTAATATTTATTAAAAAGTATAGTTATAAAAGGCTCCACAGGGAACACTTTAGAGACACTACTATTAAAGTCAAAGAAGTGCCCAAAACATCCATCAGGACATCTGTAGTGCTGCCTCTTTGAGGCTGAATGCTTCAGTTGGGATAAGCTCCCCATGCACTAAGAATGAAACACATTAGTCATAAATGTAGAAATCACTGTTGGTACATTGAAGCCTAACGTTCATACGTCAAAGAACAATATGGTCATTAATTCTGCTTTTCACTTTGCTCAGTATCCTCCAGCACTTTAAACATTGATGATTATATGAAAAAAAAATTAAAATTGATATGTGTAAAGAAAGTTTGTTTACAGTTTTAACTATATGGTCACAGAGTGAAACGCACTTCAGTTGCAGTTTATAACGTGTTAATTCCAGCACAAATAAAACATGCAATGGCTTCCCTGAAGCTGCAGATGGCACCAGCTTCCACAAAGGCATTTAGAAAGTTCATTAAACCATGGCTGACACTTCTGAGCTATCAAAATCCACAGCAGCCATTTCCACATAGAATCATAAAACACAGAATGGATTGGGTTGGAAGAGACCATAAAGATCCCCTAGATTCAACTCCCCTGCCATGGGCAGGGACACCTTCCACAAGATCAGGTTCCTCAAATGTTGCCTGTGATTTAACTGAAGGCAGAATACCAGGTGCTCACAAAAAGAGGTACTTCCTGAGTGCCCTACATCATAACAAACATCTGGCTTTATATCGAGACCACATCTGTCACATTCTTGGCTTCCAAATTTGTAGAACTTCACACACAAGGTGGTCTTGACCATATTGTTACTGCCAGTACCCATTGTCTTCTCTTAGCCTCAGTCCTGTCAAACAAGATTCACTATGGAAAGTTGCCAAGGAGTATTCAGAAAGCAGGCTCGGTATTTTACCTCCTGTTTAGCAGGGCAGGCCTCCTGAGGGCAGGAGCTTGTTTTCTCTGCATTTCAGATTGTCTCTGCAGGTTTGTTTTCCTTTTCAAGACTGGGTAATTCCGTTGTGCATTCTTAAAAACCAATAAACATATAGAGCATAATATATACTGTACACACACAAACATTTTTCTTTCAGTTTCCATTTACAAACTGTGATTAGAATACACTTGGCTTTGCCTACCTTTCATAGTCTAGTGTAATTAGAAAATACCTTCTACCTTCTAGTTTCATGAATTCTATATTCTCCACATCCTCAGGAGAAAACAAAAAGCATCAGACATTAGCAGTTATATTTTCATTACAGTATCTCCCTAAACTGACAAAAATCCATGCTCCACATTTCTTAAAATTAGTCTTTATAGATCCGAACACAATCCCCGTTCTACAATATTGAATGAGATGAAGCAGGCAACAATGCACCGGAGCAGTGCAGAGAAGGGAGCCTACTGATGGAATTTAGTATTCTGCAAAAACTTTCATTTTTGTCAAGCACATGCTTAGCACCTGCAGGTTGGCTGAACCATTGGTCTGTAAGAAAACCAATTTTCCTTGTAAAATACAGTAACTCCCTCCATACTGACACAGAATATACTTTCTGTACTTCAACTCTCATGACTTGCAACCCAACTAAGCATTAGAAACTACTTTCACACCCAGTCATTATCCAGCCCACTCAAAACAAACAAGAACTCAGCTAACACATTCCCAATTTGATAAAAGCTTGTACCGTATGTCTCCATTTTATATTTCAGTAGCACTGTTCTGAAGCACTTCTGTTTAATTTTTTAACCTGTTCCAACACGAATCACCAGGGCTGCATTAATTACCTTCTCACTCAGTGGCTGTCTGTTCAGAGGACTGATTCCTTTGTGTGAACCCACAGCTTTCTTGGCTGCCAGGCCAGTTATGACTCCGTAAGAACGCTTCTTCCCTGCTATCTTCTTTCTGCGCCCTAAACGATTCTTACCATAACCTGCAACAAGCACAGAATGTTCAACAATTCCTCCTGAAAGAAAAAGATTAATGCTTTAAGATGCCTTGCAGGCAGCACAAGTTATTTGGCTGCACACTTCAAGCCTTAGAGCAGAGGTCACCACTACACTTGAAGACAATTTGGTCACTCAACTGTTTTAGCAGGTCTGGCCCAAGCCCCAGCACAGCAATGATCAGATTCTCATACAGAGCACAGTTTGGCTCTAGCTCATTGCATTAATTTCTGTTGAAAATTTCTTATTTGACATGTCTACAGGGAGAACTTAAGAGTTTTCTAGCACAGAAAACTACCAAAATACTCTGAAATTGGACTTCATCAAGTACTGCATAATATAAAATCAAACCAAACAAAAAGTCCCTCAGCTTCCTACTCATTCAGCAAGCTTTAAATTGCCAGTTTAATTTAAAAGGTAAAAAACCCAAAACAGCTTCAAAGATTATTTATTTAAATCAGTGGTTCCCAAGACATGACTTAAGAGGAAAGAACATAGCAATTGGCCCACAAAATCACATTAAACAGCACATGAATTATATCACATTTGAAGTGTTTTCAATTAGAAGTTTGCCTGGCAGTGCAGCCAAACTGAGGATTGAAAACAGCTTTTGCATATAAAAGGCTTGTAAGTATGAGGTCTGTAGTATCTCCACTTACCAAGGTTTGATTAACCCTGTCTGGAGTAATTTAGCTTCATGCTATGAATACAGACCATGCTCCAATTTTGTCCCCAAACATCCTCCCCTCTAGAACCTCAGGCTGCAAAACAAATTTAAGACTAAGGAGCCAGCTCTCCAGCAACAGACACATCTAGTTTTAACATATCTGACTTAATGGCACTGATAATAAATCTGTGCTTCCTCATGAGACAGGAGCCATGATATGAGGGAAGCCACTGACAACCCAGCTCAGATCAATTTGCCATGGAGAACTGCTACGTACAAACATTTTTGTGGCTGGTTAGCAAGTGTTCTTCTTTTCCAAGCAAAAAGCTGAGGAACAGGGTTGCTTAGGCTGAAAGGGACCTCACAATCTCTACAGACCAACCTCTGCTCAAATAAATGAAAACATCCAAGTTAGCTCAAGGCACAGGGCTTTGTGCAGTTGCATTCTGTGTATCACCAAGGACAACTTTTATTTAAATGAACAATGCTCCTCTCTGTTTTCACCCCCAAAAGCTGAATAGAATCCCAGCTCAAGTTCCTCACTTTTTCCAGAAAGTTTGGCAGCCACTTCTTAAATCTGGAACTGAACACTGTTGATCATTTGTGGTTTCTGAAGTTGTCCATGGAGGATTTGCTACTTATCAGAGTAACTTCCATAGCAACATAAGCAAAAATAAATCTACTGGTAAGCTACTAATAACTAGAATGTTCACAAAAACTATTTAATGACATCTTCTGCTTAAAAAAAATTAAGAGATTTCTTTTCAATGGGAGAAAATGTGCAGAGCTGTATAGGGAGGAATAGTTGAATCTATTCACAATGTTTCAAGATGTCATGAATCCGGCAATTTTACAAAGAAATGGATTGCTTTTTCCTAGAACACAGGGAGGCAAGCTGGTAAGGTTCCAGCAGAGAAAACTAAATGCCCAAGGCAGTAGTATTTAGAGTTTTGTGTTTACAGATCAACTTTCTCCTAAAATTCTAAATCCTAATACTTGTTTCTTTTGTGCTCCTTCGATGATAAACAATTGCACTTGACAACTGCAGTTATAAACAGAGCCAACATGTTTGATAATCTACAACTTAAATTCACTTATCTTTGCCCATACAAATATCCGCACACTTGGGCTGAGAAATGTATTTTTTTTTTCCAGTCCTGTCACCCATTTATTAGAGATGTACAAGTAACACAGTCGTATGGGCCTGCATAGAAACCAAAACTCCTCTGAGCTCTGAGTAACACAACATTCCACTGATCCCTAAAGACATTTGTGTCTATGATGCTTAGGTTTTGACTTTTACATTTTTCAAATTCTGTACTGCTAGTGTAACTGAAGTTTTCTGTAGCTTGCTAAATGCTGTAATGCTGTTCTCTTATGCTGTTCTCTGTGCGAAGATAGACATAACAAAACCTCTAACTTGCCCTCCAAGGACATCCTGAAACAAGAACTGTAAACCATCATCTTGGGAAGAGGGGGGCAGGCTGGGGGAAATCACATCATTGGCTGAGTTCTGGTTAGTGAATTGATATTGTTATAAAAGTGTGAAGTACTCGTGACCTGGGCGTCCATTCTGGGATGCACCAAGGCAAGACCTGTAGACCCCAAAGTGTGCACCTGAAGGCCTTTCAAATAAGTACCACCTTTATTCCTTTATTCCTGTCTAGTCTCTGTTTCTAGGTAGCCACTTTAAGGTATCATCTAAGACACTAAAGAGGAACTGCTGCTACAACAAACACTAAGCAAGACAAAGATAACACAGGGATCATTATAAGTACACCAGACAGATGTGTCTTTGTTTTAAAGGAATGCTACTAAACAAGAAATTGCATGTATTAACCTAAACACTTAATTAGCTTATACTGAGGTAGTAAGCTTTCTTTTCAGACAGTATTTTTCCATATTTGGATCATCCTGTACTAAATAGATACTTTTCAAAACTAATTTAAAGCAAAACCAGCCTGTACTTCAAGCAGGAACTATCCATGAACTGGATTAAAGACTGGGAATAATTTTCAAACGACTCCTGTTTATCAAAAAACCCATGAGTTACTCAGGGGAACCTACAGCAAAGCTGTTACTGTATGCTTTTCTTCTCTCACTCCCTGCCTCTATGATTTTTTTGTCCTTTTTGTATCCCACTGTTATAACACTGGCTTCCCTTTCTTATATTCCACTGTAAAACCACTGGCTTAAGAAGGCTGACACAGTACTTCCTTTGCATCCCAAGCTTTTATCAGGAAAAGCCAACTCACACTCTGCACTACCCATTTAAATATTCCTGAGCCAGCATCACAGTCTGTAGTAACAGATACTTTGGGGAGGCCTACAAAGAGAGTATGAATGTGCTTTTCTTTTGCACAAAGCTCTGAGCTCTGGGAAGGCCTCCATATCTCCCAAAACACAGGCTTTGACATAAGCACTTGTTCTGTCCATCTCTGAGAAGGAGAAAAGTATCATCATAATTTCCAAAATTAAAATTAATTTGAAGAATGAGAAAGCAAGCCAATTCTTCCTTGAATCAAAGACAGTCCCTCAAGCATCTCCCTGGTGGCCAAAAATGTCAATTCCTTTCTCATACTGAATCAGAAACAAAAGCAAATAGATGAAAAAAACCCTGAATTATAATCAAAAGTGTGACATATGACACTATTTGAAAGACATGTGAACAGACCATGTCAATCCACACATTTCATTATGCTACCTTTTAGCTCAAAAAAGATAACATGGAATCCATGTAATGTTTGGCACACACACCTTTCTGCTGTTGGATTCCCCACTTGGAGCCTTGTGAACTGAACTGTTGAGCTCGATTCTGCTGAAGCCCTCTTTTTATTTTGGGAGAGTATTGCTTTCTTTCTTCTTTCTTGTTCAGCTTGATTATATCATCTATAGGAAGAAAAAAAAAATTGATATACTGTATAAAACTAGACATACTGAATAACAACCCCGAGCAGCCTGGAGTCACAGGAGACAGACCAGTCAATCCTGCAAAGGCAGCACATACAAGTTAAGGTTCCAGAAACATTAGCACTATAAACATCCAATCCCTGTTAAGTCTTACAGAACTTACTTTACAATATGATGCCCCAGCAAAATGGAAGCAGTTGCATACATCCAGAAAATGCAAGAGGCTTGTAAGATCATGGCATTCATCCCAGCATTAAATTTTAATTTTAATTACTCCATTAGTTTTTGTATATTGTTAAAGAAAATGTAAATTCAATCTCATGCCCAGATACTGCAGAGTCCAGATAAAATGTCAATTCCAGCCTTAGTTCTTTCATCCTAAGCTACTTAAAAAAGATCACACAGAGACAACTCAGGCCATCACTTCTCTTCAGATGTTCATCAAGGCTGAAATGGTAGGGAAAAAAGCAAACAAGGAATCTTGCTCCCCAGGAATCTATATTCCGAAACAACCACCTTATCTACTGTCTGGGGGAAAATCTCAGAGAAGTTATTAATCAGCTGAAGAATACGTGTAAGAAACAAGCTGATGAAAAGTGAACAGCAGGTCCAGTGCAAATTATGCTACAACAGTTTGATTTCCTTCACTGACCTGGTAGCCAGCTCAGGAGAGAAGAGGAAAGCAAGAGGTGTGGCAGCTTTTATCTGACTGTCAGCTTGTTTACAATAGCACCTTAAAGGGAATTGTCAAATTGTGTTTCCTGCATCTTTATCATGAGAGCACAACTCATAAAAAATATCATGTTTCAATAGGGAACTCCCACAAATATGTGGGCAGTCTTTTTTTCAGTCAAGGAGAGATGGAAATGGAGTTACTGTGTTTGTGGCTGAGTTCAAATGGACCCATAAGGGGTAGAACAGAGAAAACAGCATAAAAATCACAACACTGTTATCCAATGGTCTGCATCCTGTTAAAGGAAAGCTAAGAGAAAATTAGCTCACTTTGCTGCAAAAATGATGGAATATTCAGGTAAAATCTACTAGGTCAAGGAATACTGATACAGGTTACTCAGGGCTTGGTATCTGCATAATCTGCTTTACCGAAGGAGTTGTCCCTGGAGCAAGGATTCCAAACTATCCTTTCATACGCAGAGGAAACCAAAGCCACTTCAAACACTTCATGCTTCACAGTTCATCTGCTTTATCTTAAATCCTATTTTTGCAAGCTGCTGCATACAAGGTCACAACTTTTTAAATGAAAGTACTTAAGTTTCAGCTATTCTCTTACTTGGGTAAATTAAGGACATTTGGGACTTGATGCACTTGTTAGAGCAGCCACACTGAAGCATTCTCCTATCTTGCCTGAGACCAGAGACCACAATTACAGCTAGAACAACAGAGTTATCTGTGAACAGCATCAAAATGGAAGCTCATCTGCAGATGAGTCACACATAACACAACCAAAACATGTTTAATCTTTATAACTATATGAGAATTTACTCAATATCAAGATCTCAAATCTTAAGATTTCCTAGATTAAGGTCGCATCAGTTTCTTTGATATCACACTAGATGTGGGACTGCATCTTCTCTTTGGTTAATACCAGACATAGACACACTTGGGGAGAGCAGCCACGGATGACAAGGTCCTCATACACCCAAAGAAGCTGAGGGACACACCTGCTTCACAACATCACTTCAGAAAAAACATCCTCATGACACTACAATGGTCCTGTGCAATCTGCTATTAGCTAATGGCCAGGACACATAGCAGTGGCTGACTGCAAGGTTAACTCGGCCAGGAAACATCAGAATATGTGAAAATACAATGAACCAGGATCAGTAACTCTATCAGCAACCCTGAAAACGAAGATTGTGTGCTATAAGTAAAAACAGATTTATAGTTTTCTATGAATGCTGCAACACTACTCTACATTCAGACAAACTCTAAACATCATTTCACAAGATATCTCCACTGCCCAAACAAAGAAGTCCACTAAATTATTTACAGAGAGGAAAATTGCACAAATCCTCTTATTTTACGGTGGCCCACAAAGGCCAAATCCATGATTAATAATTCCAGTTTACACTGTGATTCTGCTTTTAGAAGAAAGTCTCCTGACAGCCTCAATCTATCATGCTCTGGTAGTAACACAGAGCAGTCTTGGAGTGTACAACAGCAATTTTAAATTTTTTTGTCTAATAAAAGTGAACTGGAAGATGCAGTCCACGAACACACCAAATTGTCCCCGACTGTTCAGGGGACTCGGTACACAGGACCAGAACAGAACTTCTCTGAGATACCTCACTGAAATAACTACAGTGTGGATGTCAGTTTCTCGGACACGCTGGAGAGACACAGCTCTGCAGGTCTGTAATGAGTCTGTGCAACTTCCTAACACACACATCCTGCAATAGGAGGGCAGGGGACAAACGGGGTGGATTGTCACAGGAAACTACGTGGTAGACGTGACGGCATGCTCGGTGTGACTGGTCCTTATACTGCAAAGGGGTTAGACAGGAGACTTGCCACTGCCGACTTCCAAACCTGAGGAGAATAAAAAGGCCAGGCCAGCTGAGAGACCACCAAACCTCACCCATCCCTGTAGTTAGGAGCGCCAGGCGAGGCCCTGGGCCATCCCGCCAAAGGCCCGGGTGTCGAGGGCCTCACTGGGCCAAACGCAGGCAGCGCCCCGGGCAGCGGCCTACGCAGACCACCAAGCGGCACAAAGGGGCTCCGGCTCTTCCCCGCCAAGGATCGCGACCCCGGGGTCCCCGGTGGCACGGCCGGGGCTCGCCCCCGTGCCCATCCCCTGGCGCCACTCTCGCCCCTCCGGCGCTCTTGCCGTGGGAGGGTCCCGTCCTTTCCCCTCCTCATCCCCCCGCCCTCGTTGGTTCCGCCCGCGCCGGTGCCCGGCACAGCCCCGTTGGTTCGTTCCGCCCCTCCCCGGCCCCGGCGCTTGGTTCAGCCCGAGCCCCCCGCGCTGTCGCCCATAGCGGCCGCACCAGCCCCGCTCCTCA
>VZTN01007613.1:4401-24034 GCA_013400515.1 Erpornis zantholeuca
TGGCCATTCAACATTTATATGCACTATCAAAGAAGCAACTGAACATAGTGTGAATTTTCCTTACTCTGAATGAAAACTCTTGTACCAGGACAACCATATCCACTGGGAAAGCAGTATTATTTGGAAAGAGGCCAGACCAGACAGATGGCAGAGAAAAGGGAATCAGTGAAATGTTCAGTTTTGAAAAGTTTCAGTAGCAATGTAACCTGCTAAAAGACAAAGAAATTGGTCAGTCTTTTCATTTTCTGATATTACTAAAACCAGAGGATAGCATAAGCAAAACATATTTTTCTAAATTAAATATAAATAAATAAAAAAATAAATATAATCATCTGTGATTTTGAGAAAATTATCTGAAATATTTAGTGAAATAAGGTATCAAACAGTACATTTTTCTCCATACATACAAGTATATTTGTGTGTTTTCCAAATAGTATGCAGTGTATAAAAAAACCATGCCACTTAGNTGATTCTTATAGTTTTTATGAACTGTATGATCACCTGCAAGTTTCAAATTTATAAATTTGATAAAAACACAACAGATTTAGTTCAGGTGCACGATCAATAGGCTATGGCCTTCAACTCACCCCTCTTTATTTGGTGCAGTGCTGCTCAAAAAACCTCAAGACATGCACTGTCTTCTTTCATGTTTCATGCACTAAGCTTAGGGATGCCCAGTGCAATCCCTAAAGAAAAGATTTAATCAGATCTAATTAAGCTATTAAACAAAGATTTGAGCAGATCTGCTTCTGTTGCGAACAACAGACAAAATGTTAATGTGGTTCCATCATCCAGCCACTTTTATTCTCCACTTGAATAACTGTGGAAGGTTGATAAATTTGGGAATGAAACTCTACTACAACTGCATCCATAGTGGTCATGGAGATAGGTGGCAGTGAAGAATGCAACAAGCTCCTGCTGAGACACTGAGGACAATCCTGGTGAACAGTGAAAGCAGTTATTGTTTGCAGACCCTCTGAGCAGTTCAAGGAAAATATTTTAGATGGCCACACTATTAGGGCTCCTGCAAACATTTTTTTGTTAAACACAAGCCATGTGTTTGTACATACTCTCTGTATCTGCTTCTATCCAGCGCAAATACATGGACAACATGGATCCCACTGTGCCAGTCATCATGCTATACAACTATTTTCATTTGTGCTGCCACAAATAAAGAATTAAATATAAAAGTGGTACCTCTGGTATGAAATCTAGCCCTTGTTGTCAAGATTATTTCCTTGCCCAGTGACATAAAAGTGATCAGTATGCCATTATGTGGATAAAACAATTAAAAAGTTTCTCAGAACTAGCTCTGTCATCTTGGACAGCAAAATTACTGCTACAAGGAGCCACCAGCACATTTGTTTTCATTATAATCAAATGCACCATCCTCATCAAAAGGATAATTTGACAGGGATTTTTTTGTTCAACTCATGACAACTTATCTATGTCAGTATTTATTATCTTACTGTCATGAAAGCTCCCATGCAGACTGCCACTTCATTATCCACACGTGTTTAAAGCAGCAGTTTGCCTGATCAGAAGTGCCAAGTAGCTCATAATTTTGTATTTGCCAAAATTATTTTGTTATAGGTCACTGGGTTTTTCTCTTAGAAAGCAACCTGTATTGAATATTTTCTTAAAATATTAGATAGTCAATGCCTGTACTGAATTAGTACAGGTCACTGGAGTACAGTGCTACTGTTTCAATTGAATGTATCTTGGAGTAAAAATTTTGGCTAGTTCTAAAGAAAACAACTATCAATTCTCAACCATATTTTCTATTTAACACCTCTGTAAATTCTCAGAAGTAATCTCTTTTTTCCACTTATAAGATTATAAAGCGGGAAAAAGTGGATTTATCATTAGCAAAACCAAAATTTTGGCCAAGACGCTGAGTCTTGACCAAAACCGGAACTTTTTACATACTACTCTGGGAAAGTAACAAAGGCACAACAAAATGTACCAACAAGGGTATAGCCATGTGATGATATACAGAAGACTAAATTAGTGATGAGCATTTCATTTATAAGGGAATTGGATTTCTGGCTGCAGTTTGTTCCTTCAAATGTTAAAATATTTTATGTGTAAAAAGCTTTCTTATATTCTCTCTAGAACATTTTCCTAACCACCACCAACCCTCAGTATGTTCACCTTTGTATGATGCTAGTAGGTACTTTCTAAAGTTTTTTCCATCTCTTCTGTCTGAATTTTTTCTGAGGTACACCATCCCCTGACTTACTGAGTTGATCTCAACAGTCAGCAACACTATTCTTGATTCACTGGTCTTTCTTGACCGGGATTTAACATTTTCTTTTATTTCTAATATCTGCCTGCCTTTGCAGGGACTCCATGGATAGATTCCTGTGATTATGCTCTCCAGTTTGCCAGCTTCCTGTCAGGTGTTTTCTTTCCATGTGTTCCTCTGCCTGCCTCTGAACTCTCTAACCTTATATTTACACTGCAACTTCTTTGGGGCTCTGTCTTTGGTTAGTGTTTCCCTCCCCCACCCCCAGAAATTAGCTCTTTTGACTTCAAACATAGTGTACACATGCAAACACAAAGTACTTCAGTTCCCTAACACCTGCATCTTTCAAGTACATGTATTCTCATCCTTTCTCTGACAGCTCTCTCCAGATCACTAGCTGAAGATCATTGTGCCTGGAACAGAAATGTTATTATCCTCACCCTTCTCTCTCTCCAAGTTAACCTTGCACAAGGTCTCCTGTCATAATACTGCCATCCTGCCAATCCTTCAAACATGTAATTCAGGTATCTTCAACTTAGACTCCTCTGTAGGTCCTCTCCTAATAGCTATATACAATAATTACAGAGCCTTGCTGCTTAGTGCATGAGGTAAAGTTTTTCCCAGCCCTCCATATAGATAAAAGTCTTCTCCAAGTTCTTACCATTTTGGCTTCTCTAAATCCTGCCAAATACCATCCTGTTGGATGGTCAAATAGTAACATACATATCTTAGCTACACTGCTTTCCATACTTGGGATGAGATTTTCAGAAATAACTCTGCAGGATCATGTTATCTTCAAATCCTTCCTTCAAACTTTCCTTGTTGTTTTGTTGTTTTTTTTTTTTTACCACTGTGTCAGTTAAATGCTGAGAAAACTGCTGTGCTATGCTCCCAAACCTGCTCCCAACCTTCCCCTGGGTCTTCTGCTTCCTGGTTACACCCACACTGCAAGGTCTTTGGAGCAGAGCTGCCTTCTTGTGTTTGTACGGTGCCACCCACAGCAAAGCCCATTTTATGACTAGGGCTTCTGGAGGACATAGGCCAGTACTGCAAACCACAGCAAAGCATCACTGTGGTAAGAGCAGCTGTCTCTGTCAGCATAACTTTCCTTGCTGCAGAGGGAGAGAACCCTCATCAGACCTTTCTTCCCACACTTCTCTACTGCAGCTTCTCTGAACAAAACAGTATCTGCTTGACTTGGAGGCAGTTTCTCCAAGGGACACATCAGTGTCTCACCCTTTGGAGCCTGTCTAGCAACCAACCAGCTCTTTTTTCTTCATCTGAGAAGGAATAAGGTAAAGCTTTAAGAGACAGAGCAAACAAAAACTATCAAAAGAAGCAGGGTTATATCCAGAACCTATTATATTTAAAAGAAATGATAAATTTACTGTAATGGGCTTTGACAAAAGTCCCCTGTCACAGAAAAAAACAGGCTGAAATTGGCCGAGTCATGAGAGTAAGAGGCAGAGCTCTCTTCCAGTGCCACCACCGAGTTATCCAGCCATTCCCAGCCACCTGCTGGCAGGTCACACTCCCTCTCCAGGCTGCCTTCCTGTAAAACTAACATATTTCAGCTGTTCTGCGGTCCCAGGCCTTAACTCTTGCTTCCCCTTACTAAATACTCACAATCTTCCTCTGCATCATCGTTTTTCCAAAGGATTTTCATGTCGTGGGCTTTATGTAACTCTGTGATGAGGTCTAAGAAGAAAGGTGAACTGTTTAGGTTGCAAAGTTTTGAACAAATAAATAAGCCCCAAATTGGGATCTTCTTCCTTTGAATTCAAGCATGGGAATTCTGAAGGGGCAAATAAGGTAAAAATAATTATATCTTCTGGATCTGAATATTTTTCAATCACTCGGTATTTTAATTCTAATGAGAACATAAATGATAAAGAGGCCTTAAGCATTTCCCTTTCAAATTTATGTCTCAGGGACAAAATTATTCCTTGCCAACCAAGTTTTATATATATACTCTATCCATACTTTTCATATATATATATGGATATAAATTTCCTTATTCCAGTTCTATAGAAAAATTGCTGCTTTGGTAAATGTTTAAAAAGAAGATACAGCCTTAGTACTGTTGTCATGTGTTACTGGTCATCATGAGAACAAAGTCATGAAAAAAACCCTACAGTTTCTTTATAAAGACAAAAGAAAGCCTTATTTTGATTTCACTAAACTATACAAAAAAGCATTATGAGACTTTCATATGTGTATTCTTGTCATACTCATAGCCAGATACAATATCAAGAATTAGAACTCATTCTTCAATTCCATCTGTGATTCCCTCCTATTGGGGGAACATGAAATAAGTTCTTGCTGCCATTAATTCTTCAAGAAGGTTGCTTTACTTTGCTGCTTTTCAAAATGTATTTTCACATCCTCAGGTACTGTGTGTGGCCAGCCATTTTAACTGCTTCAGTTTAAGTAGAATCTGTCAGCAAGTCAAATGCAGGGACATAATTTAGGTTCTAAAACGTGAATCTGGGAGAGGATGGGGGTAAAATACTCGCACTTTGGAAAGAAACCTCTCAGCAGTAGGAGGTCTACAATGACTTCACAGACACCAGGATAACACAGTAGCATGCATTTAAACCCACCTTGCACTCCAGCTGTTCACATATGAAGAGTCAGTGCATAGTCTCAATGTTGTGGCTGTTTAGTGCCAGGAGACATTACAAAGTCATTAGCTGATATACCTCATTGCAGGACCATTGCACTCTTAAATGCTGACACATGGACTGAAGCACTTGGGGCTGTGGTGAAAATATCTGTGAGGGATAGCATCAACTTGCACCTTATTGGAGGTGTTTACATGAGGCAAGCCAGCTGTTAAAAGCAGAAATGTAATACAGTGCTCTCTACAAGGACTTAAGACATTTTGAGAAACAGCCTCAGTTATTAGGAAAAACAAGGTTTTGGTGATCATCAAACATCCTAAGGGGAGGCTAAAGTGCACCTGGGCCTACATCTGAACTTTCATGTAGTTGAGTCTTTATCAATCAATAAAACAAAAAGGATTGGAATAACAGTTTTTACTACAGAGAAATAAAGCAACAAAATTAATTCAAATTTTAACTTTTTTTACTTGTATGCAGTGATAGATATCTACATTCTCAATCTCTAAAAATAGTTTTGAAATTATATAGTACTTGTAAGGGTATCAGAAACTGTACAGCATGAAAAGCAATTAGAGCCTTGTATATCCATAGGAAGTACTTCAACAGATAGATGTAGAGAAAGAGGAATAAAATGGATTAGCCTAAAGCATGCAGGAATTGGCTCAAAAATGTTTCAAAATTTTGCAATTGAGTCCTGAAAGCAGATATGGGAAATCCTATGCAAACAACAAAAAAAAATCCTGTGGATGAGGACTAATCTTCTCTACTGAGCCTAAATCCAGAGGTTTTTCCCTGCCCTTAAGAAAGATAAACAAGGAGATACGAAATACAATTTGGATGTTTATTTCTAGATAAAATATAAATTACTCCTTAGTTCCTTTTGCCTTTGGTAATGTGGAGGGTTTAGATCCTGCTTGTTAAGTTTTCTAAACCCAGAGTCCATCTGAAAATTTTCACCATGATACGAGCACCCCGTGAAAGAAGAGAACTGGTAGTGTCTATCAACCTAGACTACAACTGACTTTCAAGATAGCTAAGATGGCAGTCACAAAGGGCTTGGTATATGCTTCATTTGAAGATGCTAAAATTATATGTCTGAAGAGTGGAAACCTGAGAAATACTGATTTTAAATCTGAGTTACAAATCTCTCCAATTTATTTTTGTATTTGACTCTTTAGGGAGACTTACAGGGAAAATGAAAGCATGAATTTCCTACTTAAACTTTTTTCTATGTAAAGTGATATGCCAGTAAAAAACCCTTTAATTGCTAGATCTTTAAGTGGCTGCTGGAGGTCCAAGATATGGGGACACAGGGTAGGAGACATAATTTTGTCTATTCTTTTGCGTAACTGGTGACCTTACTCTAACCTGTGTCCATGTTGATGATTATATCCTTCTAATATACTGTACAACAGTGACATTTAACAGAGATTAAATGTTAGCCAGCTTTAGCTAGCTCTTGCTGAGCGATGTATCAACTACCAAAAGCAAAAGCTGACCAGACTTTACAAGTTGCCAAGTAAGATGTTTAGAAGTATTTAAAAGACCCAATCTCCAGGCTAGCTGAAAATTTTCTGAAGATATTTTTTTCTTACTCAGATAGCTTTGAATGGTGATTTGGGCAGCTGGAACCTGGGGGCATATTTGCTTCATTACATACATTATTTTGTCAGCTGGAGCTCTTTTTTTTGTTAACATACAGATGGACACAGAAAACCTTCAAAGACCTTACAAATATATTTTGTTTTAAATGTAAATACCACCCTGGTATCATTAATATCCAAGCTAGCTTGTTTCTTTTAGCATTCTACACCTTATATGCCAATAATCTCAGGGCTTTATTTTGCCCGAAATAAATTTTCATTAAGCCTGCAGAGGGCTCTTTCTGTCTTTTCTGACTGATTCAGGTTTAATTGGCCTCTAAGGATAGTAAAGCTGCTTGAGGGTTCTTTCAGAATCTGTGTTCCTCTGCTTCTTTGCCAAATATTTTATTTCATCCAGCAATTTGTTTCTATCAGCCTCTTTTCTCCATTTTTGCTGCCAAAGCTACTACATTTTATCTCTCATAATGTAAGCATTCCCCTCCATCAGTGTTCTTGGAAGAAACACCATTTTTCAGGTAGCTCCACCTTTTCTTTCAAAATCCTTAAGGCTATGTGCTAAAAAAAAGGTCTAGTTGGAAGATTTTTTCCTACTTGCCTCTACTCCAGTCTAAGTGAATCTCTGTAATAGATATGTGGGCTGACCATGCCATCTAACTTCTTTCCAGAAAGGCCAAACTGAATCAAAGGAAGTCAGAACATAATTGAATCTAAGATAGAAACAGTATGAAAAAAGCAAAACCAAAAAAACCCTATTATATAAGAAATTCAAAATTATACAGAAAAGTACTCTCTCTCTCTTTCTTAATAACCACATAATATTCTTGAAACTTTTTTTTCTTCTTTCTGTCAGGGAAGAATAGGATTCTTGTATGATTGCCTTCAAATCAAATTAAGAGTTTTGCTATCCTTCTGTATTTTCCTGATTTTTCATTCTCTTCTGTGTGGACATAGAAGCCTCCATTTCAGCAGCATTCTATTTCCGTAAAGAGTACTGAATCTGTTATTTGCTTGCTGTACCTCTAATTGTGCTTTCACAGTCTCAGAAACAGTCCCATTCTGCAACAGTAATTAGCACATCTCTAAGCTCTAAGTAGCTCACAGTTTTTGGGCTGCCTTTGTAGCCCATAGTCCTCTGTTCCTCTATGCAGCTTTATTTATTTAACAGATTTCCAGCCATAAAGTTTGCAGCAATCAAAGCCATCTCTCTTTTCATAAGTGGGCACAACTTTGAAATTAATGGCCATTTCATTCAGCTGAATACTCAGAGTCAAGCTTAGCCTGAGATGGATTCTGATTTTTCACAGATGATATTTGGTTTTTCAGTAGTGCAAACCCCAATTTTTGAACCATGACAACCTCATATATGGTCACACGTTCATGTCATATTCTGATCTTCAAAAGTCTTTTAAAATGGAAGAGACAACTGCTCCAGAATTTGGTGAAGTTCTAGATAGTAACAGCAGAAATTTTAACAAAAGGAATCTAGCAAAAGTCAGTAATGTACTGTAGAAATTTTTTTATGTGTAAGAACTAAAAATTGCTCAGAAAGGCAAAAACAATTTACTCTTTATAATTTTTACAACAGGGAGAGAGAAAAGATAAGACTCCAGAGAGATAAAAGTTAGGGGAAATTAAAAACAGGGAGGAGATAGAGAAATAAAATGTTAAGACGGAGACATGACTGACAGAAACAGTCTGCTTCTGATCCAAATGTGGCAGATGTGCCCATTAAAGCAGCTGTCTCAAATTACTAAACACCTTGAATGAAATTCTGCATCTCCTAAACATCCAGGGAGAGAAGATTCCACCACAACACTTGACTGCCATTAGCATGCCTTCTGTAGTCCTTGAAATGAAAGAATGAGAGAGAAGAGCACAGAAGTAAAGAGTTTAACAGTTTCATGCAAGTTTTTATGTTTACCTGGCTGAAGAGGATCAGCAAACTATGTGCTCCTAGCTCAGGTGCTTGTTTGTAGCTAGTCTTGGACCTTTCCATTTCTCTTCCTTAGCACATATAAAACTTTTATGCTTGAAGAAACAGGGATGTAAGTTAACAAGCAATGATATATTTGCCTTAGTAAGTTTACAGATACAAAGGATATATGTCACCAGATACAAGATCTCATTTATAAACAACAAAGCCGTGCATTATCTGACAATACTCAAATACAGGAGCTGTTTCTCAGCCTGGTTTTGAAGTCTTGGGACTGTAAATTCATATTTCATTTTTCTGCTATGCACAAGTCATCTGCACACACTAAATGGACATAGCAAAAAGTGTGCTGTCAAACACGGAAACTAAATGAGAGAAGAGTAGAAAACTTTTGGCCTCTGTGGCATTTTCCAGTTATGCTACATCAAGTGTTCCTCAGATCAAGCTCAGGTTAAAATATACTCAAAGAGAAATGTCAGTTTAAATTGCAGGGATCACTAATATGCACTGAACAGTGCACTTGAAAAACAAATCACATTTTGCATGCACACGCCAGTCTTTAAACATTCACATTGCAAACTGTTTATATTTGGCATGCCAAGTGTGTGTGTGTGGGGGAGGGTTGGTGTTAATTTTTTAATAACTTGGATAACTATTAATTTTTTAAGAAATTCGTTGTAATCTTTTACATCTGTTTACATGCTCTGGTTCAGAAATCTACAGTCTTCTTACAGTATTTGGTGCTGAGTTTCAAAACTAGTCTATTTCTAAAATATGACAAAAGTCATGAACGTTGGGAGAAAATTAAGAGCCCTTACTCAAAATAGTAAGTGTTTCACTTGACTTATTTTTTGTGGCATAACACTGAACCAAGCTTTAATGTGGCAATCCCTTTATTATTTTTGTCATAAAACTTACCAAAACAAAAGAATATAACTTGTGTGTAAGCAATAAATTATTTATGAATTTGTAAACTTAATTGTATATTTTTATAGAAGTGAGAATTTTCTCTAATTGTATAGGCTTTATTGCATGAAATTATATAGATGGGATAATGCAGTCTGGAATAAGTTTTGAAACCTATGCATGACTGGACAAGAAAGATTAACAAGCAGCTTTTTTAACCTCAGCATTCCCTGATGTAAAGATCCCTTGAAGTGACATCAGGCCAGTTAACTCCACCTCCTGTTTATATGTTCAACATTCAAGAACAGGATCCTCAGTTTGTTTTTTCACACACTGTCTCACTCATAAGCAGGACAGAACAAACTTTTGACCATTTCTACCCCAGAGCTCTCTGCCTTCCAGGAATAGACAGGAAACATCTGTTGCTCTTGCTTGTAGAGGCAGGAGGAACAAAGAGGATTCTAAGAAATTTGGAGAGCTGCAAAAGAGATGAGTTTTAAGTGAGGATGAAAATGAAGGCAGTGAGGGGATGAACACTGGGAAGAGAGAGTTCACCTCCCTTACTCTGCTCCTGCAGTTTGAGCTTGTCCATGATTCTTCCCACTCACTAGTGTTCAGTATTGTACAGCTACTGAACAGGAAAACTGTAAAATTTGGCATATCCTCCAATCCTCCTGCATTTGAAATATATTTTATAGCTACTTCTTCCTCTGAGGATTGCTAAGACTTTCAGAGAAGCTCACTCCCCTCTCACTCCAAATCTCAGATGAGCAAATACATAATTGGTCACATAAAAAGTTAGCACACCTGAAAATGGCACTATTTCAGCTCTTCGGGTAAACACTGACTGGAGATGTCAATTTTTTTTAAGGAAATATAAGAAAACTCCCAAAATTACATTAAGAATTAATATAGTTTTAAAAGGTGTGTCAAGGAAAGACTTGAATAGCTCCTTAGGAAGCATTTCAAGCTGTTAAATAATTATGTATTTAGGACACATGGCATGTAGTAAAAACAGCTACAAATGTATGTGGAAAAATTATGATTAAATCCCATTACCTCAGACAGCAGCTTTGGCACAAATAACCCCAGACAGAACTCTGTATTTAATTCAGGAACACAAGGCTATGACACCTATGACTGCCTATGACACCACCTCACCTCTCACTGGCACGGCAGCACACTGGCCGAACACCACTTAAAAACAAAGGCAGCCAATCCATAGGGTTGCACCCATGCCTGTTCCTGCCACCCTCACCACCTGCTCGTCCTTCTCCCTGTCAGCAGGACCTGGGCAGCCCTTGGGGATGGTCCCCAAAAGCAATAAGATCACTCAAACTGCACTCTGTGTGCGCGGCAGCGTGCGCAGGCCTGTGGCAGCCGCAGAGCTGTGGGGCTGTGGAGATGGAGGGGTCTGTGGGCCCCATGCCCACCACAGCGTCCTGTGGGGCCTGGACTGTCACAGGGCAGCTGCAAGAGCCCTGGAGACCAGCCCTCACCACAGCAAGGAAACAAGGCCTGTGGGGCTGGGCAACTGAGAAATAACCTTTTCCTCAGACAATAAAGAAAACCAACACGCAGAAGAGCCACAGAAGTGAAGACAGCAAGCCTGACGCTGCCACAGGACCAACCCATTCTCCCATACTTAGTTCCTAAACTAAACACAGTATCCTTGTACTTCAAATTGAAAGGATTCAGCCAAAACATGGCTCAAGCAGCACAGTTCAAGCTTCAATGTGTATGTGTTTTTCTCCATTCTAAATCACCTATAGCAGCGTGCATATCCAGATACAAATTTCATTAATCCTCAAGCAATAGTGCACACTATGGCAAACCTCAGTCTGGCACACGGGCTTCTGCTAGGATTATGGTATGTGTGACCTAGCAGGAGAATTACAAGATAGAGAGGGACACAGGTCAGTAAAGAACCAAAAGGGGGTAAAGACTGCTATGAAAGCATCATGAATGTCAGAAAGCTTTATGCAGGTCGCAATTTATTTTTTTGAGCCCCCTTTCCTTGCTTTATTGCATCTTGTCTGACTCATCAACAGTGTCACAGGCTGCAGTCACACTTGTCTGGAACCCAGACCCCAGAAGGTTTCAGTGGAACACCAGAGATTAGGATCCATAAATTATATTAACTCTTAGTATTGTGTGTCTCCACAATAGCCTTTTGCAACCCTACTCCAAGTCACTTAACCAACCTATCTTTTCCTACCTCTTTCCCACTGTCCTCACTTTGTCCTTACATTCAGTCTTCCCACCAGTCCACAAGAGCATTCTTTTCTTACCTGCTTGTTCGGTATCTGGTACAAGCTGCTTTTACCAGTTCATGTCATCTTCTGCACTCCCCCATGCTGCTCTTAAAAACTATGGCACAGGGCTGTATGTGTCTGTCCGTTCCAACCACATTTGAACATTACATTTCTTTAGGCAAGGCTATAGCTGAGGTCCCAACAGGGAGACAATGTTTACATAGTAAGGAATACAGCTGTGCCAGATTAGTTTGTGCTCAACCCCTCGGAAAACAGGCAAAGAGTACAACCAAAAATAGCAGGAGCTCAGAAAAGTAGAAAGTCCCAGTGCAGGTTGCAGCCTAACTAACAAGACATGGCTACTTCCCTTTCAGGAGCCCTCGTTTTCACCACGAAAGCTCCCAGCAGTACCACTTGTAGTACTAGAATCAGAGTCTAGTACCTTCTTTTAGGGAGAAGAATGGCTGACAGAGTAAGAAAACGTTTCCAAAACCACAGTGGCAGAAGCAATTGGATATTTTGTATTCTTCTACTTTCCCCGTGTACTGATAATGATTCGTGCAGTGGCCTAGACAGAGGACAGAAATCAGCAATCCATTTAGCAGTAAATGTGGAACAGTCCCATCAAACATCATTATGATGTCTCCACCACAGGGTAATCACATGCATAGAATCCCATTAACTTTCCCTGCAAACCTTATGCCATTTCTTCATATAGCAACATAATGGAGTAGACTGTTACATTCTCCTGTGTTTGTCAACTCAAAACACGTCCTGATGGAAGAGAAACATCCAGTTAGGAAGCAACTGTGATGAAGTAGCCATTTGTGGCATTTGTGCATAAATTATAAATAAAACTATGAATACCTTACACAGAGGAGTAGGTTCCAAACAGAGGGAGGACTTAAGAATGTGGGTAGGTGCGTGGCCCATCATACGTGAAAGTCAGGGACTCCTTTAGATAAGACTTCGGTGATATTTTGTCCTTGCCTGGAACCCAGCTCAGCCATCTCTCTGATAGTTCTTCTCTTACCAGAGGCCACAAGATTCCTTCCTGAAAGACCTTTCCAGAGGAAGGTGTGTTGGATTATGTGATACCACTTATCAACTAATTTTTGCTGTTTGAAAATTACTTACTATGGTGATCTGTCAGCCTATAATCTTTGCAAAGGTATTGTTCTTCAACTAGTTTTGTGAAAAACGCAGCTACATTTAAGATACATAGAGAAGTAAATGTTATTATATCTGTTGGCATGCAAGGAACATGGTCAAGATTTGAACTTTTGGAGGCCATAAGAAAAACGGTGCTCAAGCAACAAAAATAGTTCCAAATGTTGCTTTAGAACCTTTTCCTGGTGGTGCCCATCTCATGTTGAGCTCAAAATCTGTGTAACTGAGTCTTCTGACTAAAGAAAATGCATAGCTGGGGAAAGAAGGTTATTTCCTTGCAGGTAATTTTCATAGCAGTCTTCTACCAACTCAGCAATAGAGAAGTACCAACTTGTTCAGACAGAGGGTTGGTCAGTGTGAAGATGCTAAAGCGAACTCTGGAATTGCACAGAGACTCTTTCTTGAGTCCAAAATGGCTTTTTTTCCCCTTAGTTCCAAGATGAAAGAAGGTATTGTATGTAAAATGGCTTGTAAAAAATGCTTCCTTTTGATACCATCTTTCAGAAACTAGAGCACAGAAGAACCTGATGCCAACCACTAGTACCCCACCATTGTGGAAAGTGGCTGCTATTCCTGTCCAGTTATGTCAGCCATGTCATCTTCTGCCCTTTTCTATGGTACATGTCCACACTCCTGGTGTTAATGGAAGTGGTAAAACCTGGGGGAAAGACAGCCAGCTGCTTATTAGTTCTTTACTTAAAGAAACCAAGAACCACTCTTGACAGGTGACTATTAGTGCTTTTCCTTCATTCCCCAACACCCACAGCAACTTGTGAGAGAACGTATCAGAGCTTTCCTGAAGCCATTGGAAAGGCTTATCTTACTGATTCCAGCTGCTGAAAACGACTAAAACCAAGGCCTGTTTTTTCTTGTTCAGACAAGCCCAGAAAAGTGCTCTGCAGAGTCCCTTGCCAGAGGAAAATCTGCATCATCAGACCAGAAATCCTGCTCCTCACAAGTCTTTCAGTGATGATGATATTATCCTTAGTCATATTGATCCTTGACTTGTTAAGTAACACTGATTAAAAGCTCTTGTTGTCTGCAAGAATCACTGTTAGTTTGTAACTTGCAAGAATCAAACCATTAGTTCATTCAGGAAGAAACCCAAGAATACTTAGATTACAGCAAGTGTATGGACAGGCCTTGTACTTATTGAAAGTTGAAACACTGGATTGGTAACAGGATGCTCTCCAGCTCACACTCTCTTGCAGACCCAGTTTTAAGGTCTTCTTAGTTAGTGATTATACAAGACTGCAAGAGATAAAATCCAACCAAGGATCCAAAGGGTACGATACCAAGAAACTATACAAGTGAGAAATCTGACATGGAAATAAATATGTAAAATGATAGAGACTGTACCAGTATGTGCAAGAAGCACACCAAGCAACCATTGTCAGGAACCCATGAAGAACTGGAAAGCTTTCTACAAAATACACTCGTTTGTCTTGGTATATCATACAAATGCCTAAAGGACCAGGAAAGCAGGCCATGAGGTAGCAACAATCCTAGATACACCAAAGATCTTACACTAGGGCTTGTTGAATCTTTGCCCTGGAGGTGAGCAGGGAGCTTTCAGAAATTACTATCCCACAACACAAACACTATGGCTGCGAGCCATTAGGCAGACAGCCCTTAGGCTACAGGCTTTCCATGAGACTTCCAGAGTTACTTTCTTCCAACACATCTACCTTCTGAAGCTTCCTAACAACATATCTTTTTTTAAAATGTGCCACCTAAACACTAATTCAAGTAACCACTTGATATAGTGAGCATAAAAGCTCTGAAAAATAAAGCAATCTCATCTTCAGCAATGTGGCATCAAAACCCTTAACACCAAAACACCTTCACCCACAGATGAACATCAGTGAAAATGTCATTCCATAAAACTTGTGAAAAGCAGTTTGAATAAGAAAGTAGCCGTCTTCCCTCCCACTTAAAATAATGCAGTAATACAGCTACTGAGATGAGATACAGCTAAGAGATGAGAAACAGAACCTAAGTATCAGAAATATACCAATATGCTCTGTATACTAAAACAGCTTTTGAAAACCAAGCTCATTCACCTGCCTAAAGGAAGTGGATTCAGAGTACGTTAATATATTGACAACATCCATGGAACACTGCAAGTCTAAGCAGAACTGTCTTCCCTCAAGCTGCTGCTCTCATCCCAACCAATTTCATCCTTTTATTTTATTAAACAGACAATTAAACTTACGGTGAATTAACTCCCTTTTCTCTGTACCTGTCAATTCCCATTGCTCTGAATCTCTAAAAGATTTGCATTAATTATTTTTTCTTCCACTAAACCACAAATTCAGAAAATCTGTCCTACATGACTTCCAGTTCTCATTTTTCTAGGCTGAACTCTGCCTGGTTTATCCTAAATTATCCTGGTCTGTCCTCTGTCATTTGATACTCCAAGGCGTTAGACTTCACAAATAAAAGCTTTTCATTTTCATTAGAGCATCATATAAAACCATTAATCTCCTTAATCTCATAGTTCTCACTTAGTCATAGCTCCTCATCAACACTCCATGTATTGTGCATGTGTAAGAGGAGTTAAACACAGCCCATAGATGGGGCCTACATATTCTTCATGCCCTGCTCAGCAGGAGATCAAAACGTCCCCACTACACCAACACAGCACACTCATGTCCATCACATGGATGGGGGTTTTTGAGTGAGGAGATGGAAAATTACCACCTCTGTGCCCATAGGGAAAGGAAACACTGTTTCTGCTTCCACCATCTACTGCAAAATAGTAAAACATCTCAAGTGATAAAACATATCAAGACATATTATGAAATTACACCTTGTTAGTTAACAAGAAGCACAGTAAACTCAAGTCAAAAGAAAAAAAAATAGTGTTTTATTAACTACCACACTGTTATAATACACTTTAAACGTACAATAAGGTAGCCTTTAAATTTGAGGTGGTTTTAAGAATAACAAATGAACAGATTCCCAAATGTTTGTAAATAGGTGAACTGCAGTAATTATTGTTGTACATTTTTTGAAAATGGTATAGCACTTACAGACTGGCTATATAACTTCATTTTGTACATTTTCTATAATGGAAAATATAAACAGTAATTAAAAAATAAAAAGAAAATTCAGCATAATAAAAAACATATATGTTTATCAGTTAAATGTACTGGATACATACAATTTTTAAGGGAAAAAGCAAAAAAGGAAAGATGGCTGATATTTAAATGCAGATTGACTAACCAAAAACTAAACAACAAACAAATAAAAACCTCATAACCCCCCTAGTTCACTATGACTATATCCATATGTTTGGGAGTACTGTCAATATGGAAGTGATTTTTCTTTTGTATTTGCATATGTTATATTTTACTGGTAATTTACATGATGGCTTTTAAGGCCCTGGCAGACAGATGTTTTTTGGAAAAAGATTTGATAAAAATCACTGCTGAGACGCAATACACCTTATTTTTGGTCCTCCAATGTTCAAAAGAAGGGATATACTTCACTATAACATTTGCCTTACCACCCAAATGCTTCAACCTATACATATTTATTTTTCTTAACATTTTAAGCTTTTTAAACATTGGTTATATTGCCCACCTTGGTTATTGAAAGAATATTAACAAGACATCATTTTGGCAAATTAAATCTTAAACATGGCTTTTCAACAGGATTTAAAAGGTGACTATCCCTAGAGTTCCATGTTAAAATGTAGTTTGCAAAATCTTACAAGAGTAATGCTTAAAATATTGTACATAGTTAACCTAATTAAAATAATTAGCTTCAAAATGACAAGTTGATGAGCTAAGTAAAGCCTACACTATGTAACATTTGCTTGGAAACTTGATTTGTCAGTTATGCATAATAAAAATTCCAGTCATCAAGAAAATTACAAAATTTCTTTTATCATAATGTGATTTCTTTTCACCCATCAACTTCTTTTATCTTACAATAGATAAATACCAACATGTTCTCATTTTTTTTACACTAAACCACACAGGATTGATGCATTTGGTTAGACTACCATTTCCATCGTTAAATTCTTTTTTTGTTTTTTTTTTTAATATAACTTGGTAAAATTTCATCTCTTCTAGATTCCAAAAGTACCTACAAAACCCATGCAATTTTACCATTTTAATATACTATGGAGTATCATACAAAGTAAGGCATTTCAGTGTCATGTATAACCAAGTTACTGTCAATCCAAAAATTTTTGCACATCAATAAAAAGATATCTAAGAACTTAGGAACAATATTCTTCTCACTACTGTATAAAAATAACCACAATTAATAGGTATCTTGTGTAATATTTACTCCATTGTCTCGTTTCCCGAAACTGTGACAAGCTGTAAAGGTATTTCAGTGTTGGTAAGAATATCCTGATTGCTGGTGCCAGATGTATTAACAGTTCCTATTCCTGAAACAGAACCTTGTTGAATATTTGCAAGGATAAGTGTTGTTCCTGCTGCAGTAATCAAAGTATCATCAGATGTCGCTTCTACTGATGCCAGCACTGTACTGCTAGAGTGAATACCTTTTTTATTCTGATGTGTTTTAATGTGTTTGGCAAGATGGTCACTTCTCATAAAGCGTTTTGAACATTCTGGACAGACAAATTTCTTCTCACCTGTCAAAGAAGAAAAAAAATATTCAAGAACATTAAAAATTAAATTAAACTTACTGATTTTAGAATCAGAATTTTAACAAAAATTATACTGAAGAATATAACACATGATAAACTTCTGTGTTATATTTCTTGACACCCATACAAATCCTTCATATAAGAACTGATTTCATTTTCTGTGTGTCACTGAGTTTTGGGAGTTCTTTCAGGCATGCTAGAGAACACAGCCATCTCATATCCTCAGGCTGCTAAGTTTCACTGCAATTATTACCAATAAATAACTTCTGGGAGGAAAACAAAACCTACCAAACAATGGACAGGGAAGACTCTATGACCTAGAGCAGAATCACACTTGAAACTGACACAAAAGACCTTAGGGTAGTTCAGGTTTGAAAGGACCTCTGAAAGTCTGTATTCTGATCTCTTTCTAAGCAGTCATGTATGAGATCAGATCTGGTTGCTGAGGAATCTATCCTTGAAAAGTTTTCTTGAAAACCTTTAAGGATGGAGACTGCAGGAACTCTATGGGCATCCTCTTCCAGCACCTGGCTATTCCCACAATTATAAAGGTTTTATTTATAGCTGTCCTGAACTTTTTTTTATTTCAACATACATCTGTTGTCTCTCATCCTTCAATCAATGCACCATCAGGAAAAGTAACTTTGCCTTTTTAATAGTGGCCTTTGCAGGTAACTAGAAAATTACTGCTAAGCTCCCCCCTGCCATTACTGTTCTCTTTGTGCATCTGAATCCTATGGCCTTTCCTCATAAGGCAAATGTTCCAGCTTCCTGATAATCTTGGCCACTTGTTAGTGAACTCAATGCTGTCATCAATGCCCTTTTTATATGGGTGCTGAAAACTAGATGCCATATTCTAGATGCAGTCTAACCAGAAGAGGGGAATAATCACTTCCTGTAACCAGGAATTATCCAGAATTACTATTCTGCTGATACAGCTCTGGGCATCATTGCTGCTGGCTCTTGATCATGCTCCATTTGTCTATCAAGACTTCCAGGTACTTTTCAGTAGAGCTGTTTACAACCTCTCCATGCTTAGCCTGTGCTGCTCTAAGTGTTAATTCCATCCCAGGTGCAGTATTCTGTGACTATTCGTGCTGAATTTCCTAGGATTCCTGTTAACCCACTCCTTCAGCCTCAGTCCCTCCAAATAGCAGCCTTGCTATCAAGTGCATCAACTGATCACCCCAGTTTGGGGTCATCCACAAATCCAGGAAGAGTAAACTCTGTTGACTCCTCCAGGTCAGTGATAAAGATTTTAAAAGAGGTCAAAGGACAGATCCCTGCAGTTCCCTACTTTTTTACTGGTAGGCAGGTACACTAGCCATTAACCACACCCTCTGAACTGGATCATTCATGTCACCTTTTTTTTGGAAACCATCACTCTGCCCACCTAGACAAACTGTAACATCCCAGCTTGGCTTCAAGTATCCAAAATGTCTACATAAAAGCACACCACTAAAAACATCCTGTAGAATGTAAAGATGGATTTAGTTTGTAGGAAAACAGATAAAACTGACAATGGATTTTAAACTAGCTGCTTCTTGAAAAGGTGGAATATTTACATTCATTTCTTTTCTTTTTAGACAGAAGGAGAAATGTGAACCTGAAGTTCCTGATCAGTGGTCTAACCTTGAACGTAACAGATGAACCGTCAGACATTCTTTGATTTTAGGAATGATATCTAATCTCCAGGCCACCTCGTCCTCTATTTTTCTTTTTCTTACTGAAGTTTCAAGATAGAAAGAGTTATAATCCAGTTCAAACAAATGAAATTTATTGCTGAGCCTGAATCAAAGTATTCTGATTATGCTACATTAAACGTTGCCTTAAATGTCAGTTCTCAATAAAGAGGTGGCTGTTTTATCTCCTCGGACCTACCAAAGATTCTAAAGTGTGCAAGTATCAATAAGTATTAGCTGATTTTAGAAAAATTACACTGCATTAAAAACAATCCAATTCAAGGATCTGTTCTCCTCTTACAAGTTATTTATCCAAGCCCTGTCCATAGCACTGCTTTAGTTAAATACAGCAGAATCAAAGACTGGAAACCTGTGTGCGTTCTTCGGTGTCGCTGGAGCTCATCGCTGCGAGTGAACCTTTTGCCACAGAACATCCAATTACAAACAAATGGACGCTCTCCAGAATGCCAGCGGAGATGAGCTCTCAAATGTGAAGTTTTCCCATATACTTTGCCACATCCTGGTATGTGACAAATGTGTTGCTTCTTTTTTCCCAAGTTGGAGCCTCTGTTCAAAAAAAA
>VZTN01007623.1:965-17002 GCA_013400515.1 Erpornis zantholeuca
GTCTGAAGTCTGGCCACTAAGTGGGTGACAGTTTTTGCATGGTGTGGTTCCATGAAATGATGACAGAGAACCCGGACTCATCCTACCTCAGCTTCTCACTAAGTAAAAGCTAAAGAATAAACCTTATCTATTGTTGCAATTGTTTTAAAGTATTTGGACAATTAGGAATAAACTGTGCTGAACAGCTTTCGGTAATTAACACTGAGGTGAACTGTGTGGATATTGAGGATGTTTTCATGTGTCCAAGGAAGACTAGTCATATTCATGGAAGGATCTTAATAAATACTTAGAAGTCATGAGTTATAGGTGGGTGGTGTGATGTGCATGACCTTTTTTTACACTTTTGGCTAAGCAACTGCTTTTGCCATAGATGGAGACAGGATCCTGGTCTAGATTGAATTCTGTTTTGCTTCGGTGTGGCCATCCTTCTATCAATGCTGTTCCTGTCTGTCATGAAAAACATGGACATTTGGTCTTTGCTAAGTGCTGCACAGGGACAAGTGATTCCTTTCTATTCATGCAAGGCAGCAAGCTTGTTCTTGTTCCAGCACATGAGAAAGAGCAAGCCCTTCCTTACCCATTCCTTGCTCCCACTGCTGCTTCTGTGGGTGGGAGAGGCAAACCACAGCTCCCTCTGGAAGAAAAGCTCTGGAAACTCCCTGAATTGAAACTTTGCTTTCTTTTCCTGGCAACAAATTAGTCATGTACAGCCAAATCCCACACTCACCATCACAGGGATTTGGTATTTCGTAAGGAAAAAAGTGCTTTTTCAAACGCTGCATCAGAACGACCTCTAGATGTGAGTTTGACAGTTTTGGTCATGTTTATAAAAATGGTAACAAGAAAAAGGATAAGAATATTAATGCCCTCGTTTTCTCTTCTTTTTAATCCCAAACTCACCTCAAAGAATTTGCTCTGAGATGCCATTGTGCTACCCCAGCAGACAGGTGTGACATTACACAGCATGTGGGTTTCAGGCTCCAGTAAGGGAAGCCACAAGCAAGACAATTTATGCACATGGACATAGAAAGAAGAAGACGAAACCCATTTATCCTGCAAAAATTCTTAATTCAGAACCAAAGTAAAGAGAGAGTGGGTGTGGAAATTTAGTATCCTCAAGGTATATTTTTTTTTTTTTTTGGTAAGGACATTTTGTCATCAGACATCAAGAGCTGTTTCAGGGATGTTCAGTAAGGATAAGCTGAAGGTCCAAGAGCTTCAAGGGGTTCTGAGTTACTCTTTTGTTATTGTATAATTCAGTTCTTCGTACAGGCATGCACAGTCAGTGGAATACTGGATATTGTACCATTATTTTCTGCTCTTCTTTTAGGTGCCCAGTAATAAGTACTTCAGACATGAATATAGTAATTTCAATGAAAATAGAAAGAGCATGAGAAAACAAATAACATTTAAAATGTAAATATGTGGCCATGGAATCATTAAAGAGACACAAATGTTGGAAAAAGGAAGTTTATGAACTCCATGTCTAAGAGAATCTGGCTGGAAAAGAGTTTAGCTGTCCTTCTAGAAAACAAAAATTAATTTGCTTTGGCCAAATTAAAATTAATTAAAATTATGCAATGTTGCCCTTGTGTTAATTTTAACGGTGAGGTTGTTGTGATTTAAGGCTACAATTAGTTCTAGTGTTTGAAAGAGAAGCACTGTAATCGAGACAGGACATTTTAATAATCCTGGTTATAAACATTTAATACATCATCTTTAGGGACTCACAAACACATTGTAATTAACTTTTACAACTGAAATAAATCAGATTGCATTAGCATATTGCAAAGGAAAAAATCATTTGCATGATTGAAAACAGCTTCAGAAAATTATGTATAACAGGCTTCATGTAAACATCAATGCAAGCTAGTCTCAAACTTTACCAAGATTTTTTAGGCTATTTTTAGAACATTTAAAAAACCACTCACATTTCTTTTTCCCCTGTTAAATCTCTCCCTGCATGGGGAATGTCACTCACTCTACCTTGTACTTTTTCGTACCAGTAATAAACGTGTACATGACCAAGGTCAACGAATAGCATAAAACACAAGATTAAGGTCCTGATCCTGCAAGCACTCAAGTCATGTGAGGAACTTTGCTCATGTAAAAGCTCTGTTGACTGCATCAAGCCTGCTGATATGAATAAAGTTATGTTCGAGTATCTTCAGGGTTATGGTATTCCTCATTCATCTCTACTCTTCACCAAATAAAGCATAAACAAAATGCACTGGGGGCAGGGGGAAACCACACAAAAAACCTCCAGCATTTGAGCTGCAAATTCACCAAGAGAAAAGGAGAAATTATGAAAACAACCAAAGGCCAAGTAGGAAACTGGTTTCAGGTTATTTCATTTATTGCAGATGCAAAGGAAATTATTGACCTTTTGCCCAGACATGCTTCCACCTGCTTCCAGGGAGCTTTGGTGCAGATTTGGACAGTGAGCATGTGAAAACTAATACTTATAGTCATCTTTCTATCCCTGAGTGTTAATCTGGGCAAAATTTGTGTTCCTCTGAGCTGAGAAATTCCAATAGTGGCATTAAAATTTTTGGGAAAGTTTCATATGGGATTTCCTGAGTTAAGGTCTTTTTTGGATAATACAGGATCAAAGTAGCTTATTAAAAACCAAGCAAACAGCAAGAACAAAAATGGATACATCTCTTTTACATAAGTCTATAAAGTAGATCTCCACTGGATGAATCTGACTTTCCCTTCTTGAGAGTGGTCTGTAATTTGATCTAAGTCCATGTTGATTGTTTAAGATATATTTAAGATAGTCAGGTCTGAACTTGAGAATTCGCTCAAACACATACTTTTTTGAAGCTATAGTCAACTCTGGGATAAAAGTAAATCATTCTAACTCTTGCCCATAAGGACTAGATGCAGAGAAAGGAAGAAAGTGGCAATAGGTAACTTCAGTGGGAAATAAAGATATGAGATTGCAAAAAGAGACAATAGGAGAGGGGAGTTTGAAGTGAAGTCCTTACAGGATGAACAATATTTTCATTTGTCATTGAGAAGGGTCTGGATTTCATTTCTATTGGTTAAAGTTCCTGGTGTTCTCTTAAAACTCTTAACATTCTTCATTTAATTTCTTTTCTCTCACTTAAATTGAGAAGTTGTAGTTTCAGAAATAAAAAGAGGAAAGGATATGAACAAAACTTTTCTTTTTTTTGCCCCAAAGAGGGAGAAATCTTTTCCTCCTGAGGCCACAGTGTATTGATTCAAAGGAGCAGTGAGTTAATTAACACTAGTAGTGAAGCCTCCTGCATAATTAACAAGACATTTACCTAAAATCAATAATCTAATTGCCACACCTACCGTACATGGGGGACAGTGTTTATCCTGTTGAGGAAGACTCATTTATATCTGCATGTTAACATGGTGATTCGTGGTTTGTTTAAGAGCCTAACCTGATCTGTAAAGTGATAATTTATTGAACGATCAATTAAACTTTTTAACCTTGCAAATATAAACAGGTAATGAATGGCCACAAACCTATTTCCATATGAAAGTTCACACATCACAGAGATTTTCATGCAGTTCAGATTATATTTCATCAGTCCACTTTGAGACCTAGTGGAGAAGAATGAGAGAGGAATAATTTCTCTTTGAGAGGCATCATTTCATCATCCTCCCTGGCTTTTGGTCCTGTGTTTACATTCTTTAATATCAAACTGATCTTGAAGTATTCTGCCAGCTTTCTAGTCCCTGGTGGTTGAAAAGAAGGAGCTGGGGAACACGGAGGGTCCTCTTCTAAGGAAAACAAATTGTGTCATCCACAGAAGGTGACAACCAGGAGACCTAGAGCTGGGCAGAGATATGACAACACAAAGCATCATTAAATTGCTCTTATTGCACTGAAGGACAGCCCTCTGTAGTTCCACCTTCATGTGTTTTTAGTCTCACCATGCTGTGATAAGGAGAACAAAGGGAGGCAAGTGAGAGTAGGTGGATGAGGGATTTAGACTACCAGAGAATTGCCTTGCATTGAGGCTGACAGCTGGCATCCCTATCCGAAAGGTTGGGTCCACTGAAAGCTGCCAGAATCTGGAGCCTGAAATTGTTTAGACTCCTTTAAAAAGTCCTGTCTTTCATCTTGCAAGTGCAAAATAGGAATTGAAGATATCCCAAGAACTAATTTTCTTCTGCATTTTCAAGTATACATCCCAGCTTGTGCTAAAATGGCATGGGGCCCAGCACTGAGGTGTCAGATTGTTTTAAATTGTATTTTTCATTTCGGCATGTTGATGTTTTCTAGTCCTACCCAGATTTTGATGGTGTGGAGAAACAGGAGACAAAATAAAAAATGAACATAATGGCTTTCAAACCTTATCTCCAGAAAGCTGGGACTCACTGCAATGTTGCTTTTCCAGGGAGAGGTTTGGATTTGGTTTGAGGCAATGGTTTTTTTGATATTATTTTGCAAGGCCCAAACCAGCTCTTTGGTCCTCACCAGGAAACCATGGGGATAATTCAACTCACAAGTAGCATAAGAGATTTGATAATGCACAGCACCTAATAATACTTGCTAAAATGTGGCTAAGGGTATATAAATTGAACAATAAACTTATCTTAAAATTCTTGGGGCCTTTCAACTTTTGCAGGCACTACTGTGAAAGAGAGTTTTGAACCTGTCAGTCAACATTCTTATTAATATCTTAAAGCCATGGATGGTGGCTTAACAGAAGTCTTGGTGGCACCAACTCTCAAAATTCAAGGTCATGTGCAAAAGAAAAAAAAAAGAATAAAACCAGCTAAACTAAAATGCTTTAAATTTCTCTGCCAGTAGCTAGGGTTTGGTAATGAAATTTTTTACTTCAATACATTTCAATAAAATTGGGACTAACAGAGTCAATGAAATTTGTCACAGGAGTGAAAAGAGCAACTTGACTGTGTGCACAGGAGAGAGGGACCTCACAATGCTGTGAGAATTTCAGTCCCACCATGGATGTCTTATTGGAGTGCAGCATTGTGTGTGTTAATTAAAACATTTGGGGGCTAAGCGAGGAAAAAAAACCAACCAAAAAAGAGGGCGGGATGATTTAGATATACATAAAAACAGTTTTCAGTATTATTAGGCTTTCTCCCTTAACTAACAGTGAAGTGTGAAATATAATGTTCTTAAAATTGATTTTTCAGTAAGATGGTCTCTGTCTTAAAAGGCCTCACTTATTTAAAGTGTAATTCTTTAGTAATTTTTACATTTCTCATTTCTTCATTTTTATTTCTTTTAAGTCCTTCAACTTTAGCTTCATCTAAGGGATTTAAAAATCTGGAATAGCATCCCTTCTCTTCCTCCCTTCTGGCTATTTTAACTCTCTTCACTGCTAGCAGGGTTCTTGTTATTTTGGCTGGTGTGCCTGCTGTACACTAAACAGGAAGTTCCCCTGCTCTGGAGCTCATCTGCTCACTCACTCATCCAAAAATGTCATTTTGGAATCTCAGTAGAAATAAAAGATAGAGGTAACAAAGGTACAGCCATAGGTGAGAGTCACAGTCAGTGCCCAAAGCATTAGACCACAGTCCAAAATCCTTTTGTGACAGCTCAGCCCCAGGACTTTCAGTCTCCTTTTCAGCAACATTTTCTGAAAATGCCCATGAATTTTTAATCCTTGTTTGACCCAGTCCCACCAAAAAAAAAAAAAAAGGGGGAAAAAAGATCGGTGGAAACAAACCCCAAATATGAGTGCAGCAGAATGTTTGTTACTCTTTTCTCTAATCTTGATGTAATTCAATTTCCCCACCTGTACTCAGGGAGATAGGGCTGCTCCTCTGCTATGTGCAACATGCAGCTGCCTCTTATGGACAAATATTTCAGAAGTGCTATGAGAAAACTTCTGCCACTGGAAAAAGTGCATTTTGCTAGGTCAAGCCTTTCTTCTCAGGAACTGGAGAACTTTTTTTCATTTTATTATCTGCATGCCACCAAGACATCCTAATTCTGAGTCTGGACAGGTAGGGCTGTGATTAACCACTTTATCTGACAGTGATTTTTGTGGGTGATTTTTGCACCAGGGGTGGCATCCACCTCTGGTTTTCATCAGAAGTTTTACCTGAGTTTGTTGAAGAAACATTGTGAGAGATGCAGCACTGCAAAGCCTCGGAAGGGGCTTGAGGTTGCCATGATGTCAGTGTTGCTGTGTGGACACTGCAAGGTAAGAGTGCAAGGAAAAGATCTGGATTTTCTTATCTAAGGGGCTGGGAGGGGCTCCTAAACAAGTGTCATGTAATTATATGTAATTATATCCCCCTTGTATTATCAATGATATATGCTCTGCCTAATGATCTACGTATTATCAGCATTTCCTCTCAGCCCCCTCCTATGTTTTCTCCACGTTTTATCTTTAACCCCTTGCAGATTCCTCTCCCCTTCCTGCCTCACCATCTTCACCCCACTGACCCCCATGACAAGAGCAGGGTTGCCTTAGCTAGATTTTGTACATGCACCAAAAAAAGAAAAAGAGATACCAGCTAATGTTTTCAAATTAGCACAGCTCCAACTCTGGAGATTCTCATTAGTTGTTGGCTGAGATTTATCAGCTCTCATTTGCCTAATATGGAGCCTAACTTTAGGCTCCTGGCCCTTTCGGTGGGGGGTAAGAGAGAATAGGAAGGGGTCTTTTGTCATTGCCATGTGGGCTCACTAATTTGCTCTGCCTAATAAAATTACAAATGAACACAGCTTTGCTCATGTTGCCTTTATAGGTTATAATAACCTTGGTACCCCATAACCTCCCGCTAGCTGAATTAATCAGATCATATTAATATTTCTTCTTACTTTCTTTTAACTGGTTCTTCTCTTAATTAAAGGGGCCAAAGATGTAAACAGGGTAGGTGACTAGAAACATGGCGTCAGGTTATAAACAAGGCTCATTAAAAAGATGGATGTGCCAGCAGACTGCGAAAATTGCTTACTCCGCAAGTGTACATTTTGTAATTTCCTGACGACTAAAAGGACTAATACCAGATCCTGCTTTGCTTCCCTAGCCCCCACCCTTTTCTTTTTAAAGCATGTATAAAAGATGATAATTTTTGTAAGCTGGAGGAACACAGAAGAGTTCATTCATCAGCTGGGATAAAGGCCATTTGTATTAAAAATCTTTTTGCCCCCTGACAGATTGGGATACAAAATGGGATGTTGTTATAACAACAATAAGTGGAAGAAATCAATCCGAAACCTGAAGATTTTGGAAATGGTGGGGAACACTAGCCAGAAAACAGGTTTAGGAGTAATATTAAATATATTTTTTTTAAATAATTACCATTAAAACTTTATTCAGCTGTAGTTTCATTCCCAGAGCTGAAACCAGAAGCGAATATTTTTGTGCACAGCTTAGAGTTGGCAGGGTCTGTGCTAATGGAGACGAGTGGGGTGTGCTGTGCCTGCAACACCCTCCCCAAGCACATGGATCCTTCTGCTGTACCCAGGCAGAAAGCTGTCTATCCTACCTGCTCTGAGAGCTGCTATGAGAGCCCACCAATTCATATTTTCAAAGTTATGTGTGAACTTCATATGAAAAGATGATCTAGTTATCTTACATAAATAATTTATGTTTTCACTCATTAGTAACTTCAGTCCCCTTAATATTGAAACTAGGCCTTGTAATATGTAATATTAAATTCAGCTCCAGTACAATAGCCACTGAATAAAGCAGTGCACAGTTTTCTCTCTTCCAGTGATTATTAGTAGGAAAGACCAAACCCCTGATTTTTCTATCTCCCTTTATCCCTTCTCAAGAAGAAGGAAAGTCATTCTGACAGGATGATGCACAGCATGACCAGAAAAGACCTCTCTCCTTCATGAATAAATTAGAGATGAAAGTTTCACTGATCCCCCTGCATTTTTATGGAGGGACCTCATCCTAATTTACCTAAATGCTTTGAACAAAACGAAAGAAAAATGTAAGCGGCGAAGGTGAAAAGGTTAAAATCCATGTTTAAATGGAAGGGCATTTTAACAAAAAGGCTACGTGGGCTACCTGCATGTGATTGGGGGATCTTATTTTTAAGTTTAAGCATTTAAATGAATAAATCACAACACAATGTGATTTTTTTTCCCTCAATAATATTAAGTCTTTCATTATAGAGACAGTGTGAGTATGTTCATTCTGCATCTATGAGTGCTCAAACTGAATTTGATTGATATCAATGAATGTTTTACAGTATTAGTCAAAACATTATTATTAATAATGATAATAAATAATAAAAAAATCTGAAGAGTCTGTGATTCATTAACCTTATTTGAACTATGAAACAATAGATTTCAGCCTTTAGGGTGTATCCTCAGTTATTTAAAATTCCTTTAGATTTAGGAGGAAGGAATTGCCTTTTCTGTAGGTAATTTTGAATTCTATGAAATAGTCTACATTATTTTAATCCAAAGTGGAGAATTCTACAAGTTGCTTAAACATTCATTCCCTGAAGTTGTTCAGGTGTACTTCTAGAAAAGTACTTTAAAATCTTGTGGAAGCCAGCAGTTTCATCCCTATTATATTCTCCAGCAGTTTCCTTATAAGCTAATATATTTTTATGAGTATCACTTAGGAATAATTAAAATACAAAAAAAAGACACTCTCATTTTCACATCAGTTATTATAGTATTATTCAGAAGTTTAATGACTTTGGAAGATGTTCTTCCAAGCCCAGGTGTACTTTTTTCAGTTTAGTGTCTTTGCCAGCAGAGCTTTAAGCTGGGTCCAAATTCCACAGGGCAGAGCAAGTTGGATATTTGTCTGAGAATGACAGGCTTTGTTTGTTTTGATGTGACTAAAAACCTTCTGGATGCTTATTAAAAAAAGGAAAATAGTCACTAGGTATTTTACAAGAGCTCCAAATACATTGTCTATCCCGTGGGTGAGAAAAACACCTGCACTGAGATTCAGGGCACAAGTGGAGAATGTATTCTCCAAAACACCCCAGGATTTAATAGATAAGAGAGCATTAGACCAGTTGTTGAGGATGTAGAATCTTTCAATTTAAACTGATCTATGTCTTTGTTAGTTTTGGTGTTTTATCTCTTCAAGTACAGCTCCCCAAAAAAATTCAATTTGAGAGAAAGTTTTGAAACAGCGCAGGCAAAATGCAACTTTTCAGTGACTACAGAGGGGGCTCCTGGCATGGTGGAAGGGGGTTATATTCACACCCAGGCTGATGGGGGGATGGATGAGGTGTTTGTGGTCGTTGTTTTCCAGTTGTCCTGCTTGTTCCAAACTAAACACCTAACATATAGACAGCTACATCTGGGCCACAGGAGTTCTGGTCTACAAGTTGGTGCAATTAATCCTGTCACCAGAACGAGCTCTGGGTGAAACCTGATGTTTTCAACATCCATCATCATTTCAAAAATTCCAAACCCACTCTAGAGTAGGTTCAGCTTCAGATTTCTAAGCTGCCTTATGTCCTTAAAAAAGGAAGTCAGCATTTCAGATCACCTAAAAATCTATTTGCCTTCCCTCCAAATCTGTAGAAGGTTTATGCCTAAACTAAATTTTAATTTGAACAAAAATGATGGATATAGTGTTAAAATGAAATTATGACACCTATGTGAATATTTTGGAAAGAAAAGGTGTGGTTCATGCAAAATCATGGTTATGTCTGTGGCCATGCCATTGCACTCTGAATTAGGATGCAATTTCCCTCCCAGTTTGCATCACCAAATGTGTGTTAAAACTTTTAAAAGCCCATTAACCCTCTGTGTGCCTTAGTTTTTCTACCTGCAGACTCATGAAAACACTGATTATTTGTCTTTGTGTTATATTTGGACATCTATTTACGACAATACCCAATTATATGTGGTGAGAGACTCTTGTCTTTGCTCCTCAGAGAAATTTAACTTAGTTTTGATGCTGCCAGCTTGAAACTAAACATTGCCAAAATAATGAAAGGGGAGTGAGCAAGAAAAGTTGGGGATTTTTTTATAAAAGGACTGAAATGTTCCAAAAGCTTTGTCTTTTTTTTTTTTTTAATTGGGGCTGGTGTTAATACCACAAGGCAGAAAAGGCATCCGGGTAAACACGTCCCTCAAGCCGAGCTGCCATAGCACACCCATCCACGTCCATCCATTAAATGTCAGTGTCTCCGTGGAAGACAAATGTCCCTTCCCAAGGACACTGGCCAGGCCACGTGTGTGTGCCTTGTGTGTGTGTGTTTTTTGAAGGCTGACAAGGCACCTCTGCCATTTCCTCGCCTGGAGCTCTACCCACAGGCGGCCAGGCCGGCCCCCCTCTCCCAAATGTTATTATTCTGTCGTGAGCCCTTCTTCGGTCAGGATGTTACTTCATTTCCACCTTTTGTCTCAGGTTGAATGTGAATGATGCTCTTTCAGCAATATACGGTCGCTCGAGCTCCCCGCTGCAGCCTTACATAAATATACAACACCCGTCTCGGCCTATAACTCACTTCAGGCCTGGAAAAATAGTGACTTCCTTTATTGGCCAGATTCTTTCGCAATTCCCAACAGCTGTATGTTTTCACCTCCGAGGATCCTTATCTTCAAGTTTCCATTTGTCTCAGCACTATTCCAGTGGATTGCCAATAAAAATGATTCCCATTTTTATAACCCCTGAGAACACGGGGAGCGGGCTTTCCAGAAAAACCTATTTTTTAGCAGAAAAAAAAAAAAAAAGAAAAAAAGGGAAAAAATAAGGGAGACAAAAAAAAATCAGCTCCCCACAACTTAGCAGAAGGCAGGATTTAGCCTTCACACAAATATTTGAAAGTGTGAAACTTCCCGAGCAATCATCGCAACTCCGCCGAGATGAGAACGGAGACTTCCAGCAATCTCCGAAGCTGCTCAATCAAGGACTCTTAATTTTCCATTTGAGCAAGAGGAACGGCTGCGAATGGAACATTTATTAACACATGCGCCTCACACGCACAAAGAGAGCTATATTTACAAAGAATTAAACTTGAGAGCATGAAATAGCCTTGTAACCATATGACAAAGATACACTTAAAGAGATGTAAACACTAGGTGCAGGGAAATTTGCCAGGTTAGAGTCAGCTGTATCACTCTGTTTTATTACTATACAACTGTTTACTGAGAAAAGACAGATGATGGCTGATATACTCCGTGTGTTATCATAAGGGCTTGCTTGGGAGCTCTTTGTGACTGACAATTGCTACAGCCCTATGCAAAAACCTGGCCTGGGGAGTTGTTTTTCTTTTAATTCTTCTCTGTCCATCATTCCAAAGCATTAACAATTCTTTTAGAAAAGCAAACTGGCAAAGCATCCTGAGTGTTTTGTATCACTCCCATGAGACAGTCACTAAAGAAGTTTAAATCATTCTTTCTTCTTCTTACAGGGTGATTGGGTTTGGTTCTTCCAAGGATAAATTTTTTAAATTTTCTCCCCTGTCTGGGCTGTGTAAGTCCCAGGTTCACATAGCCCTTTCCTGCCCAAATCTTGGAGAAAACACCATGAAATACCTTTATAATAATTCTCAGCTCCAATTCTGCTGCTAACAGCTCCTAGAGTGAGTTCCAAGAGGAGCTGGTGTCCCTGTGTCTCACTGGAGATGTGCAAAGCTGCCCTCAGGTTGTCCTGAAATGGGTTTGAAGGAACCCAGAAGAGCCAATGCAGCACATGTGCCTCTCATCTGATTCATTTCCATGACTAAAAAAAAATGATTTCCAGGTATCTGAGAGAGATAGTTTAGAGTATGTTGGGCTTTCTTTATCTTTATGGGGGTCACAGCAACAGGACTGCAACATGAGACAGCTTCAGAGGAGCTTGCTGCTCCTCAAGTGGGGCTGGAGGAGAAGGGAGGGGAGGAGTGGAGAGCTGTGGAGGCAGGTGTTGCCTTCTCCCCATCTCTACTTCTGCAGATATTTACACAGCACGGAATTCAAGGCCCAGTTCACCCTGCTTCACTTCAGGTACCTGAAGCACTGAAGTTATGAACCAAATCACTCTGTTCTTCCTCTGCAGCCAATGGAGAGTACAAGAGGGATGTTCAAAAGGGACAGATCATCCCTCAGGGTCTCTTCCAGCTGGGATGAACTCAGGCCCTGCTATCTGCTGTCACTGAACCGGAAACTCGCCATCACCTCCCTCTCTTTACCATTTCTTTTCCCCGCCTGTGACAAACATTTTGGCCTGTTCTTAGGTTCAAGTATTTTGCTCTGTCTCGCCTGAGGAGAAAAGGGGAAGGGTTCTTTCCTTATGGGTTCCTGATCTAAATGAATTATTGCAAGGCATTTTTTTTTAAAGCCTTGGAAAGGGGATTTGAAGCTATTGTATTTATCTGACCATTATGAGCACTGTAAAACATGCTGTTTCACATTGTAACATAAGCTCTTTTTTAAAGTATGCCCAGAGTATTTGTAATTGTTATCAGGCCCAGATGTATCCGAGTGTCAGCATGAAGCACTGAGAGTTGGCTCAGATGTACAGAATGTAATTAGCTCAAAGCCCTGTGCGCTTAGTTTGTAGTGGAAGCACAGACTGATAATAAAACCAAAAAAAATGAAAGTGGCAAAGGTTAAAATCTATTGTTCACAGTGCTAAAGCTGTTCTGGGGGAAGCCAGTGCTGGCTGCTGCAGTATTGGAGTGCTCAGACTCCAAACGAGATCAGAAGTGAGCCAGTGACAAAGGTTAGTTCAAAATAGGTGATGATAGACTAACATTAAATTGACATTATTCTCACAATAGTGGCCCAGACATTTGGTCTATCTAGTCTGGTATCCTGCCTCTGACTTGCACCAATTCCCTCATGTGTCCGGAGGAAGAATAGCATATGATCCACACACCCACTTCCCACTGAGCTTCCACTGACTTGTGAAATCCCAGATGTGGTGGGAGTGCGGGGACGGTACAAACAGTTCCTGAGCTGCATGGGAACCATCTATTCACTCATGTACTCATCTACATGGCTGCCAACTTGCTTAGCTTGGGGTTTTTTTGTCAGTTGTTTTTTGCCATATCCAGGAAAAATGTGATTTTTCTGATAGACACTTGCTGGGAACATAGGAATACCCCCATCTCCACCTACTGCTGCCCTCTACTGAGTGGGAGCACAAGCTTGTGTCCAGGTTTCTGGAGCTCAGCACTGCCCAAATTAAAGAGCTTCCTCTTGCTTGAGTGACTTTGAAGCATGTGGATTTGATCTCTATCCCTACAGCCACTATGACATTTCCAAAGGCTTTTGTGTGTGCTATGGTGACAAGCATGACTTTCCAAGGTGGCTATCGGCTCGTTAAAATGCAGACATTTTCTGGGTTGATTGTTGTTAAAGAGACAAATCCTAGCACTCGCAAAAAGCTCTGATAGTTCCAGTTCTGATATAATGCATAGGGATGTGGGTGTATTTAAATGTAGATGTGTTCGCTTGCATCACATTCACAAATGCAATAAACAATACCTAATAACATTAATAAGGCACAGGCACACACCAGTTCACAACAGGAAATTCAAATCTGAGGGTGACATGCTGATCTCAACTCCCTCTGTTTAGAAAAAATAAGTCAGAACAGCTTGAGTGAAGGACAGAGTGTCACAGCCTTAACTTGAACATTTCCTGGCTTTTGTTGGTTTGTTTCACAGCCTTCACATTCCTTAAACATAGGTTTGTTTGATTTTAATTTCCTTTTCTCCGTTAAAAGAATGAAGAAACGTGTTTGAGGGGAGCCCTGAGCATGATTTCTTTTCACAGCCACAGCTGAAATTTCCTATGTTTGTTTTTTCTTTTACAATGTTTAGTGTTAAAGACGAACTTCTGGGGAGGTGATGCAGCCAGAGACAGGACACATGTTTCTGACAAGAAAGACAGTCTCAGGCTATGCTGGTCATCCAGCACATGGTGGACCTTGGTCCAAGTTCTTCAGCCAAGGACTTTGGTGTATGTGCACAGCCTTAGGCCAATGTGCATGTGTGGGTCTGCATGGCCATTGAGGTGTTGTGGTGTTTAATTCTGTGTTATTTGCTTTGCAGGTGAGGAAAAGAAAAGCACACAAAAAATCTAAAACCCGTGTGTTTGGGCCACATGAGAGAAGTGCTTGCTTGGCTTGGTTGGTGTGAAAGCAAGCCCAGTTACCTGTGTTACTTTTACAATTTTCACACTCAAGTGCACAAGTTCTGCTGTCTTAAATCCCATCTTCTCCAGAGCTTGGCAGACTTGGACCTTGCTTCACAGTTCAGATCCACAGCCTTTTCCCATTATAATATCATGGTAATACATGATAATATCATTTAAATAAAAAGTTCTGTTAAGTGAGATTCTTTTTTTCACTTTCAAACTGTTGTTATCACCCCAGTTTATCTCTCCTACTCAGTCCTTCTGTCTGAAAGGATTCCTAAAGAGGAACAAGAGGCTTGTCCTGTTCATATTTTCCCACATCTCGCAATTGTATTTCAAGGATTGACCTTACCTGCAGGATGCTATTTTTGTTGTGACTCTTCTAACCCAAAGACAGAGGGATCATTCATGCACTTTCCATTTTTCTGTATTATAAAAAAAGAGACCCAGAAAGCTAGGAAAGATTAGAGTCATCAAGAAACATGCATGATATGAAGGAGAGAGAGAAATGAAGGAGAGGAAAATTCCCAGTGCCATTGACTCCTTTCATTGGTGCTCATGAGTGGAATATTTTCTGGTAGGCTCTTAATCCAGAGCCTGGATACAAAGCCCAACAAAGGTTATAAAACCACATTAGTGGGTGCAGTAAAATAGGTCTACAGGATGCTCCAAATGGGTTATCTGTAACAGTGAAATAGCAGAAGGGCAGAGATGAGGGGAAAATGGCAGCTTTGAAATTACTTCAAGAGCTTCTCAGAAAGGGAATTCGCCCCACCCACTCTCTTCCCTCTCTCCTGGGATTTTTGCAGGCTCTCACACCTCCAATTACTCATTAATTTTTTTTCCCCTCTATCCTCAGTTCTGCAAAGTCAACATGGCTTATGAAAATCAAGCTGTATTCTGTATACTTAATACATCATCTCTAGGAATAATCATTTTGGAATCTGAACTTGTTTCTGTTATCTGGCTCAGCTTGACAATGATTTATGAAGCAGAAAACAAGACAGCTTCATTTTCATAAGGCAGCCTGAACCTTCTGGACAAGGAAGAGCTCTGAAAGTTGTTTTGACTAGTAAACTGAAACAAACATGACACAAAAGTCAATACAACTGCAACATCAGCCTCTCATTTTACAGAGTAACTTTCCTCGGCTAGAGCAATCTGACAGTCAAAATGTTGTGATATTCGATAACATTCTGCATCTTCACTAATTACAACTGCGGGGTACTTGCCGTGATGGGCATTTTCCATGCAAACGAAACCCACGGCAGCCACTCACAAAGCATGTCTGGTTAGCAGCTAAAAGGACACTGTCATCGCATTTGGCTTACATTTCATTCCTGTGGATAGAGATATTACACATTATATTTGAACATTAATCTGGATTTATATTAGCTCTCAGAAAATATGAGCTGAGTTGTGTGAATCAGGCCGTGTTTATTCGGCGATGAGCGTGTTGAAATGCATGTGATTGATTCTTTGGAGTTTCATTCCATATTCGCTGCCATTATGCAGCTCTGAGAAACTGGAAGATGCAATTCCCATGAAGATCTTAGGGAAAAGTCTCAAGAATTTCAGTTCAAGTAGACTCCTCACCCATTGCTAGTAATGTAAAACATATGGCATATGCCAGAGACAATGTAGCTGTGTATGTATCTGCTGCTTAGCTTATTACACCTCTTTTAGCGTGCAATAAGTGATATAGATAGTACAAATCCTTCCATATGAGATTAATTTATTTTGAGCCTTCCCTTAATGATTTATAAAACATACCAAAAAAGTGATTGTGGTGGAAAACACCAAAAAATGAGGCAAACTGAAATTTTTTAGATGTCTGAAATGTGAGGAAAAAAGTTTTATTTTGCACTCTGTGTAACAGACACCCAGAGAGTGAAGTTAGTCTATCCATTCATATTATTCAGAGTTAGTTGAAATATTTCAAACCATATTTTGGAGGTTTTTTTAAAAAATTATAAAGTTATAAAATATAAATTTTAATATATATATATATATA
>VZTN01007626.1:3243-55022 GCA_013400515.1 Erpornis zantholeuca
TTGTAGTTCATATTTTAAGAAATTTTGCTTTATAATTAGGTTGTTTATAGGGAAAGTATTAAAAAAATGAGATCAAAATACTGATTGTAAGTGGAAATAACTAGGTTTGTGCAATTTTCATGTGGGCCTTTGAAAAAACACTAGGTATTGTAAATGCCCTTGGTTAGCTGATTTAACTGAAGCCATAATGCTAATATTGAAAACTTGCATGGGAATTTACCCTAGTGAGATACCATTGGTTTTGTCTTCTATGCCATCACTGTGTTTGTTTTATCTTTTTTAATTTTGTGACCTGTGGGAAAGTGTGTTAGGATTATTGATTGAGATCTTTCAAAATACTATCACAGCTTTTCAGCTGCAACAATCACTTTTGTGTTGAGCAAAGTTTCACAAAATGAGCAATTTTGACTAAATCTATTTTGCTAAAGTATGCAAAAAAATAATGACTTTGGAAGGGACTCAATTTACATATACAGGGTTTATCACTATATGCGGCCTTTTAGGTGTTTTTTTAGGCTATTTTTTCTTACCTTATAATCTCAAAACTTAATTAACCTGGATGCCACGAGAGGAAGTAGCTGCAGATACAAGTACGTGAAGCAGCAGTTGGTCTCAGCTCTGTTCCAGTACCTGTGCATGCTCAGGAGGAGCTGTCCATAGAAGTGTGTGAAAAGTGAGAGTGCTGAGTGTACTCTTACATGGTTTGGAAAACCCCTTTCTCTATTTAGGCTGCCCACATACGTGGTTCACCTGCCTCAGCCAGATTTTAGCTGTTATCCTCCACAGTACTCCTAATATTCATTCTCTCTTCATACTCAAACTATCTCCTGATCTAAGAGGTCCCTGTAAATCCCTTTGCTGCTCCATCCGTCCGCACTTACCGTATTACAATTCTGTCTAGGGTATGACTGATCTGACCCTAAAAAAGCCTTGTCCAAGCCAACTAAATCCTGAGGACAAAGAAAATGTCTTGGCAGAACCCAAATACCATAATGCACGAGAATTGGGCCACTTTTTATGCCCTGATTCTGTCCCCCACTGTCCATTTTGCACTTACACTGATTTCAGGGGGAGCTGAAGGAACTTGACACCTTTCAGGAAGCAATCAGCATGGGAGTTGGTGAAGCTTCAGAGACCACACTGGTTTACCAAGCCAGACCTGGTGATGATGTGAACAAAAGATAAATGGTTCTTGATTGTGCTTGGTTAAGAACCTGAATTGGTTCATGTTTCTGGTTGCCACCAGTGCTTGCAAAGCCAACTTCACGTTCTTTTGTGTACCATATCAAGGTGGTATCTGTAATGTGTCTTGGGTTTTCTTTTTCTAGACAGGATCAGCTTTGACAGTTTTCTGTCAAAAGGTAACTGGCATATCATTCATATGATGACAGAGTGTTAGGACATGAAGAAGAAAACTTTGCATATCTTTTATTCAGAAATACTTAAATCACCTCCAGTTGTAATAGTTTCTCATATTAAATAGGCCTGAATCATTCCTTGACTTTTCCAGGAGTAAAAGTAATATGCAGACAGAGGATGTAGGATACTGGCTCACTTAAACAGTAAATGGCATAGGAATTTGCACCTGTATGCATGAGAATTATTATGAGAGGTCTGTTACATGCCATTTATCTGTAATTGTAGTGACAAAGTGCTGAATTAAATAATATTTCTAGAAATTAAGGGGCTTAGTCTAATACTGAAAAGACTAAAAAATATTTCTTTATGTATCTACATTTTTTAGAAGAAGAATATTTCTTCCTTAGTTCTGAAAAACATAAGATCTAGAGATTTTGAATTTAGTGTTTCATTTTCATTATGATGCACAGTTGGCTAACTTGCAAGTACTGAACACTCTGCTGGGAGGGGGAAAAATTATTCATTATATAAAAACTTGTCTATGCATTGGTGAAGGACTAACTTGTGATGGGAAATTGACTGTGTTATGAGACATTTTGAAATTGTTGCTGTGTTTATTACAGACCAAGGGTCAGGATTTTGTGTGACTGGTAAAATAGAAGCAGGCTATATTCAAGTTGGAGAACGACTTCTGGCAATGCCTCCCAATGAAACTTGCACTGCAAAAGGTACATCTTCAGAAGCATGTTTACTTTCAGGTCAATACTGGGCTAGAAACAGTTACTGAAATGGTAACAGACTGTCAAACTGATACTAACTGTCAAACATAAATTGTGAAAGCATAAAACGAATTTCTTTAGATGTGACTGTGTCTGTATAAATATATCTGTGAAGAGTATGTGAAATCTTGCATGCTTTTTTTTACCATATCAGATAATCCAAATGTTATAGCCCTGTGGCTTTTGACATTGCTTTATGAAGAACCTGTAAAAGCATTTGAGTTCTAGCAATATCTATAAGGATATTATTAATATCCATAAGTAATCAGCTTTACTGTGGAGTGTTTCTGCTGTTAGGAAGTGTGAGGATGTTGAACAACCTTTAGAAATTAATCTTATTAATTGGTTGTGAAAAAGCTTGAGAATTAAGTCATGACTCTTGTTTGATGTTGTAAGATTTGTCACTGATCCTTTCATAGTATCAAACTTTCAGGTTATAGTTGTCTTCAGCAGCTACAAAAGAGAAGAAAATTGGATTTAAATTTCAATGTATTTGATTTCTGAGAAGAGGAATAGCTAGACTTTAAGTGCTTAGCTGTTTCCTGATTAAGCTTTCTGTCTTTGTACTGCAGAGTTGGTTTTGTTTCATATGTAAATAGAAATATAAAATTATGATTTTCCTACATTGACCAGTGAATGAAAAATTGGGTCCTTGAGATATGAATAGATTTTGTGTTGTAAGTATTTAGCCTGAATTCAGCAATGTGTTGGTTTGGTTGTCTGTTCTGTTCCAAACACAGCTTGTTCAGTGCTGGTTTGGGAAGCTCTTCAGTCTATCAACTTAAACAGTTCTATGCACATTTTTCACATGCACAAGAATGTTACAATAATGTGGATGAATTTAGGTAGCAGACCACTCTGTGAGGGGAGTGGAGGAAGTACCATGGAAAAAGATGTATTTTGTCTGAGTATCTCCAGCAGCATGATTCTATGGTTTTTCTTTTGTACTGCCTTTCCTGTGACTGAAATGCAAATGAAAGTTGGGGATATTAGTTCATTAAGCATGTACTATTTATATTTAATGTAAAGAAGTAATAATTTAATTCAGCATACAGTATTTACTAAAGGCCGTGTGCACATTAGGATTCAAGTTGTTAATTTCAAGAGGCTGAGTTTCATTCATTCTGTGATAATGACAAATATATGAAATAATTATCAACGCTACTTAAAACATGGTACTTAACATGCTTATAGTTGAACCATGCATTCTGGCATATTTTTGGCAAGTGGTTTTGGAACATACCTGCAAGTCAAGAGGTAACAATCTGCAGCAAAACAGAACTAGATCCTATAAATATATGCAGTATTTCTAAAAAACAGGATTTTTTCTTTCTCTCTTGGTGCTTACCAGAAACCTCAGAATGTTCAGTCAGAGCTAATTAGTCTTGTCCTCACCCACCAGCTAGGCTGTCCCTTAAAGAAATTGAACTACGTAAAAATTTGAATTAAAGTGCTTGTAAAGGTGCTCTCCAATAGATGCGATGTTACGAAGGACAGGCTTCAGTTACACTTTTTTATGAAAGAGTCAGCAAACCCACTTAAGGTAAATGAAAGTTGACACAGTAGCATTAAAGTATATGAAAGATGCGGTCTAGGGTGTGCGTGTGCCTCAAAGGATGGGTGGGGCAGATACGGAGATATTAGTACTACAGCGTTTTCAGGATTGCGTCATCTGTGCCGGTGCCAAGGGCCAGGTCCCCTCCTCTGGCTTAAATAAGGCCATGTTATGGTGCCGGGTGCGGTGAGAGAGAATGGTGAATCCTCACCAAGGGGAAAGAAAAGCTTCCTCAGTCTTCTCAGTTAAAAAGCTTTTACTCTCAACCCATTCATACTGAAAATTGATGAGTAATGGTTGATGAAGCACAAATGGCCCAAACAGAAGTGTTTGTTTGTAGCTCAGAACCTAGGTACTTCACTGTGAGGTTCTGTTCTTACTCATTTCCAGGAATCACACTGCACGATGAACCAGTTGATTGGGCTGCAGCAGGAGATCACGTTAGTCTCACTTTGACCGGCATGGATATCATCAAAATCAAGTGAGCAGAACTGGGTTTCAGTCTAAGTAACGGTTTGTTTTTAATGAAAAGCTCTATAACTATTACCCTGGGCTGTATTACAGCGGTTTACTTGAAGAATGATGTGGCTACCAGGATATTTAAAACCAAAGTGATGCATATCACCTGGCTTGCATGTACAGACGTTGGAAACATCTGCTACATGTGCAACGGCAGCCTCAGAAGAATACTGTCAGTTTTCATCCTTTGCCCTAGTGCTGATACCAGTAACCTTCCAAGCCCTTTTCTTGTAGACTAGTCCTTGGCCATGTTGCTAAACAAAACAGAAAATTTTAAAAGAACTTCTCAAATTTTCAGTCATTCTAATGAGACACATCTGAACAACTGCCATTTAGTACTAATGAGTAAATCTGTATGAGTGAAATTGATGGAAACTGTTTATTCAACACATTTAGCTGCTTGTAAGATTTCTTTCCCTAAATATTTTGCTGAGGGGTGGTCTGATAGTGCGACACAGCAAATCTCCTTGCCTTTTCCAGTCTGTAGGTTTCATGCTAAGCATATACACAAGCTTTTAGATGTCAGTTGTTCAGGCCAGGTAATTGGATCCATAATTTGTTCTGTTTCTTTATGTTGCATTTGGGCTTCAAGACAGCAAATTTTCAAGATACCCTGAAAATCTCCCTGCATTGATAGCTTTTTGAATTTATGCTCTCATTTAAGAGAAAAGTACAGGTATTCTGTATTGCCATTTCATAGTGGGGTGGTATTCTCAGTGGTAAAAATGTGAGGGAAGTTTTGTTCTATTTGTTGAATTAAGTCTTGAGTCAATTTGTTACCTTGATGTCATTTATCTTTTGGAGATCTGTAAGAGTTGTCAAGAAAAGGTGTGAATTTTCAAGTCCTCCTGATATTGATGAAATTTGATGTATATATTTAATTGTGCTGTTTGTTCTCTTCTGTCATATTTTCCTCTGTGGGATTAATTTTCCTTTCATTTTAGATGTGTAAAATTAGCCCCTGTGAAAACGCTGTGTCTAGTTTGCTTACGAACTTGTAACAAGCAGCAGCTTTCTTGTGACTCCATGTAGAATTCTTTGGAAATGAGTGCTGCTGAGAGCTCAGGTTTTGAGTCCTGATCATGATGTTCCCTTATTAGCCAGAAAATATTTGAGCTACAGGCAGCAGTACTGCAGTTTTGGGGACCCTGCAGTATTTTCTGCTATTGAACGGAAACACTAAATGTCTGAATGAAAGTCTAATTCTTAAAAATATCTACGCACAGGAAACAATGACATTTTCAGAAACTGGTTAGCAATGGACGTAATTGTTCACTGAACTAGACAGAGCCCTTCATGCATACACACAAAATAAGGTAGACATTGTCTAGGAACTCATTTCGTTAGAGGCTTTAATACAGTGTTCCTGGATATACACACACCCACAACCTCCCCACCACCACCCTGGTTATATTAAAGTGGTGTTGCTTTTCCTCTGCTTGTCTTAATTACTGCACTGGAAAAGGATAATTATTTAACACTTTTATGTCAAGACACATCTGTTTGTTTGATTTTTTGTTCTTTCTTGTAGTGTGGGCTGTGTATTTTGTGATCCCAAGGACCCCATTAAAGTTTGCACTCGGTTCAGAGCTCGAGTTCTCATCTTCAATATTGAGGTTCCAATCACTAAAGGATTTCCTGTAAGTCTCTGTGAAAACTGTTCATGGCAGGTTGCTCAGGGCTTTTTCTCTCCATGGTCTACCCCCTGAATACAAGAATACATTCACAATCCAGAAGTGGTTCTGTCTCTCCAGAGGAAACAGATTCTTCTGTAGTTCAAAGCGGATAGAAGGGGCTACTGTGGCTGTTTATGCATATTTTTACAGGCTTTTAATACATAGCTGAGCCATTTCAGAGAATGTGAGTTTCACCGCAGCTAGGCTTTAGAAGCTCACATCTTGTGGAAATAAAATGATGGACTTAAGTGTAAGGTACATTTTTAAATAAATAAAATATCAGTTCATGCTACAGAACTGCATTGAGGTGGCAAAAGCAAAACACTAAAGGATGAAAAATGTATTTAGGATAACATAAAATATGGCCTTTGTGTCATATTGGTTCCTAAACCAAAGTTTAGGAACTAGGAACTGTTACTGGATATGAGGCAGACACTCCTGTGAGAGAAGTTTTATAAGCATTTCTTTTGAAAAAATCAGTCTTAAGCTTCTGTTTTCAAATATTAACATCTAGGATTGCTGAGTATTATAGAATGTTTAATAACTGCAAAAAATATTTTCAGGTGCTTTTACACTATCAGACAGTAAGTGAACCTGCTACTATTACAAGACTGTTGAGTGTCCTGCACAAAAGCACTGGTGAAGTGACAAAGAAAAAACCTAAGTAAGTGTTTTGAATAGTTAATAATTACTCAAGAAATGGGTTGACTTTTAATACACAATATATCAAACAGGTTCTACTATGAATCAGTTGTATGTTATAAGAATATGCTTTTATTGTTTTAGTTGGTTTCATGTTTGGATTTCAATTTGCTTTACAAAGTGAAAAACCACCTGCCCACTTGATAAATGCAGAGCACCTGAGAAGTACAGTGACTTAGGCCTAAGGTCACTTGCAGAATTGGGAATGAATCCTGGATCAGCAGCCCTTCACTTAAAGGATTTTTTTCTCTCTCTCTTTTTTCTTTTTTTCACAATATTTCTTCTTTTACTGTTAAAGCATGGGATCCTTATATAATTCTGGAGATGGCTAACTGTCTAAAATATACTTGACTAGACAGTGTGTCAGTGCAAAAGAAATTTAGTGAGTCTTCCCATACAACTACAGTAACATCCCTCTAGTTATTTAAAGCTGTTTTCAGCTAGAAATGCTGTTTGGTACATACAACATTTTCAGAATAATCATTTTCCAGAACCTGCATGACTGAAACTTTTGCAGACTTCTACAAAGCAATGAATTGTCTCTTTAGTTGTAGGGTTTGAAGCAAGACTTGATTTCCACTTGACATAAAAAAACAGGTGTTAATGAGATAATTAGCTGCAAAACAATTTGTTAAGTGCTGTAGTGAGTGCCAAGAAGTTTTTAAAGAAAACTCAGATTCCTTATTAAAATGTATACTCCAGTCAAATGAGTTTTCAGTCTCATGGTTTGGGTTATACTTGAAATCAAGTTTGATAATTATATTTTGGGCCTTCTAAGATGATTTTTTCCCATTTATTCAGTGTTCTTTTATTCATTTATCCATGCATATATTTCTGATAGAGTTTTCTGCTTTTTTACCTGCAGGTTCTTGGCTAAAGGACAGAATGCTCTAATAGAACTACAAACTCAAAGACCTGTTGCTTTAGAGTTATACAAAGATTTTAAAGAGTTGGGGAGGTTTATGTTACGCTACAGTGGTTCCACTATTGCTGCAGGAGTTGTTACAGAGGTATGGCATTTTTGCAATAGACTTTCTATACTGTAGAGGAACAGTGATATGGTTAAGACTTCGTCTACACACTCTAACCCAAAAAGTGAATTATTTCTGCTAAAAAAGAGACAGTGCTTCAGCAAGATGTGAGGAAAAGTCGTCGTGATTCTGTTTAATCTATTAGGAGTAAAAATAACTCTATTTAGAATTTCCCCTCTTCCCCGTTGAGTTAACATATATCTGTCTTTTTGAAATCTGCCTGTATAAATATATTGGAAGTGGTTTGCAAGTAAGAAGTGTTGGCCATTTTTACTGTGTTTAGGTTGGCTCCAATATATTTTTCTGTTAAAATTAAAAACAGTTGTACATTTAATTCTTACTGATGCCTTGTTGAAGGCCTGGGCCCCCGCTGGGGTTGGAACTGGGGGCTCCAACCCCTGTCCTCTGCCCTGGGGCTTTTCTTCTTTTGGTTCGTCATGTTGGAAAAAATGCAGCAAGAGATCTTCTTCAGCTGTTTCAGAGTTGTTTATTGTCTTATCAAAACCTCGGAGGGAGAGACAGCATCCCCCGAGAACACCAGGGCAGAAAGGCAATGGCAGCTAAGAAGCAGCTGCCTTTTATATCTTACTAACAACCACTCAAAAAACAATACGTATCTTATTTTCTTTTCAACACCAGTAAACCCTCATCTTATTGATATGTCTTTTCTATACTAACTTTTTTCCACCAACCAACACACCACAGGAACTGGTGTCAGAGGAGAGAGGAAGAGAATGAGGAGAGAGGAGAAGAAGAAAGAGGGAAAAACCACACCCAAAAATCTCCATCTTGTCCCTATGTAATACATAGAGCAAGATCCTAAAAACTACAACTAAACTCTCTGTGGTACACTAAACAAAAATCTCTTCACCTCTCTGGTGCATTCAGGTTCTCCCAAAAGTGAAGGGAGCTTCTCCAAAAGCCTAGGTCGCTGGCTAGGCCACTTTTGAGGAGCTCTGGGGACATAAAGAAACCACCGGAGGAGCAGGAGAAGCTTTCAGGCTTCCCTGGACTCTGAAAATGCCTAAAAATGTTTTTTGATCCTGTGTGAGAGGAAGCAAAGACTGTGGGGCTAAACATAAATGTTTTGTCTTCTGCAAAAAGCAAAATATTTGAATGTCCCTCCATCTGTCCCTTTAAGAAATCTTGCTGTGATTTAGTCACATTAACCAAGTACTGAGAACTTAAGGCTGTCAAAACTTAGAGCACGAACATTTATGGTTTCTCCGTGTATGCCTAGGAATGATGTGCTAGGTCAGTCAGAGGCATTATGGATCTATAATGCTCTTAAAAATCTGTCTAGTCTTAAATAAGATCCAGAAATAGGATGGATTGCACCCATTTTTCATTAAATTTAAGTTGAGGTGAGTGGGGTTCTATTTAGATCTACGATGTTTAGATCTAGACTAATGTTTGTAGAGTTGGGACTAAATGAACTCTTTGATTTGTTGTTTGGGAATTGCTATTTTAGTACCTGTCATCTTGTTCTGAGAATTTAAGTGGAAAAGGAATTATTTTTTCCACAACTATATAATACTGAAAAACACGGTGATAATTTTACACTTAGTATTTAATTTTTCACCATAGGGTTTTTTCCATTTTCTTGTATTTTTAGATTAAAGAATGACAGTGGTGACAGAATTTCCACCGTCCAAGCAAAACTCAATCAGATATCCAAACTTCTGTTTAAGAATACAATTATTTCAGTTGAAGGAACAAGTACAATTAATTGGGGAGAAGATGATGGTGACGAAAGTCAAATTGTGTGAGACATCTGGGGATCCCTTCATCACTCTTTTCTGCTGCAGAACAAGATGCCAACTGACAAGAAACTGCAAGTGTTGCACTTCTTATCGCAAGAATTTCATGTGTTTCTCCATGTGGAATTTAGTCCTTAGAGAAGTTGATGGAAAAGTAGTAGAAAGTTGAATTAGAGAAAAAGATGATGAATTATCATGAAACAAACTCCTTACTTCCAGACATAAATTGTTTACATATTTACTTTGATTGCTTTTTTGCTGCACATTAATTCAGTAAAGTAACTTTATTGGTCTAATATATTTTTGGGTTTGAGTTGAATGCATATTCAGGGAAAAAAAACCTTATTTTCCTTGTTTTCAAGAGAATGGCATGTAGTATTATCATGGGATTGTTTTCCCTTTCCCAAAATTTATTTAAAGAAAAAGAAATTTTCTTTTGCTGTGTAGTGGAAGCTGTGCCAACTTTGGCTAATTTTATTTTTTAAACAGTAAGAATAATAAAATGAATTTGTCTGAGCATTTTTGTTTCGCTAATCTTTTTTTTTAAACACTCCTAAATTGTGTTCAATTATTCTTCACTTACCATAACTGAGAAGTTTCAGAGAAAACTTATGAGTTAAAATGCGAAACTGGAATCCAACTTGGCTTTCTGAAGAAATAATTTCAGTTTTTCTCATGTTACTCAGTGCAGCCACTGTGCATACACATCTCTTTCATCCAGACTTAGTGCTCTTTTGAACAAAGGCTGACGGTTTAATCTTGTGGTGTCTGCTAAAGCCAAATTGTGCTGACTTACGCCTGTAACTTCTTCCTGCTTTTCAGTAATTGGGCAAATGAAACCTCCCAGTTGAAAGGAGGGTCCTTCTGTCACCTCCAGCTCAGGACAGACACACTTTACTACAGCTTGGAAGGAGTTTTTTGGGTAGGAATTTTGAGAGGATGTCAGATATTTCAGGACCTGTATGTGTGTGCAGAGTGGAGACAATTCACCTTTGCCCAGATTTAGTAGTGAGGGGCAGGAACTGAAGCAGTTGCTCCAAAGTGTTGGTTGCTGGGGTTAACCAAAGGAAAGCTGTGTCCAGAGTAGTGAAGAAAATAAAACTGCTATGTTTGTTATTTAGTTCACAGTCCTTTATGGTCTGTACCTCCTCTATTTTGTAGATAACTTTTTTTGCACTTAGGTGCTTTAGCCCCAGTTCAGCAGCTACCTGCACTTAACCATGCAGATGAATTGTACTGTTACCTGCATGGATATTTGTAGAAGTATCAGCAATGCTTTATGTGGAAGTGACTTTTGTAAAATCTTTCTAATCTCAAACACCTGAAAACTGTTACTGCCAAAACTGAAGCTATGAATTACCACTACTGGTTGTCATTTTGTAGATCAAAAATTGCACTTAAATATTTATCAGTTTCAACATGCAACTGTGAAGGTTTTGGTGCCCTTGTTGGATTCCAGAGATTTATACTGCCAAGCTCCTGCATTGAACCTCTTCCACTTGAGCTTGCCTTCAAACTTGGAAAATGTTTGGGTTGCTCTTAAGCTGGGACAGTTGCAGTCTTCAGTTTTAAGACCTGAATAAGTTCCCTACTGTTTATGGACAAGGAAGTGTGATACAGGAATATAACTCTGATAAACTCTTTTCGCACATGGTTGCATTAAATTTTGGGGCTCACTTTTCTGTGATAACAGAAAAGCTACTGCATGTTTTCCCAGTTAGCAGCTTGAGAGAAGCAGGGGTATTACCTAATCCAGTTTCAACATGACAGCGCTACTTTTCAACACAGATTTGAACTCTGCCCGGAGGTGCCACTTGGTTGGAGCATAAATGATTTGTTGTTGTGCAATAGAAGCATATCACCTTTCTTCAATCAAAATATGATTGCATGTTGATCCACATGAAACTTGATGGCTTGGCAGTTGTCTAGGATGCAAAACCTTCGTAAACTGGTGATTGAGATATTCACAATCTCCCGATAAGAATATACTGCTCTCTGGGTGTAGTGTTTTGAATATCTCTGGAGAGCAAGGAGGCAGCATGCAATCAATCTTATAGCAATTTGATAATCCTAAGCATTGTCTTGGAGAAAATGTCTTCTACACAGCTCTTACTGGGCAGTTTACATTCTTGGTAAGTGAATGAAAAAACTAATTATATGTAATCAGTAATCTCTGTAGTATGGTGGCTTTCACTGGAATACCCATGGAAAGGAAAGCATGAAAGCCAATATCTTGCTTTTTTTGTGGAAAAAAAAGACGATTTTCTGACAACATTTAACAGTGTACCAGGTAGGATTGTGCTTCTCAGCTGTTTGAATTGAGGGGTCACTCTGCTGTTTGTATTGTTTGGTGTTTGGGGCTATTGGTGGAAAACAGTTTCTTAGCGCTTAAAATCTTTTAGTTTGGTAGATGCATTGGTTTTGGGGATACAAGGAAAAGTATTGATGATGACAAAACAGTGAACAGGAGCTGCAGACATGCTGGTCTTAAGTGTCTTTTCTTGAGTCTGCTGACACTTAGAAGCAGGTTCATGGCTAGGTGTTTTGAGTGTTATTTTGTTTAGTTGTTGCAAAATGTCTACAAACTGTAACTTGAAAAATTGTTACAGGTAGAAATTCACCTGTCAAACTATTCTTTTTCTCTTTTTTTCAATACTTTATTTCTTTTAGACAGAAAAAAGCTGGTTTCCAGCAACTGTGCTGTTCTTCCCTCCTCGCTTCAACTGCTAGAAAAGAACCAAGTGTCACAGAAATACTGATTTTCCCTCTTTCCTGCTGTTGTTGGCAAGGGTTTTTTCCCACTTGTAAGCAAGTGGTGCAGGGAAGATGGGGAGGGAGGGGGAGGAGTTCGGACTTGCTGTGCAAATACATACAGACATAGTAATCTAAATTGATGCCTCATTGAAAAAAAATCACAGATGAAGCAAGCAGCCAACGATGGCTCACTCACAGGCTCTCTTAGTGCTGGAAAACTTCATAGGTGGCAAATTTGTTCCTTGTTCCTCCTACATAGACTCCTATAATCCATCCACCGGAGATGTCTATTGCAGCGTTCCAGACAGCGGCAAAGAAGAGGTGAGTACTATCCACATGTGCAAAGGAGTGAAAAATGTTAAATGCATGTAGCAATAACCTTTGGAGTGAGAGAGGCTGAAGGTGAGAGAACAGAAAAATTATGACTTCAATGCTTAAACAAGCAACTTCTTGTTATTATTTTATTGTAGTATTATGTAATCCATGGCCCCAGTAGCAAATGCTGTCATTTTTTCAGGTTTTGCTATTAGAAGGTTATGGGCTGGATTCTAAGATGGTGTGAATCAATAAAGGTTCAGTAACTTGCATGGAACTCCTTCAGCTCACATGATGGAAGATGCCTTGTGCATAAGTTAAAAGTAACACCCAGACAGGCTGTAAATATAAACAATCTGTAACTGAAAAGAGTGTTTATTGATCTCTTCTGTAAATAAATTTAGAGGCACCATATGCAACTAAATGTGTTCTCCCATAGTGTCTTGATGATTTGCACTTTTCATTTAAAAGGATTTTGGCTCGGTGTCTCTTCTCTGAAGATGGTAAAAAGCTTTCAGACCTCTCTGGTTTTAATATTAGCAGTTGGATATTCAGTGGCTTTGATGAAGTGGTTGTGATGAGTGCGTTTCCTTATAACATACCCTGCATCCATAGGGTTTCCTGGTCTTTTGCTCTCTACTGGGGTGAATGTTCCAGGGAATTTTGTACATATTCAGGTGTGGATGGGCAATGACATTCATCAGGGGAGCTGCAGTTTAATTCGTACTACTTTATAGGGGACCTACAAGTCTGTGTCCAAAATAGTGTTTCAGACTTACTGAAGATGGAAGTGACTGGATAAGCTTGGATAGCACAGAGGGCTTAGAAAATATTGTCAAATAGTGGCAGCACTTTCAAAATGTATTTTAAAACAAACTACTACTGTGTGTAGCTGTTGCCTTCACTTGTATTTCAGCCTTATTGACATCCTTTCTCTTTGCTTCTCTCAGCAGAAACCTTTGCACTGTAATTTCAACTGGGTAAATATTTGTTAGATGCTGATGACCAAGGGTTAAAGAGTAACAGGTTGGGTTTGTTGGACTGCATCTGTGTAAGTTCATTCCAATCCTAATTCTGCCTGAAAAGAATGCTGTTTTATGTGCAGGTGCAAATCTTCCTGTCCAGTCATTTGCAAAATCATTCAAACCAGAGAATCTGAGAATGCTGGAGGCTGCTGGTCCATCTAGAGATCAGTTCAGACATCCTACGTGCAATGGCTTTTCTCTTTCAGCTTTCTGAGTCAGTGGTTGTGTGTAGCAATGGGAACCCAGTTTGAAGACCTGTAAATTTGGTGAGGGTTTATTCCTGCCTCTAGACACCTATACAGGAAGGTTGGCCTCTGCAGACCTGGCATCCACTGGTGACTGATGGAATATGCTGAAGAAAATGCAATCACATACTACTTGAGGTTATCTAGAGATACCAAACTAAGCATCTAGACCTGAGTTCAACAAAGGGCTCAGGATGCTGGTTTCTAGCAAGGCTCAACGTCCAGTCGCATATTTTCTTGGTTAATTTTAGTGGGAATTTAGAAGGTGACACAAGGGGAGACAGTGAGTTTGTTGCTGACTCTGGAGTTTAGCACCTGGTCAGCTGCTGTGGCCATTTCAGACACTGTCTGCCAAAAACACTGAATGGATTTTTTTCTAGGGGTTAGTTTGTTCCCCAGCTAGATGTCTTAAATTCTAAATAGCAGTACCGCAGCAAGCTGAGCAGGTGCCCTGTATCTCCAAAAGACAGGCTGATGAGGACTAATTAGTGCTGGGAAATACCTACTTTAAAAACACTTCTCTTTAAAGAACCTGGCTCCTGCACATCATCCCCTGCAAAAGCAAACACCATGCCCTGAGGGCAGTTTGGTTTGGGGTATTTTGATAGCAACCTTTTATGATGGGTCTGGATTGTGTGTTGTTTCTCTGTGTCTGTCTTGTGCAGAAGAGGAAAGCAGAAGGAAGTGTTTCAGACACAAGTTCATAGTTGAATTCTTACGCGTGTTTTCTTTGTGGCTTGACTTTCTTTGCTGCTTTTTACTAGTCAAACTAAGTAACTTTAACCTTTGTGCTCTCTTACTTCTCTACAAATCTCTCTCCTACATTTTTTTAGATGAATCTACTGCCACTTAATTCCTTCCTATGCTAGTTTTCTCTTCTGCCATCTGTGAAAGAGCAACATTTTTGTCCTTCTAAACCCACTGATTGGTTAAAAATGCAGACAGTCTTGACTGTCTCCTGTCCTGGCAGCACTTGGTGGAAAAGGCCTGAGGAGAAGACAGATCAGGAGAAGCACCACAGGATGGGAGTGTGGAGGAGCAAGTTACTTAGTGAAGGTCATACGGTTTCACAGAGGGTGAACCTTTTCAGGGTAGCATAGCATCTGCACCGGCCTCACTCAGGAAGCTGCAGTTCCCCTTTCCCAGGCCTGGTTTGGTCCTGCTTCAGCTGTTCAGTGGCTGACAGCCTGCTGCCATTGGCACTTGAGCAGGAGGTTGTCGAACTACAGTGGAAAGAAGAGTCTGGGTTTCTGAGCATGGCCAGTGATCCATGTGACCCTCTGCATATTGGTTTATTTCCCACCTTGCCCTCTGCACTGGTGTTGTTCTGGCTTTCGAACTCTGGGCCTTATTTTTACAGGGCCCATAAATTCTAATGTGTGTGGGAGGGGAAAGGAGAAGGGGTAGATAGATTTTATCTTTTTGCTTCCTTGAACTTTTGTGCCCTCATTAGTAATACATTTTTGGAGTGTCTGTAAATTATTTTGTGATGGTTTTTATAAGACCCATAGCAATCTGAAGGAACAAATTCAGAACTCAGTTTGGAGGAATTGGTGGAAAGGAGCCTTCAGTGACTTCATGGGAACCAGCAATGCGGTAACATTCAGAGAGGTCATAATGATCTGATTAATGTTACATCAGCATCCTCTTAGTTACTGATTTTGGCAGATTTCCAAAACCAAAGAAATTTCATGAGCAAAATTTTAGGAAATCAGCTAAGACAGCTTTGACTAAACCACCACTTGGATGCATGTATTAGACACTGGGAGTAGGAAGCAAAAGATACATAGGAACCAAAAGTTGGGAAATAGGGCAGTTAATTAAAATATGGAAGGATATTGATGACCACTTTCAGTTAGTATGAGACTGGTAAACATGAAGAAGGAACTACTTATAAATCAACAGGTGACAGATGCAGGTAACTTCCATTTAAGAGTCCGGAGAAGATGATTGATGGGGTAGAAAGCTTTCTGCTGAATTCTAGTTCTTTGAAGATGAGTTTGCTTCAGAAAAGTGCTGGTAGTTGCCGCTGTTCGGAAATGTCAGGCTGAAGGACCATGCAGCATGTATATCTCAAGCAAAATACTGATAAGAATGGTGTGCATCTGTATAAAAGCATATAATGATTCTCACCTGTAGGCTTCCTTAAGTGTCTGATGAGAGAACTGACCAAACCCCCAGAGTTTAGAAAGGAACTTTTTTTTTTCTGTGAGGGCATTAATGAGTTTCTAGCTGTGATCAGGTAAGATAAAATTTTTCTCTGAGTGTCCATTCCCTAAATATATTCTTAGTCCTTGCTTCAACCAAATGGTGGAAATCAAGAGCTAGCAGAGCATCCAGTCCATGTCTGCCCCAGCCCCTAACTTTCATCATTGCCTGGTGTGGCTGAAGTCTTGTGTTGCAAAGGTTGTGCATGTTTAGACTGAAGCTGCATTTGCTCTGGAGAGATTCTTGCTCTTTCTTCCATGAGAAACAAGATTTTTTTTTGTGTTGGCCAGTGGCACTTGCTGGTGCCAGTTGACCAGTCCAACATTTCTTCCAGGCCTGGAGGGTGGCCCACAAGTTGCTGTACTTTGGAGAAAAGCAAGAGTTCAAGTGGAAGTTTCTTTTCCAGATATTCTGTTTCAGTAACACTTCTTGAGTTATGGGATAGTGTCTTGATGACAATGGAGAAACTTTAGGAGATGTCATCTTCCCAGTAATGTCATTTGGATTATTAGACTCTAAAATATGAATTCATCTGCTGAGTGTTTGGTATTTTCTTAAGCCTTTCATTAACAATCACCATCTCCCTATTTTGCTATTTAGGTGGAAGCTGCTGTCAAAGCTGCCAAAGATGCCTTCCCAGTTTGGTCCTCAAAAAGTCCATTGGAAAGATCTCAAATATTGAACAAATTGGCAGACCTGATTGAACATGACTTGGAAGAATTTGCACAAGCAGAGTCAAAGGATCAGGGTAAAAACTGGAGCTGTTGATCTCAAATATAGTGTGCCTTGCTGAATATTGAAATGGAGGGTTTGGATGAAATTTTTAGTATGGTATGAACTGTTGGAGCAAATTGGATTTGATGTGCATGAACTTTCAAGAGGTGTTGGATTTGGGATTCCTAGGGCAGTCTTGCTTTTCAGAGTTGCTGACTTTGACTTCAGTTGTCAAAAATCTGGAATGCATTAGTAGAGGGGAGCTGTTGTCATTGACTATGGTTGCAGTGTGCTGGGGATTACTCGGGCACAGGACAAAAGACATTTCCCAAAACATACACAAATCAACTCTCAGAGCAGACTATAAAGCACGGTTTCTGTCCATGATGACAGCAGCATATTTGTTTTTGTTTCAGGAAAAACGATTACATTTGCCAGAACGGTAGACATCCCTCGGGCCGTGCACAACTTCCGATTCTTCGCCTCCTCCATCCTTCATCACGTCACAGAGTGCACTGAGATGCCAGCCATGGGCTGTGTGCACTATACCTCGAGGGCACCTGTGGGAGTTGGTATGATGATCCTCACATGCTGAAAAGCTTGGCAGAATGTCTGCCTCAGTAGGGGCTCAGCAAAGAAAAGAGATTTTCAAAAGCATTGATTGTCTCTGAGTTGTGTGCTAAACACGGGCTTGGCTGCTAAAGCATCAGCAACCTCATGTAAAATCAGTTATGCTACTTTATGGCAAAAAAACCCGCATGCCTTAAAAAGCTTATCTATTGCTCTCACCTTCAAAATCTCTCTTGTGTTTTGCCTGTGTGTGAGTGTTATGGCTGTGGATCAGTGAGATGTGCAGAGCACTGAGCTGCTGCTCCTGAAGGGAGAGCAGGATCCCCCTCTCCTTTGGGAAAGCTGGAGTAGTTTGCGGTGAGTCTGACCCGAGTGCATGTGAGTGAATAAATCACTCTAGCTGGGGAATTGCTGAAATCGGCCACTAGATGCTGCTGCTGCTTCAGAAATAAAGTGGTTGTCCTGAGCTGACGAGTAACAGTGTGGTAATGATTAGATTATTAGGTTATGTTATATATATAATATAAATAACATATTAAATATATATGAGTGCTCCACATTTACACTTGAATTACTTGAAACATAAAGTCAGCTAACTTAGAGGACCTTTTAAAAAGTTTTCTTGAGCAGTGGAGGATGTAACTTCTGGTAAAATTATTCTCATAAGGAAAGGTCCGTCACTGCATCTGCATCATCAAACAGAAAGAAATCCCTTGGCTTTTTTGAGGAGTCACACCTGACAATTATAGATTTTTTTTCAGTTTCCTATAAATATGTAAACTGAAAATATTCCTAAAAGCAATTACTGAAAATAATTCTGGTCTTTCCAATTCATGGGAACAGTTTATACAGTGATAAATTCTGGCAGTTATAAGTTAGACTAAAATTTATCTGGAAAATGTGTACTATATGCTATACATAGTTTGTTTAATATTAAAATAGAAAAATAAAAAACAGCTTTAAAGAGCAAGAGAAAGCAGGAATGATCTGAGGTGGCACATTCAGCCTGGAGAAGAGAAAGCTCTTGGGAGACCTGCAAGAGAGATGGAGAGGGACTTTTTACAAGGGCATGTAGTGATAGGACAAGGGGTAATGGCTTTAAACTGAAGGAGAGTAGGTTTAGATTAGATATTAGATGTGAGGATGGTGAGTCACTGGAACAGGTTGCCTGGAGAAATGGACAATGCCGTAACCCTGGCAGTGTTCAAGGCCAGGTGGGATAGGGCTTTGAGCAACCTGGTCTAGTGAAATTGGGGGTCCCTGGGGTCTTGGAACCACATGATCTTTAAAGCCCCTCAGAACCCAAACCATTCTATAATTACTTTCACTTGCTCTTTGCTAACACAAAGTATTACCACAGACCAGTTGTTGTAAATTATTGTTATGGCTAACCTTGCATTAATGTTCATAGGAAACACTAAAAATCTTACTGAGAATATAAGATTCTGCCCTGAAGAAGCAGCAAAACTTATTCAGAGAGTTCAGCTGATAACTTTTAGAATCAATTGTACAGATGTTTTAATAAGTTACCTACCTGTGAGAAATGCTGTAAATTTATTGTACAGTTGTCTGGAAATAAAAGCCATGGCCAAATTCCCTTCATAAAACTGCACTGGTGTATAAGTGCTTGTGGTCAGAGAAATGAGTTTTGTATCCCAGCAAACTGACCTCCTGTCTTTGTGGTTTTGTTTTGTAGCTGGTTTAATCAGTCCTTGGAATTTGCCACTGTATTTGTTGACTTGGAAAATAGCTCCTGCCATTGCATGTGGAAATACTGTGGTTGCCAAGCCTAGTGAGATGACATCTGTCACAGCCTGGATGATGTGCAAGCTCTTGGAGAAAGCAGGTAAGTCCCATAGCACTCTAAGGAGGGGGAATACAGTGGAAATGCTTGTCTGTGCACCACTTTTTTTTTTGTTTCAGAAAGCAGAAGGTGCTCAAAGGCTTTGGGAAAGACTGTTTGCTGTAGCTGAATGTTGCACTGGAGAACAAAAAGCTTCCTCTGTCCTCACACTACCCTCATACTACTATCTCCCCACTCCAGCTATTGCCCATTTTTTCCATTATCTTCTGATGAAAGGTTTCTGTGTGCATCCTATGCCCCTCCTGCACCCCACTTAAGGATGTCCTAAGTCTAGTGCAAGCAAAGGAGCCATGAGAGCATAAAAGACTGAGAATCAGCTCTAGCTGACTGTGTCACGGCTGTATTTGGTGCACTTTTGATTAAAACTGGGAGGACAATTGCCTCTTCCCTGAATGACTGAACACAGAATCTCTGATGAAGCTTGATTAATTCGTGGAATTGATTTTATTATTTAACCCATGAACCCCACAGCTGTTTAACATCATGGATTTCTGCTACTACTGAAGTTAAGGGCCAGTATATTTTTCACCCTCGAGCTGCTGGTGACCTAACTTCAAGGACAAAGCACAGCGAAGTGATACCCTCTGAGTGATGGGAAGGGTGCCATGACTGTGTGCCTTTGTTCCCATCAGGGGTGCCTCCAGGGGTGGTGAATGTCGTGTTTGGAACGGGTGCCAAGGCAGGAGAGGCCCTGGTGTGTCACCCTGACGTGCCTCTGATCTCCTTCACGGGCAGCACGCTGACGGCCCAGCGGATCACCGAGAGGAGTGCTCCACACTGCAAGCGGCTCTCGCTGGAGCTCGGAGGCAAAAACCCCGCCATCATCTTCGACGATGCTGACTTGAGCCAGTGCATCCCCACCACCGTGAGGTCCAGCTTTGCCAACCAGGTGCCTCCCACCCCTATAATGCATAAACCCTGTTGGCAGCAGGAGGGGCATGTGTCTGAGGGTCTGTGTGCGTGGGTGCATCTACCTTTGGATCTGAATCTCAAATCGTCAAGGTCTGTTTCAAGATCGTGTTGTGAGAAAATCCTAAGTAGAAAATATGAAAAAGCTTTCATTATTCCACAAGGAGGGAAACAAAGTAATGAAAAGCTCTTTTTTGTGCTCTCCATTGGAACATAAGGTGTTACAACTCCTCTCAAAGTACATACATTTCTTATCTCTCAGGGAAGCAGCTGCTTTAAGACCCACTGTGCAATTAAGTGGGAAGCCTGCTGATTTGCTAGAATTAAATTAAGGGACTTCCCCCAAAATTTTACCAACATTGTTCTTCCCTCATCACCAACCTCAGGAGAGAGCACCAAAGCCAGGAAATTGCATCTGGGCAAAAGTTTAAAAAAATAGCTTGGTATCGGAGGGAGATTATCAGGAAATGAAGAGAGAGATCATTCAGAGTTAGAAATCATAATTCTCATAAAAAATGTTGGAGAAGAAAAGTATATAATCAATGAAAACTAAGTTTACTTATGGTAGTGATTGGATGATCCTGATACTGTTTTGCCTTTTCCTTCACTTTTCCTTTTTTATCTGGAAAAAAATCTCACTTTTCAGTGCTGGTTAATGCAGTTTGCATTCCCAATGCTGCAGAGACACAAATGACCTGGGCTGTAATTCTAGTACATATCAATAGTGCAATGTAATATGAACCAATATTGTTGATTGCTTGGTTTTTTTCTTTCTTTTTGGTAGGGTGAGATCTGTCTTTGCACCTCCAGGATCTTTGTTCAGAGGGGAATATACAGTGAGTTTTTGAAGAGGTTTGTGGCAGAGGCTAAGAAGTGGAAGACTGGGAACCCCTCAGATCCTACAGTTGACGTGGGAGCACTAATTAGTAAAGAGCATCTAGAAAAGGTGATGTTTCATGGAGTTTATGTGATTTCATCTCACCTTTTAGAGGGCTACAAAAGGTAGTTTCAGGAGTATGTCAGAAAGGATCATGTCAGCCCCAGGATTAGCTTTGAGGGGTGATAGCTCAAAGCCATTATAAGGTATCTTTTTAATGAGGTTTCTGTTGCATGTGGCCTGGGATCACATGATTAATCTGAAAAAAATCAAACTCCCTGGGGAAAATAAGTTAAAATGACAAAAGAATATTTCCTCGTGTTTGAATGAAATAATTCTAATGGTTTTTAAGTCCTGAATTTATTCTCACAAATCTTAGAGTTCAACAACATTTTCTTGGATTTTAATAGTCTGTTTGCTAGGATCACTTATTTGCCTAGTAAGTTATTTGACAAGGTAAAAGTCTTATTTTTATATCACTCTGGCAAATTCTGGGTATGCAAAACACAGTTTCCTAAACTGCTTGTGGGAATTTGTAATGGTCTGTGTGTGGAGAGCAGCCGAGATGGTGCACAGTTAGACACAGTCTGCTTTAGTGACTTGTGTGAAATGAACGTTGTGGTGTCAGAGTTCAGCGAGAGCAGATGCTCATATCCCAGAACTCTCTGACGCAAGAAGCAGACCGAAAAACCACAGAGTGAGAGAAAGCCAGACCTTTGATGCACTTCCTGATGCCTCAGCAGGTTCTCCAGGGTCTCCTGTTCTGAAGTAGAGTGGTAGAAATACCCACTTCCTGAGGTCCTTAGTCTGTAGCACCACAGACAACTTGCAAGTTTAACCTACTAAGGTGGCTAAAAGAAGAAAAAGATAAGGAAGCCCTGTGGTATCTCTGTGGTCTTTCTGTAAGGAGAGAAACCAGGCAATGATTGCAGAACAGCAGAAGCAGATCAACAGTATGTCCTATATGTTCAAGGGAGCAAGCTTATGCTAGCAGCAGCCGTGGAAGCATCTTTAATTATGTATTGATGAGATTTTCTGTAGCATTCATGGCTTCATCATCCTAGTGGCACGTAAACATTTGAAAAGCCTTGCCTGTGAGGCAGGAAAATACTACTGATCCCTTGGAGTAAGTGAGTGAACCATGGCATGGGATATGTGGCAAACTGTCCAGTCTCCTGGAGGAAGGGAGTGGGCTCTGGGACCACTTGTGTTTTCACCAAGAGCCCTACCCTTTTGGCAATACTTAGAGGATAGGGCCAACAGTGTTGCCTGCTAGGCTAATAAGTGTTAGGAAAGAGAAAACCGTTGTTTTATTCGGCAAAAAATACACAGCTTTGCATACAAAGAAACATAACAAAAGTTAGGGAATGCTGCCCTCTGTTGTAAGAGGGCAGCATGTTCCAGCTGGAGACATTTAGGTGTGAACCCTCCGGGTTTGGTGTCCTTTAGCAGTGATGTTTTTGTGCTGCTTCCCCAGGTAAGGAACTATGTGAAGAAAGCCCAGGCTGAAGGAGCCAGAATCCTCTGTGGAGAGGGAGTGGATCCTGTGGCCCTCCCACCCGGCAACCAGAAAGGCTATTTCATGTTGCCCACAGTTATTGCTGAAGTCAAGGATGAATCTTGTTGCATGCAAGAAGAGATTTTTGGTCCTGTGACATGTGTGGTAGCATTTGATACAGAAGAAGAGGTGATCAAAAGAGCCAACAGTGTGAAATATGGCTTGGCAGCCACGGTGTGGTCCAGCAATGTGGGACGCGTTCACAGGGTGGCACACAGGCTGCAGTCTGGATTGGTGTGGACCAACTGCTGGCTTGTGAGAGACCTGAACTTGCCATTTGGTGGGATGAAAGCCTCAGGCATAGGCAGGGAGGGAGCAAAGGATTCCTACGAGTTCTTCACTGAGGTCAAAACCATCACAATAAAGCACTGACATATATCAATGGAAGTATTTTAGAGTGAAATAAATGACAGTAATTTGGGTTACCAAAAATGGCTCCTTAGAACACAGGCTGCTACTGTGGCCATTCCTGTCTTGATCTTTGGTCAAGTAATATCGATGACAGCTGAAAATGATCATCCCAAATGCTAACGTTAAAGGCAAATTTTCATGTTGGAAGAGAAGATCTGTGTGGACTCCACAATCAACCCATCCCAAGCCAGATGACTTGCCTGTCTTACAGATACTGAAGTTTTTTGATATTCCTGTCTCAAAAATCTGTCCAAGGTGGATTGGAGAAAGAGTAATATATGATGGTAGCTCTGGTTGGTGAATTACCTTGAGGGACAAAGCAGCAAGCATGTGGTGAGGCTGATACTGTAAAGGGGAATCAGCTAATTTTCACTCTAAACAGTGTGAAAATCCATCCATATTGCACTTTACTGGTACCAGACAAGGATTGATACTACACCACACCGAAAGCTTAAGGAACTACCTTTAACCTACTAAGTGGTTTTAAACCATGATCATGGCATTCTTGTGATATTTATGGAGAGAATAAATGTTGTAATTATAACCTTCTTTAAAGCTGAATCATCCTAATACCTGTTCTCTATTTTGAAATTAAAGCCTTTTGTCACTTTGAGACCTCAGTGATGGTGGTTTTTACATCCCTGCACAAAAATATGGCTGTATCACAGGCAGTATCCCTCTTCATTAATAAAACCTAGAATTTACTCATAAGAGGACGAACTGTTGGAAATATTTGTCACCAAAATGTAAAACCATTTCCAGCTCTTCCTCATTTGTTTGCAGGGATTTTTTTAAATCGGGTATCTCACAAACTTGTTTGCTTTCAACAAAAAGAGAAATAGAGTTGGATACACCTCGACATCTCTGGATGCCACCTGGTGGCTGGGCAGACCTAGCAGCCAGGTTGGACCTGTGGGCATTTGGTGGATTTGGTACAAGAACCTCCAGCTGAAGGCATGTTAAGGAAATGCATAAAAATAATAGGCTTAGTGAATTGATGTGTTCTGCAGAAGCATAAACATTTTATTTTAAAAATGCCTAGGTCTGTTCATGACCGTGTGGTGGCAGCAGAGCACCTGCTTTGGTGTTTTTAATCCCCGGTCACTCAGCTGGGAGGGGAATAAACAGTGCATATTTCATTCCACCAATTTTTTTTTTTTTTTCTATTTACACATCCTGTTTGGAAGAGCAAAAGAACCCAAAAGCTGTGAAACACTTAATTAGTTGGGGGTGATGGGGGGCTGCAGGGGGCAGGCATTTTCAGCAATAGCAGATGGGATATTGCACGATTAGAAGAAATGGATGGATACCTTCCCCCAGCTGGATCTGGCCTAGGTTCAGGTTTAATGAGATGAATTTTCTTTCAGATGTTGATTTTATCTTTGCATTAGATGTGATGGGAGATTTCTATATGTATTTCATGTACTGGAGACAAAGGCCTTTGTGGCATCTACATGATTCTGGCCCAAGACATCAGGGGTGGAGTAGTGGGGACAGAGCTCTGCAGGACACCCAGAGTATGGAGGTGGTGGTTCTGTGTCCAGCATGGCTCTGAAGGTTTCTCAGAGGTGAACTTCTGGGAAGCCCTGTTCCATCATCCCTGTGTCCAGCACCTCAGAGAGGTAAGGGAGGTCTGCTGGTGCTAATGATGTTGCTTACTTTTGGGCAGGGGGAAGAGCCCATGTGAAGATACAAAATACTGTCCCTTTCTGTGTTTTCCATCTTTAATGGATGGACTCCTTCCTTCTCTGGTTAATGTGCAGTTCAGGTGCCTTGCTTATTCTGCTGTTTCTTGCCCTCTAAGATTAATAGACATTTGTACGTGTACATGTACAGATGTGAGGGTGTTACCCAGTGGGGAAATTTCCTTTCCTGCCTGTATTAATGGGTAATTCTTGCATTTCCCATGCCCACCTCCAGCCTCAGGTCCTAGCCCCAAAGGGACCTGCTGGTGGTTGTGCAGTGAAGCCAGTGCCATGGGGCAGGTTACCTGCTTGTGCCAGGAGCTGTCGGTGGGCACGCTGAATTTGCCTATATACCAAGAGCTATGAGCTTTCCCACGTTTTTCATTCACATTGGCTTCCAGTGTAGCCATGTGCATGGATAACTCTCATCTTACAGATGAAGCAGTCCAAGGACTTCTTCCTGCAGATAATGAAGGTGTCTATTGCAGCTGCTTTGTTTCCGAGTTTTCTGCCCTCACTCTAAGTGGACAGTGAAAAAGATATCCTAGAGGATGAGGCAGGCTGATCCAAGTCATGAGGCTGACGGCTCTTGTGGAGCTCTTCAGGCTACGCGTTCTGGAATTTTCCAACACTACAAAAAAAAGCTTTTTTTTTTTTTCTGTAGACTGCCCTGGCTTGTGCATGAAATCATGTGGCCATTGTGAGGATTTGTTTAATTACTGTTATGTAAATCTCAAAAGAGTTGCTCCATCTGTTAATTCTTACTGATGGAGTGAGTACAGTTCTGTTTAACACTAGAAGATTATCTCACTGGTGTGAGATGATTACTTTACTTGGGGAGGTATTAATATGTTTTCCATCCTTTAGAGCTCTCAATCAGCATAGGGTGATTTTTTTGTTCTGTTTCAGATCTTTTCTCTTGTTAATGTCTTGTTAACTTGTATCCAGTTATTGTATAATGCTTGAAAGCAGCTTTGCTTAGGGAGACTCTGGATGTAGTTTGGAGAGGGGACACATCACCTCTAATGTTTATATTCAAATCAAGCTGTGTCCATGTTCCCACAGTATTTGTAACTTAGGCAAAGCAAGACATATTTGTAAAACTCTTAGGGATGAAAACAGACTTGACTTTTTGGGTCAGAGAAAGTTTCATGCCTAACTTAAATGTGCAGAATGAGAATGTAAGTTAGGCTGGTTTTAAAACCCTAGCTTTGAATTTCCAAACTTCAGAAAGCTATATCTTAAGATTCAACTTCACAGGTAGAGTCATATACTTAAGATTTTCCTCTCAATAACAACAGCAAAAGAAAAAAAAGAAGAAAAAAAGAAAAGACAGTATGATTGTGAGGGAACTGTGAGGAGTTTCTTCCCAGTTTTGTCTTCAAGGGCTGAAGTTTTAAGTTTTTGCTCAGGCTTGAGCTTGAGCTCAACGCTTGTCTCAGCTCTAGAAGGGATGCTGGCTGAAGTGTCCAAGTACTTGTCCTCAAGCTTCTTATTAAATTTGTGGATTTTCTGTGTGGTGGGAGAGTGGAAAATGAAAATGGAATTAAATTTTCTTAGAGTAAGACTAGTAAGACACTTTCCACCCTAGCTGGTAATTAAATATGCTATAGAAAGCTAAATATAATGAATAAAGGAAACCAACAACAGTTGCAGGAAATTCTGGGACATTTTCTACATTGAATTCTGTTCCCCACCTTTCCAAGCATTTGTTCTGGCACTTGGAGGGCAATGTTTGTACTTAAGGGACAATAAAGCACAAGTGTTTTTCTAGAATCTCTAGTGTTGGTTACAAGTGTTGGTAACACTTGTAATTTAGGTGAAGATCGGGGTATAATGAGAAAAGAGGGAAGCTCTGCAGTATTATAACTGGTTAAACAGGATGCATCTTAAGGCAGCTGAAGGCTAGTTATGTAGCCAGAAACTATGTGTATGGTGCTGCCTCCTGAAAAGGAGCAGCTGAAAAGGATTTGGAGATTATGAGGGCAAGCGTAATCAGTGTGAGAATACCAGTTCAGCCAAAGCAGCCCAACAGGGTAGAACTCAGCCTGAGCTCTGCTACATCATTGCAATTAACAGGAGAGCCAGCATTATCCGGGAAAGAATAAGCACAAGTGTGCTGAATGTGCAAACAGCTTTTACCTTTGTATGTAACATTACTGTAACATTGGGCATCTAATTCTATTCTCTTTAACAGAGAGATGTGGAGGGAGGAAAATTATTCCAAATTCTGAAAAAAGTTCTTCTAGCGTGGGACTTGGAGGATGTGTTGCAACAACTTTTGGCTTCAAAAACACCTGTTTTACCAAGACAGCTGGCATGTGTGTGTGTTCATATGCAGGGAATCAATTGCAGGGGTCAGTGATGAGTCCAGAGGGGCAGATGCACACTCCTGGGGTGCTGTGTCAAAGAGCAAGTTTTGTCTCTTAAAACACAGGAGGTGGTTGAGCAGACCTGACAGGTGTGTTCTCTGGTGGGTGACAGGTTAACCATGGAACAGCCTGCCTTGTGGTGTTTCCCTCTTTAGGCACCAGGTGTTCTAAACAATATCTTAGAAAAGGCAGATGCTTCCACAGAAGGGAGCACAAGGGTCCAGGAAGGGCAGATGTTCAAGATGGAAAAGGGAAGATGGAAGTCGTGTCAGGTGGATCAGGCCGAGGTTTCTCACCTGGTTGCAATGAGTCTGTTTGTGTCCTGCACTTTGGGAAGATGTGCTGGACCTTGCAGCTTGGCTCAAGGGAAGGCAGGAATGCCTGGTCCAAGGAGCCCATTGGGAGATGAGGAGGTGACAGACTGATGCTGAGATGCAGTGGAGGCTGAGGCAAAAGGACTTGTGCAGCTTCACCATAGGCATGTGGGGCCTTTGTGCAGTTACGTGAAAGATTAAATAAAAACATTTCCCTGTGTGTAAGAGCTTCTGTGGGGTGCCCAGATGTGATAATGAAGGGGTTTTAGTGTTACCCAAACCTGCAAAAAGCTCCTTCCAGGGTGTTGCTAATGAGAGCTGTATCCTGATTTCAGAGAAATTGAAGTAATTATAGACTATTTATTGTGAGGACACACATTCATTCACAGGGTGCTAAACTTGTCCAATTAACTCGGAGCTCCTGAAATAATAATGAAAAGATTATGCTATCATTTTAGTAATTGGATTTTCTCCCCATTTGGGAACAGTGCATATTAAAGTAAGGGTCTATCTTTGGTTGTGGAGAGATTTCATGTTTTTCTTCAAGTTTGGCTGACCCAGCAAAAAAGTCAGGCAAAAGTCATGTTTTCTGCAGCTGTAAAATGGGACTTTCAAGGGCTGACATTAAAAAAAAAAAAAAANAACATTGCCTAATCTTGCCTTAATTTTTTAAAACTGATTTGTTTACACTTTCTTGGCTGCAGTGAATTGACTGTGTCTAACTGCTGAAAATACGAGCTTTTGTCCTCAGGATGAATGCCAAAATGCTTGTTGGTGGAAACAGCAGTGTCTGTCTGGGATTCTCCTTGGGATTCTTGTGGTGAAATATCCATATTTTCACAGGAGTACTTGTTAGCTGGAAGTCCCACTGAATGGCTACATTTCAGTCACCCTTTTCCAAGGAGACGCTGGAGCCAGTTTTCCAAGTAGAGGACATTGAGTAGGTATGATAAGATAGCCTTAGAAGTTTGATTAGGAAATTACCTCCTTCCTGTGCTGGTTTGTTTCCAGAACTGCACTAAGCTTTTTGAAGATGGAAAGGATACTTTTGTAACCCATAGTTATATTCCTACAGTGAGTCATTTTTTTCCAGAGTTGTCAGTTTTGCCTATTCAAGTGCATAGTGTGGAGAGGTTTTTTTGGATCATCAAATGTGTCTCTGGCCTTTGTGGCTTTGAGTCACATGGGACAGGGGTGAAAACCAGCATCCTGCAAGGGCCACATGCACCAGAGTTTGTTGGTGATTGGAAGAGAAATTTGCTGTTACAGCTCTGGGAGATTCTTCTAATCAGTTGACCCCTGCAAGGAGCTTCAGGCTGCTTCCTCTCTTGGTGATATGTTTTGAAACCTTTGCTTTAGGTTTAAAAGATAAGTATGTGCATAGCTGTTCAGATAGGCAGTTTCCATAGTGTGGTGCTTCAGTAAGAAGGACAAACTGAGGTATTGATCCAAATGCTTCCAAAGAAAATCTCACTCTGGTTGGAGTCCTTACTTTCCTGTTCAGTTTCTTTCCATGAGCAGCCTAAAAGAAAACAAGTTTTTCAGGTTCCTGATCTCTTTATAGCACAATGTGCTATGTATTTGTAGTGCTCAACACCATCCAGTCATCTAAATAATAAGACTACCTTATTTTGAGAACAAGGGTTATGGGGAGGTCACATTCCTCTCAGCTGATACAAATCAATGTCTACTTTTAATCTTCAGCTGATGGTTTGGTTCTGGTTTTGCTGTCATCCTGCCTAGGACTCACTTTTCTTCTCAGGATCTGACCAATACTTCTTTTCCCCAGTGGAATTAGAACATTGTTTACCAGAGTGAATTGTGCTTCTTTTCCTGAGAGATGTAGCTCTTCACCACTGGGGGATGAAAGTAATTCCTCCCGTCGTTCTTCCTGAGGTTTGGCTAAGTTATTGCAGTTTGTGAAATTTGGATGTAAGGATGATAATATGCTGTCCAAGGACAGAATACAGCAAGAGGTACATTTCGGTTTGATTTTTAAATATGCTCATCCTTTCTTTCTTTCCTGATTAATATTTAGAAATGTGCTGTCATGTACTCAGAGTCACTTGTTGTTTTGCTCCTACATACCACTTCTCACTGGGGTTAGTCAGTGATATGAATTATTTAATGGGCATGCTGTGCTGCAGAAACAGCATTTTTAGCTGGGCTGTTATGTACTTGGACAGACACAGGAAAAAAATCACTTTTTGAGGAAGCTGTCAGAAATCTGCTTTTTAAACATCAAAACTGTGAGCCTTGAATGCTGAGGAAAATGTCATAATGTTTCGGCCGTATTTACTATAATGTCCCATTTGGGTTACCTGTCAAAAATAAGTAGTGAAATCACAGCTCTGACTGAGATACAGCTGGGAAACACCAGTTTTTGAGCAACCCTTTAGGCTCCAAGTAAAACTTTGATGAATAATCCTACAATTGGACAATTTCTCTGTTGTACGTTTTCTGTGCAGCACTGATCTGCTTTTTATGAGGTTGGAAAAGATGGATTCTGGTTATCTGTTCTTAACACTTCCTTTAGAGGTCTTTCCACCTTCAAAGCAGTATATGAACTTTAGTTAATTAACCTTCTTTGCACATCTTACATCTGGAAGTGTGAAGTATTTTTCATCTTGCTGCTGAGGCAATTTAAGAACAGACTGTACTGTAATGCCTGCAAGACATTTCTTCAAAGTGAGTTTTTCCCTCCATGCAGTCATGTTCAGAAGGGTTTGACTAATCGCACCAGAGAATAAAGTTGCTTTGTAGGGAACAGGCAGAACGTTCCTGGCTGAAATTTTCTTGCTTATTCCTTTCTTTGGTGGTAATATGATTTATGTTGTCTTCAGGCATCCTGGAGAACTAGCTGCTGGAACTCAGGGAAGGAGGTGTCAGCTGGTGTGTACTCTGACTGCTGGGTATCTCGTAGGTATCTGAGTTAGAGCAGAGCTGAGGAAGGAAGAGTGAAAGATTTCAGTGTGGATCACTGAGAGGTGAGACTGTTTAATTCGGGAAGGCTGGTTAGTTCTTGTTTCACTATAGATTAATCTTGTAAATCAATTTATATTACTCTAAATAATAAAGATACTTAAAGTAATAGCAGATGTAAATAAGCAGAATATAAGTGAGGACTAGACTTGGGTGAAGCTCAGAAAAGAAAATATTGAATAACTTCTATAGGGGTATTGGCTTCTGCCTTTGAGATCATTCAAATCATGTACACAGAGAAAAAGCAGCAGCTGACACTCAATCTGTGGGCAGGAAAATAATAAATCTACAGCAGTATTCTGAACAATACAAAATTTTCTTTTGGATTTCACTGCCATGAAGTAGTGTAGGAACTTAACTTATTTTGGTTTTAGGAAACAGCCATTAAAGGCTGGAGTTGCACTCTGTGGAGTTGTCACTGGGATGCTGTCAGATTTTGATAGGTCTCGAAAGAGCTCTGTTCCTTGAACTAAGTCAGGTAATTTTTATGATTAATTCACAGCACTCATTCTCTTTCCACATGTGGCTACTTAGCTGTCCTCTTAGTTAAATTTATGAAATGTGAACACTCAAAGCAGTGACTGCGCATGGACTAAGCCCTGCATGATCAGAGCAGCAGGTGCATTAGGCATGCCAAATCAGGGTTGTCTTAACTAAACTGCAAGTTGCCTGGGGTTTCACAAACCTCATGTGAAATTTGGGTTGGTTTTTTTCGACATGGCCCTGAACAATTTGCCTTGCTTTGAACAGGTAGGATTTCTGGTCCTGAAGATCTCCATTTAGAACACCTGGTATCTGAAACATCAGGAATTATCACCATCTTATTTCTCTGTAGGGGAGACTGATACATACTTTGCTGATGGAAAAATGTGAATGAGGAAAGTGCTCTCTAGTCCTAGGGAAGATGCTGAATGCAGCATTTTGTTCTTCCAGTATCAGTGGATGCCTTTTTACCACCAGGGACAATTTTGCTCTGGATGGGTAAGCATGGGGGTGAGCTCAGACCAGCCCTGCAGAGCTGGGTCAGCCCATTCTCGTTACTTGGCTTCTGGTCATCACAATAGGAAATTTGGCCAAGCACAGCTCCAGCTCTTAACTTTCCACTTAAAGCTGCAATTCTCCCTGGAGCGGGATGGAGCAAAGGTAAAGAGACAGTTACCAGACTGTGTGACCAAAGTATTGTTTAAAGGTGACTGTGTATCTCAGAGCAGGGGCAGTCTGGTTTTCCCTCTTTCCCTCCAGAAGGTTAATACAGTTCATGGTCTCAGGCAGCAGTCACGCAGAGTGGCACTGCACCCTTTCCTCAGGATGCCTCCCGTGCAGTCCGGTCTTTGTAAAGACCAGATCCTGAACTGAGAGGTGGGGGTCATGTTGCCACACCTGGAAACGAGAAACTTTTTCTTGCAGTTCTTGTAAATGTCAAGACTAAGTGATGAGCCCTGGGAAAAGGTGAGGGGAATCCCCCCACCCTATGCATGGACCTTTTGGCACTGCATTGTGTGTTGTGAAACCCTGGGTGATAAAAGGAGTGCTGCTATTTCTGTCTTTCGGCACTGCTGCCTCCCTGCTGCAGGTTCACAGTGATAAAAGGGCTCTGAGCTGCTCCTGGGAGCAGCTGTGGTGGCAGATGTGCCTCATCCCTTGGTGGCAAGGCAGAGCTTGCCGTGTGGGACTGAGGAGTGCCTTGGGTCGGTAGCAGCGATTCGTGACACATTCCCTCCTACTGGGAAGGATAAATATGGGCAGGGTCACACACTCCTTCCTCAACACCCTCATTACCTTGAAATGACACTTTCCAAAGGGGCATTGCTTTTGCCCTGTGTAATTTTAAATGATGGCTATGTGCCATTTTTAGGGTGGTGCTTTCTTTCTCCTGTAAAATGTTTTCATTGTGGTTATTTAGAGTTGTTTCCTCCACCACCCCTAATTCTGAGAAAACCATAGGTAAAATACGGAGAAATACTGGTAGAGAGCCTAAGAGACTGACTTTCAGTCCTCCCCAAATGGAGGCAGATGAAGCAATGTCTTCTGCAGTAGTGCCTCAGCTCTGCCCTGCTAGGACCAAGAAGAAGAAGAAACTCATTCTGTGTGCCTAGAAGCTGGCAGCAAACGTGCTGGCAGCCATGGTAATGCCAAGGCTTGGATCAGACTCATTCATTTTGTGCTGCTCCTCAAAGAGGCACTGAGCAGCATAGACTTTGAGCTACAGCACTAACTTGAATGAGGCTTTCAGTCACAGCCCAGCTGACAAAAACCTCTGCAATTTATAGCTGCTCTAAGGCCCTTGGGAACACTCAAGGCCAGTTTGGAAGGGGCTCTGAGCAACCTGATCTAAATGCGGGTATCCCTGCTCATGACAGGGGGGGTTGGACTAGGTCACCTTTAAAGGTCCCTTCCAATCCAAACTGCTTTATGATTCTTTGATTTTGTTATCTGGGAAAGTGAATAAAAATGTTGTTGCTGTGAGAAGAAGGAGGTGTGTGTACACATTCACTGCTCTCCTCCTTGTCCTGCACAGCAGGATTGCACCAGGGTCTTGTAGCCTCCTTTCCAATTATGAATCTATTTTAACCCTTGAGGTGGAAGCAGGCCTTTCACTTGCTAGAGTGGTTAACTGCTGAGGGATGTGTATAAACATCTTTACTCTGCCATAAGTCCCACTATCTGGCACTTCTTCACAGTAGCTGGGACCTCATTTCATGTTGCTTTTGTTCCTATTAGAGGTCAGAGAGAGTGACTGAGCATGTAAATAAGCTCCCCAACAATTTTTCACCCCACTGTGGACCACCCTGGGAACACAAGTCTGCCACAAAAGCATTCTTTTCTTGTAAGACAGCTGGAAAGCAGTAAACATTCCAGTTCCCTCCCTAAAAGTCCATCATATATTTTTGCTCTTCTGTCCCTGTATCCTTCCAGTCACATGTGTCTGCAAATACTTGTGAAGTTGAGTGGACTTACAGAGCCAGCTTTGGATGGTCAAGGCAAGACATTGAGTAACTTTTGTGGCAATTTCCCAGGCTCCTGCTTAGCCACCATATAAACTTGCCATGCTCTCTGCATTTAGCATCCAAATGGCTTCTCAATCCTTTCATATGAGCATCTAGAAGCATTATGACTTCTGCCTCATGCCAACCTCACTTGCAGCTGGTAAGGAGAGGGTGTGGAAGTCCCTGATAAAGATTTGTTTTTCATACATTCCTTAAAGGTAAATTGTGTCACGGTTGGAGGACTAGGTACACAAAATGTCTGTTTTCTTGCTCCTAGGACAGCATGCCCAATTTATTTAATGAAACATAAAACCAGTTTTTAATAGAAATGCCTGTAGTTGTTGGGGTAGGAACCTAGAATGGCTCTTCCCTGGAACTGTTGGTCATGTTCACCTTCTCTGGCCTAGTACTTATACCCATCACTATGGATTTTTTTTTTTTTTTGCATCTAAAAATTTGGAGTTACTATGTGTAGATTGCATGAGGCTGTGGGTTTTCACATGGCTTCTTGAATGTTTTTAAAAGGTTAAAGCTGAGGGAGAAAATGGTGTCACAATCGAGGGAAAGGAAGGTCGCACTTTTCCTATCACTCTGTATCTGATTGCCTGCTCTCTCCTTCCTCTGCCCTTCCCAGACTATGAATAGGGAGTTCGGGGGTGTTTCCTGCAGGCCAGCTGTGGTATCACTGCTGGAAAGTCTCAGTTACAAGTGAAGAGCACAGGCTGGATGAGAAGTGATGAGTTACTGGTGACTGATCTCAGCTGATGGGGGAAAAAATGACTCGTCAGTGAACTGGGCTAGTTCCCAAAACAAGGAATCCATCACTTTGGAAAAGAGATTGATGGAGTACATCCAGCAGCTCTGCTGGCCCCTGGACAGAGGTTTGCACTGAAGGCACCGGATGAGGCGTTTTGTTGTGTCATCGTGCGATTATTTATGAGTTCCGTTGACTAGCACATTCGTTTCCCCAAAGCAGAGTGGGTGTATGATTTGCTATTTTTTATTCTTTATTAAGTTCTAAATATAAACCAGCCCTGAAGGGTGTGTAGAGCTGTCCTGCTGATTGATTTGGATGGGATGGGAGGAGGCTGAGGAACTACCCCTGCCTGCAGAGGTCTTCTCTCCTTCTCAACATTCCCAAACTTCTGAGCCAAGAAAGGAATTTTCCTTTCTGCCTGGTGGCTCTTTACTTGAGGAATGGTTTGGCTTAGTCTGCAAGATTAAGGTGGCTTTATATCTCTGGGAGATATAATATATATATAATACATAATTTTCTGGGAGTGGTGGTGGTGTATGTGTTTTCATGATTTTTGCCAGAGCAAGACTAAATTCTGACAGTTCTAAGCTTCTGTGGCAATATGTGGCATGGAGGACTAAGTTTAGGGCATTTTAGTAGTGCAGAACTGCAAACGAAGTCTTCTTGAAGCAAATTTGTTGATAGCTGTAGAAAACTTACTGATCTTAGATATTAAGAGAAAAAAGTATTCTCAGTACTTTCCCTCCTGCTTTTGTTGTGTTGGTTTTTTTTTTCCAGTATTGTATGAGATTACATTTCAGGTTTGTAGTAATTTAAGTTTTAGAAATTTTAGAAGTGATTTTTTTATGTTTTACAAATCTAATATTTATATAAATTGAAAAGAGAATGAGTGAAACAGCTCTGCTATTTCTTCAAAAGCTGATTAATATTTAAACAAAAGGAACATCAAGTTCTCATACTTGGGTCACATATACCCATTTAAAACTGTGGAAGATGTATGGCTGGAGGGCCTCCCTACTTCTGAGTAGGAGACCCAGGATTTGTGATGAACATTCTCACAAGGCTTTCCTATGTGCCTGCCACAGATGATTTACCAGCAAAGAGTTCTCAGGCATTTCTCTGGACAAGGAGAAGATACTGGCTTCCATCTCAGAATCCATCTTTCCATCTTATTTGTCTTTATCACTGGGGTGAGTGTCCAGTTTTAAAGACAATAGAAGACTTCAAAAAAGTTCTAAAATCATAAGTAGGAATTTTTAAAAAAGTAGTTACTGAAGCTCACCAACTTCTAGAAATTAAATTCTGTTCTGATTATTAAAAACCCTGTTTGTTCTCATCTTTTTACCGTGATGTTTCTCTTGTCTGCTGTACCTTTGCCTCTGCAAGTTTGAAGTACAAAACAGCAAAAGGAAAAAACACTAAAAAGGTAGCAGGAAAGTTGTTCCTGTGAGGGACCCTCATATTCTTTGAAATATCAAATCTTTGGATATTTGCCTGAAATTGATGTCAACCTGTACCTGTGAAAATAGTCCAGACACTTCTAGTTGCAGATTCTGTTAGGTATTTTTCAGCTTCCACTTTCTATGCTGAGACTTCAACTAGTGTCTTTTAAATGGAAGGATGTAGGACATTTACAATTGTGTAAGACCTGACTCTAACATTATGAAATGGACCATAAACATCAGGCTTTATAAGTTTGACTGAGGTAAGGCAAGCTCAGTTACTGTGCATGGAAAAACATAGCAGTATGAAAGCATACAGGGAAAAGCAACAAGCATTTTATCAGCTGAAATCTGGAAAAATCCAGGTGATATGTTTTTGACAAGTCCAAAAATAGGTAGCAGAGGCAAAAAAATTTTCCACTGGTGTGTTCCCATTTCAGAGTCAGCTGAGTTATGCAGAGATAAAGTGGCTTTTTGGATCCACTGTGAAGTAGCTCTTAGTAACACTGTTCAGTCTTTTTACTTATGTACTTTCTTGTATTAACATGTGACCATTCTTTCACATGAAAACTGTCAGAATAAATACAGATTCCCTAGGAACATGCTATGGAAAGTACCTACCTTTTTTTTTCAGCTATAATCTTGAAGGCTTGGTGTGTGTTTGTTGCTATCAGAGAAGTATTTGCATTGAATTTCTGGGATGTTGTCTTTTGAAACGGAGCATCAGAGCCTGCTTAATCCCAGGGCACCCTTGGGACCTCAGTGTTGGTGGGGTTGTTGTCTTTTGTAGCAGCTTGTGTTCAGATTGCATATAAAGGCCACGTGCCTTTGTGGCAGGTGGTAGCAAGACATCAGGTCCTTGATTATCCTAGAGTGACGTCAAGGAAAGACATCTGACATTTTTTACTGGGCACAGTCACTGAAAGGGTGGAGGGAGTAGATGGAAGTTGCAAAAGCCCAACTGTGCTTCAGCTGAATTATGAGGACACGGTTGGGGAACTGAGTTTTCCTCCTAAAATTCCCAAAAAGTAGTTCAGGACCAGCCTTGAGACGATCTTCTAAAAGCTGGTAGTTTTGAAGGTGTCAGGTTTTTCAACATAGAAAATATTTTCAGAAATTTGTACAACATTGCCTGTGACCTTGGGTCTAAAGAGTAACTTCTGTCTTCCTATTCTGTCTGCTTTGACTTTTTCATTTATTCTTTTCCACATATCTGTTTTTCCCTCTGACTTGTTTGGGATATTTTTCCGTTCTTGGTAGACAAGTTGGTACTATATTAGTTCTTAGCTCTATAAAGCTCTGAAATTGAGTACATAATGTGCATACACTAGAAGACTATAGACTTATGATCATGGATTGGATATCCCTTCTTGTAACTGCTTTGATCATGATTAGCATTTGCATAATAGAGTCCATCAGGTGTTATTTATAGAGGAAGGGAATGAAAAGATTTCCTTACCAAGGCAAAGATAGTTTCCTTGTAGATTAAACACCTGTTCTACAGTGTCATCTTTGGGGTGTTTGTTTGTACAGGGAGTCAATGCCTTGTTAATTCTGCAGTGCTAAGAGGCCTTTCAGAGCAAGCTGGACAATCATGGTCTCGGTGCTGCTTATCAGAGCTAATAAAGACTCACCGCAGTCTGTTGAGCCATCAGAAGGAACAGTAGCAGCTAGTAAAAGAGTTTAATTCCGAAGGTGTGAATCTTCACATGACAATCAAAACATTCTGCCTTTCACCACAAGTGCTATGCTACTGATTATTGCCATAGCAACTATGTTGTATTGAGTAAGAAAAAATGTCTGTGAAGCGAGTTAACCACAGACATACTTTTAAACAGAATTCTGACTGGCGTCAGAGGACAACTTGCGTGCTTAAATTTAAGTATATGTTTAAATACTTACTAGAGCTGAGCAGCTTTATTATGCCTGAAGACAAAATCTTAAATTTAGCTGGGTGGAGGTGCCTCTTTAATAGTCTGCTGTGGCAATAAACAATGGAAATCATAATCTGGCATTCAAAGTTAATAACCCAAAATTAAGGCTTGCTTATTTCAGAAATATATTTGGAAACAGTGGAAAATAAGGAGCTTTGCTAGAGCAAAACTATAGGACACTGTTATCAAATAATGTGAGAAATAGCAAAGTTACTGCAGTGCTCAAGCAAGAGGGTTGCTGTAGTGTTCAGTGGAAGCTGTCCTTGCTTGGTACCCTCTCAGCTATGGGGAAGTGAACAGCTTCACCCATGACAAGTCATGGCTGTCTGGGGTCAGTGGCACCAAAAGTTGAAAGTGAGGACACTTTGTCCCAGATACCCTTGGCGAGTTAGTGGCCATTGCCTCACAATTCCAAATACCTGTTTCCTGGTTCTCAGGCTACTCATGTGTGGTCAAATGTTTTAAGGTGATTTGTTCATGCCTGGAACCTGGGCTTTTGATATCCACAGCTTCCAGTGTGTCTTGCTTTGTCTTTGTGCTGAGTCTGATAAACCTTGTTTTATCAGTTCTTAGCATATGAGTGTCTTCTTCCTGCTTAGTTTACTCACCCTCAACATTTATCTTCAGAAGTGGATTAAACATGAAAATGCACTTGTTACTCCTAGGATAAAAGTGTCCACACATGGACAGTTAAACATAATCACAATGACAAAGGATGATGCTCCTCATGCAGCCAGGCAGATTACACATCCCCTTTACCACAAAGAGAACTTATTTCCACCCAGCAGTTGGTGATATTAGGCTGATCCTTGTCAATGAGTAAATTACTGCAAACCTAAAGTTGTACTGACGACTTGCCCTTCATGCTAAATAGAATATTCAAATACTCCTGTATGCAATGAAAGCTGCATTTTTAGAAAGGGGCAGCCCTGCTTTTGGGAGGCAATAGTAAGGGAGATCCACTGGGAGAGGGTGCAAATGCAGAAGTAGAGGTACCTCTTGGAGGGTGCTCATTGTGTTGGAAAGGTGTCAGGCATCCTGCAGAAAAGTGGGAAAGTATGAGCTGATCCCATTGCCATTGAGGCTGCTGGGAGATCTATTCACTGGGCTCAGCATGGGTGGTCACACTGGCTGTCAGTGAATATCTTGGGAGAAAAAACACAGATCTTCCAGTAATTTTCTGGATTCCATCAAAAGTCCAGTAAAGGGAAATTAATTTCTAAGATGGTGTTGGATTATCTGTTTTAATAACTTGGGAATATGCAAACCACCCTACAAATCTTAATGAATCATGCAGAAGATGTCTGGAGTGAGAAAACTACAATCTCTGTGTTACAGATAAGAAACTGGGGCACAGAGAAAATCAAAGATATAGCTAGGCCCTTTGGTTTAATTTTTAATTATCACTTATCCTGTACAAAATTAGCCAGTTTAAAAAAGGAATCTGTGTGAAACTGTTAACTACAGAAGGCAGAGAAACTGGTTTACTAAGTAGAGTTTAATAAAAAATGTATTCATCTCCATTCTTCTACTGGTGGATTTAAAATATGGTGCAGGGGCACCAAATCAACTTATTTTTCTCCTGGATAATATTTTTTTCCACCTGTTACCCTACTTAGATTCAAAGGAAATGAGGGGATGATATAACTATTGCCAGAATAGAACATAACAAAGAAACTAGAATGGGTACAAAAAAATATCTAGAAATTGCCTTTTGTTACATTAAAACCCACTAGCTTAATGATCTTAAAGGACATCTTTTTGGGCTTTACAGCAGCATATTTTGACTCTCTGTTGGCAGTTGGAGGGAAGCTCATTTTTTTAATAGAAATTTAATATCAGAGGAGGGGTTGAACAACCTCATGAAGTTTTCTAGGCTTTTCTTCTGTCCAGAGTAATTATACCTGTATTTTTGCTAAATTTTTCAATAAGGATCTCCGGTAGAAGGGAGTCCTCTCAGGCATCCTATTCCCCTGTCTCTACCTCTGCTGATAAAGCGTGTTTTGTTAGCATGTGACCTGAATTCTCCTAACTGCAGATGAAGGTCATTCCATCTTCCTCCTATCCATGATGGGCAGGAAGATTTTATTACTTGTCTTTTCAGTAGCTTTTAATATATTTTTAGGTGATGCCTAATGCCTCATGCAATGCTTCCTTATATGTCATGCTTTCCAGATCTCTTGTTAACTGCTTTCCACTGGATTTCTTCACATGCATCATGAAGGTGACACCAAATCCTGGCTATGGTATCCAAGTGAGAGCATGCCAGGACAGAATAGGGCAAAAGGACTACTTCCTGCATGTCATGTAAGGTGAAAATTACGTGTTAGTGGTGAACATAGACCAGCTTTGAACTATCAAAGCTCTCAGGATCTGCTCCTCTACTTTTCTAGAAGCCTGCTCACCATTGTTTTAATACACCATCTCAGACTCTGTATGTTCGTGGTGTTGTTCAGACCCAGTATGCAAACAAGAGTTTTCAGGAAAGTATTTTGAGTTGAAGGAAATAAAATGTTAGCTTTGGGAAAAGGTAAATGCTGCACAAGTGGATGAAAACTCGCTCAGTCGAAAATGCATGAAAGTTTCTATTTGGTTCTGCTTTAGGAATTGCTCTTTCTCACTGAAAGAGGATGGAAGAAGCCCATCTGTGGCAAGCTATGAGCTATATTTGTCACTCCTAAATCCCACACTTGTTGTCTGGTCTTCCTCTCACTCATCGTCCCCTCAGTCAGGAATAAAGAAGATGAGACATAGGTTAGGGAAAGGTGGCAGTCCCATATAGCACCTGCTGAAGCAGTGGACACACGTGGTGGTCAAATGCCAAAGTCACAACCATGGAGCTCCCATTCCCCACTTCTGTGTGCAGCCTGCAGCTGTCTCCTGGCCAAGGGCAGCGACAGAGCCAATACAAAGGGATGGGTTTCATCAGGCCAAATGGGAGCAGAAATGAAATGTGTGGAATTTCCTGGCATGTAGCCCAGCACTCAGCTCATGGGAATGTGCAGCTTCTGGAAGGCACCTACACCTGAACCTCAACTCAGGGGACAGGGCTAAATCAGATTTAGAGTAACTGCCAGCATCCAGAGATCCGTGTATGTCATGAAGTCTTCTGTGATGAGAAATTCTGGGTTTATTAAAAAAAAAAATAGTTTCCTTCCAATTTTTGTAGTTTTTCACAACTGCGAAGTAAACATTTTGTGTTTAGCTATAGTTAACAATGTATAGTCGAGAGGGGTAAGCTGCAGTGCTGCAAAGCTCACGGCAAGGGCCGGGACAGCTGAGATGTGGAGCCGCAGCCGCTGGTTACACCTGGGAGCCCAAGCGCTGGCGAGGAGAGCGCCGGGGGCACCTGCCCGGGCTGTGCTGGCTGTGGCACGGCCCTGGGGACGCGCACAGCCGGCTGTCCCTGCGCTGGGAGCCAAGGCAGGAGGGGACACCCTGCCCCCGTGCCCGCGGAGGGGCGGAGGTGGCCGCGGCTTCCCCTCGAACCTGGCCGGGAGAGGGAAGCCTGCTCACACCCGCACCCCGCCACGGGAACAGGCTGCCTGCCAGGCTCCCTGCCCCACCATGAGGGGTAACGTGGCTGCTTTCGTTGCTCGGTTTTCTTCCTGAACACGAAGATATAATTTAGTGTGGTTTTCTTTTTCGCCTCTTTTTCCTTAAATAAAGGAATCACTAGATGGCACTGCATTACCGCGGGACAAGCCACCTCCCTCAGTCTCTAAGATGGATGAAAGGCACTGCCTACCTCTTGAGTTTTCAGCTGTCTGCTTTAATCATTACGAGGAAACAAAGTGAAAAAAATACCAAACCCCCACAAACCCACAGCCTGGGTCTGTGTCACTCAAATGTGCTTTAGCACAGCTTCCTCTTCTCTATCTTCAGGGATGCTAGCCCTGAATCATTTCCCTGTGGGACCTTCTGGTTAGAATAATAGACTTTATATGACTTGATTTTTGTACTCTGTTCTTTGAGCTTGTTTTTCTCTCCCTGCTATCACAAATGTAAAGTACTCCAAGGGCTCAGTGAAAAAAAAAATCACTCTCTATCTTAAGACTAGAAAAATCGAGTCTCTAGCTTAAGACTAAGGTCCCCCAAATGTGAGTGATGTTTGGGATTGCTAGTCCCCAGATAGGCTCCTAATTTCTTTAAACAATTGAAAATAAAACTAATGAATGTGCTTAGCTATGTGAACATAAATGGCTAATCAAGGGCCATCCACTGACACGTGAGTGTAGATAACATTGTTCACTGAACTGTAGTTTCAATAAATTATTTTTATGATGTGCTGCAAATATCCTTAACTGAAGGCTTGACCAAACTTACCTTCAGCCACCAAGCTTACAGAATTGAGCTGTTTCATGATTGCAGAGTTTCTTGCAATAATTTAATATTTTTATACATCCTTGAAATTCATAAATTTGCAGTTTAGCAGGAAAAGAGAATAAACTAATGAAAAAATTATTAATATGTATAAAATGTTTACTGAAGCCTAAATGAAAAGGTTTTGGTCATTTCCTATCAATTCAATGAACCTTTCTTTAAGAAACCTTGCTGAGTAGTAACACTTGGAAGAACTCTTCTTTGCAATCTCAGAGAATCAGTCTCATTGTGCTGTTCTCTTTTGTAGCTGCTGTAGACGCAACACAATTACAGAGGGAAGAAATCTAATTATTCGAAGGGAGACCAACTGATTTATGGAATTTGTAAGAAATTGCACCATACATGAAAACGTGATTCCTGGATTAATGCTGCTTTAATCCATTTTTGCATTGCAAGACCATTAAGATGAAAAGTATTTGAGTTTTGAATGTGAAAGTCTTGAAAGGAATGGAGTTTTGTGCCCAGTTTCCTTTCTTTTCTTGCTAAGAAGGTTGGTTAGGCAAGAGCTGCAGCCTGCTGATAACAAAGATTGATAAGAATGATAGATTGGCTTTGTCAAATAATGCATGTTTGTAAGCAGTCACTGGACATAGATTTTCATAATTATTTTATTGTATTTCCCCTTTAAATTCACAAATAGATATTTATTTACATGAGATCTCATTGCATTTGGAGGAGTGATAATTCTATATGCTTCATTCTCTCCATGGCAACTGTAAATGGGTCAAGCACGGGTGCAGCCTGGCACACAGCAGCTGTGGGAAAGCAGCTGCAGTCATCTGCCCTCACGATGCCCTGCATTATCCTCACCTGGAGCTCCCATGGATGATGCTTCCTAGGGCTGCAGCCAAGAATTATCATGGAAAAGGGTTTTTTCCAGTAGTCACTAGACCTTCAGCGTCCCCTGGATCTGCTGCAGGTTGTGTTGGAGACCATGTGCTTGGACACCTGGTGTTGCAGGGACCTGTGCTTCGTGTCTGTGATTGCTGCAGGTACATTGTGCCATTGTGCTTTCCCACTCCGGTGCAGAGCCTGTCTCAGTCTGTGTCCCAGGCCCATGACCAAGACAGCCTGGGCTAAGGCAGTGTGGGGGAAGTATTCAGGAAAAAAAAAAAGATGGTGATGAGGCTGTCATGTTGAGTACCAGAAAGGAAGGAGAGCTACAGGAACAAGGAATGCAGGCTTTGCTCAGTAGCAAAGTTTAGTCATGTTCACCACATTGGGATGCAGGGAGAACTCAGTCAGGATAGAGACACACAGAGAAGCAGCAATGAGGAGAGGTGTCCTAGTACTTTGGTGCAGGTGTACCTCAGCATTAGGCAGCCCCATTTGGATTTTGTGTTGTATGATTTCTGGGGCTACTTACCTCCCTTGTGGATAACCAGTTACATGGCCTGAAGGTGACATGATTCAGTGCTGCAGCTAAAAGGGACAAGGTAAAACAAGAATCAGAAATGATCCAGCTTTGTAATATTGCAAGAGTAATTCTAGACTGATTTTTGAGGGAGAAAACCCAGACACATTTAGCCATAAAATTATAGTAGTGCTAGACAGATGAAATGGAGACATCCATTAGAGTTCTGTAATAGGAGCACTGAGAACTATTCCCAAGGCCAAAATGCAACCTACATTTCTGAACATCTGCCTATACAAACTGAGATGGGTAACACAAACCTGGTCTCTGGTCCCTGCAAGTTTTGACAGAGTATCTTTTAATTCTCAACAGTCTTGATTGTTCAGTAGTTTGAGGCTGTCTGAAGCACAACTCATTGGTAGCCACTTATTGACTCCATTACAGACTGGGGTAAATTTGGTGCATGGGTGGATGGAGAAGAACTTTTGGATGAGTTTCTTGCTCAGATAATGTAGTTTGAATATGCTAAAACCACTCTGCAAGTCCAATTGACAGATGGTGGGTGGGGACAGTTGAGATTTCACTTTAACACTGAACCAGAAGGGCAGTATGGGCACAACCTAGTGAGCACAGCAACAGTGGGTTGTGAGGGTCAAATGCTTCTGGTGTCTAAATGGAGACACTTTTGTTCTCAAGTCATTAAAAACTCAGCAGGGCTGTGGTTCCTTTGTCTGAAAATGTCTAAATGATCACTTAGCTCACCATGGCAGTTAATCTTTTTTTCTTTCTAAGATACCTGTCATGACACAATTGTTAGATCATTTGCCCTCAGGATGTTCTTCATACTGTTTTTCTAATCTGTTAATTGAAAACCCCTTCTCTTCTGAGTCTCAAAACACATATATGAACTTATCTGAGTCATACATACTCTTGTTTTTCAGCAACATGCAGCTGGTTTAAGGACAGTTAATGACCATTATTTCAAATGCTTAGAATTCCCTTCAGATGCAGAACCTGAGACACATGGAAGCTGAATTTGGAGGAGAGTGGAGCAGTAGCAATTGCATCTACGCCAGTGCACAGAGTGTGGGTAACAAACAGAATGAACTGGGGCCATCGTGCAGCAGGAAAGCCATGATGTAGTCGCCATCAGGGAAACATGGTGGGGTGACCGTCGTGACTGGAGTGCTGCAGTGGGTGCCTACAAGCTCTTCTGAGGGGACAGGCGAGGAAGGAGAGGCAGTGGGGTGTCTCTGTACCTCCTGGAGTGTTTTGACTGCACAGAGCTTGAGGACAGAGATGATAAGGTTGAGTGCCTAGGGGTGAGAATCAGGGCGAAGCCTGGTACCCCAGATATCCTGGTGGGAGTCTGTTTTCACCCAGCCAGGATGAAGAGGCAGATGGAGTATCCTGTAAGCAGCTGGCTGATGTTTCACGATTGCCAGACCTTGTTCTCCTGGGAGACTTTAGCCTGCCAGTGTCTGCTGGAAACCCAACACAGTGGAAAGGAGGCAGTCTAGGAGGTTTCTGGAGTGTTTGGAAGATAACTTCCTGACACAGGTAGTGAGGGAGCCTGCACGGGCAGTGTCCTGCTGGCGCAGCTCTTTATTAACAGAGAAGGGCTGGGGGGAGATGTGGTGGTCAGAGGCTGCTTTGGGCAGAGCGACCACAAAGCTATAAGGGTTTTTGGTTCTTGGTGGATTAATGAAGTGGTCAACACAACGTTTACCTCGGACTTATGGAAGATGGACTTTGGCCTGTTCAGGACACTGGTTCAGAGAGTCCCTTGGGAAACAGTTCTTAATAATGAAGGGGTCCAGAAAAGCCAGACATACTTTAAGAAAGAAATCTTTGAGATGCTGTCCCTATGTGGCAAAAGATGAGATATCAGGCAAGACTGGCCTGGTTGAACAGGGAGTTTTCACAGGAACTCAGGAAAAAAAGAGAGTTTTTTACCTTTAGAAGAAAGGGCAGGCAACTCAGAAAGAGTACAAAGGTGTTGTTGGATCACAGAGAGAGAAAATGAGAAAGGTGAAAGCTCAGTTAGAATACAATCTGGCCACTCTATGAAAGACAATAAAACATTGTTTTATAAATACATTAAAAACAAAAGGATGGCCAAGGAAAATTTCCATTATTGATTGGATGCAGGGGGTGGGACATTGTTGTTAAGGATGAGGAAGAGGCTGAAGTACTTAATGGCTTTTCCTCAGTCTTTAAAGGGACAACCAGTTATCCGCAGGGCAACTGGCCCCTGAGTGGGTAGACAGAGATGGAGAGCAGAATGGAACCCCTGTAATCCAGGCGGAGGCAGTCAACCACTGCTCAACCACTTAGACACTCAAAAGTTTATGGGGCTGGATGGGATCCACCTGAGGGCATTGAGGGAAGTGTCAGAAGAGCTTGCCAAGTTGCTGTCCATCATTTATCATCAGTCCTGGCTAACCAGGGAGGTCCCAAATGACTGGAACCTGGCCAGTGTGATGTCCATCCACAAGAAGGGCTGGAAACAGGATCCAGGGAACTACAGGCCTGTCAGCCTCACCTTGGTTCTGGGGAAGGTCATGAAACAGATTGAGTGCTCTCACGTAGCACATACAGGACAACCAGGGGATCGGACCCAGCCAGCATGAGTTTAGGAAGGACAGGTCCTCCTTGACTAACCTGATCTCCTTTTATGACCAGGTGACCCACCTGTGGATGAAGGAAAGGCTGTGGATGTTGTCTACCTGGAATTCGGTACTGTCTCCCACAGCACTCTCCTGGAGAAACTGGCAGCCCATGGTTTGGACAGGTGCACTCTTTGCATGGCCAAGCCCAGAGGGTGGTGATGAATGGGGCTGCATCCACTTGGTGGCTGATCACTACTGAAGGTTCCTCAAGGCTCAGTATTGGGCCCAGTCCTGTTTAACATCTTTGTTGATGATCTGGGTGAGGGGATCGAGTGCAGCCGATAAGTTCACAGAGAAGAAATTACCAGGTTAGTCTTGTTGATATGTAGTTGCCAAAGGCAAGTTTCACTTCATTCAGCTTTGGTTTCACTCCTCCATCTTTTAGAGACAGATTCAAGAACCTATACCTTGATAAGACAAATGTGCTGAGGTTCATAGGATTGATGGAGGAAGAAATTTGTACTGGTGGGCTGGAAGGAATTCAAGGATGCTACTATTGCATCGGATCTGTGGAATATGGTTCAGCTGATAAGCTGTAGGGGCTTTCCAGATTTTTTTTCCCCCCAGTATTATGAACAATGATATCATATCAAATTGAAAGCTTTTTAAGCCTGGAATTTAGCTTCTTAATCCTCACCTTTAGAAATGGGGTTATTTCTGAGAAGAAGTGTAGTTTTCATGTAGAAGGGGTTTGCAGTGTAGAATATGTATAGTTTGGGGGAACACAAAACCTTCTTGTAGCTTCTTTACACTCATTTTCATTTCACATAAAAGGCTTTGAAATAGATATAAAGAAAACATAATATCTATTGTCTGCTTGGGGAAATTTAATGTAAAAGCATCTGTACGAAGGAAATTACATAAAAATGAGATGGCAGAAGTAATGGAGATTTAGATGAGAAGAAAACATTATGAGATAAGATTGCTTATCTGGCTGTGTATTAGAATAGAGTTCATCTATGAGATTTCTGTTGGTGAATCTAGATAATGGAATGAACATCATTTTCTTGCCTTTGGAGCTGGTAATTTCTATCCTTAGTGAGTATATTGCTCATGTGTTTCCAAACACTATGCATATCACAAATAGTGTGAATACAAAATTCAGCAAACATGATTGATGTAAACATAAAGAAAATCAAAGTACATTTAAATCAGTTTAATGAATCACGTCTTGACAAAAAAAGCAAGCAGATTATCAGGACAACTGGGAATCAGAAAAACAAATCTTCAACAATATTTTGTGGCAATTATCTATTCTGAGATGCTCAACTTACCAGCTAAATAGACTGGATATACTACAATACAGTCTTAAATATAATTCTCTGTCAGTGCTGTGAACTGTACTGGAAAAGGCTGACACAGTTTCTGATCCTGCAGATGCTTATGGATGGGTTTAACTTTAATCACTGGTTTCTATTGAAGTCAGGGCTAAGAACCGCCTGCTTAACTAGGCCAAATTACATCTAAGCATTTGTGGGACAGCTTTTCTTCAGTGATATCAAATTTTTGTAGTGTGCCTTAGTGGTCAATGAAAAAAAAAAAAAAAAAATTGATGACAGCCATTCCCTGGCATTATTTCCAGTGTACACATGGTGTGAGTTTGATTTTTCTTGTTTATTTGTTTGTTTTACTGCAAATGGTAGCTCTGCCTTCATAGACCTGGAAGCTGCTCCACAGTACTCTCTCAGTAGTCCAGTGTCGATGGAAAAGCATCATGTCAGTAGGCAACATACCAGAGAGGGAATATGTGATAGATACCCTGTTTTTGGTGCTGTTCTGGGTCCCTGAGGATGCACTTTGGGCTGCTGGTCCTGGCACTAGCTGGTCTGGGAGTGGAGTCATGTTTCCAAAGCTGAGCCCTCCTCTTGATTTCTCTTCCTATAAAAGAAAAGGGATGGGAGAATAGGCAGGGAATTCTCTGCCATAAACACTTCGTTCTGAAATTCACTTTCTACTCTATTTGGTAAACACCACTCAAGGCAGCAGCAGTTGCTGGCTTTCAGGGTAAGTTGCATGTCTTCGCTTGCTTTCCAAACCAGGACTTCACTCCCACCCATCTTCCCTTCTCAATTTTAAGCTCCTTGCATCCTTTTACACACCCTTAAGCTGCAGTTCACTCTCTGGCTTCTTCCTTCCCTTCTTTTCCTGTCTGCCAAAATGAGGAATCCAGTACTATCCTTCTTTCTTAATAGCTCTTCTTCTTTCACCTCAGGGGTAAATATGATCTAGCCTTCCTTCCATCCTAATCCAATGATCTCTACCTCATTCTGCCAAGTTCTTGGCATTTGCCTTGTTGTTAAAGGCATGATTGTGTTGGTTGGTAATTGTTTCAACTCCCAGCTGCTGTGTGAGAACCATGAGGGATTTATCCAGCAGCTTCTGTGGAAACACCCATGTAGCCACTGTCAAGAACTGTTCCTGCTGCCTGCTCCATATTCACCTTGAAGAGTTTTCAATACCACTTGTTGCATGCAAACTATGGTTCAAAAAGCTCAAATCTTGACATCTGTTACATGGGAGTGCCAAGAAAACAAAAGGACTGGGGCTTTAGGTGGGACAGGTGCATGTTGTGGAGTGTCTGCACATGCTGAAAAAGAATATATACTTGGTTAGAGAGAAGGGAAGGAGGGTTTGTACCTAAGTTGCAGGAATGTGAACTGGGCATCCATAGTATTGCAGCTGTGCCTCACAATAGCCAACATTATATTAGCTTTATCTATGAAGCACTATTCTCCATTTAAAATTAAATGGAGAATTTTGTGTCAGGGAACACAAAAGAACATGTCACTAAAACCATTGTAATCTTTTATAGGTGCATGTCCAAGCTTCAAAATGCACTTGTTTTTTTCCTTTCTAAAATATTTGAAGAGGAACGGTGCTTCTAAAGGATACCACGTATCTGGCTCCCCATTTCCGTGCCAATTGCATATTTAACAGACTGGTTTGAGAAAGTCAAATGCACTGGAGAAAAACATCCTCTAGAGGAAAGTGCTTAGATGTTTAGTAGAGTCTCATTCACATTTGAAAAACTCCATGTGCTTTGTGTTTAGGCTATGCTTAGAATGGCTCGAGTAAACAGAGGACATTTACGTAATTGGTTCATGGATTGTGAGATCCCTATTGACTCTGTTCCATCAGTCTGCTCTTTATAGCCATTGCCTATGCCCACATGGAAAGCTTACTGCTGATATGCTTCTCTGGCTCAGGAGGCACACTTGTCTTATCAGTCAAGCTTTTACAAAGAAAGCAGTGTGTGTTATGTAGAAACATGATGGAAACCTGGGGCCTCTTGTGCTCTGATGATCTATGTTCTATGCAAAAGCTTTCAGATGCAGTAGTAAAGCTCATCCAAATAGCAGGGAAACGTGTCTTTTCAGATGAATCTTTGTAAGAGCCCCATCAGTGTGTGTTCACAGAACTATTCATAAAAATGATGTGTCTGTGACCTGAATGCTTATTTGTAGCCATATTTCATAGGTAAGCAATGTAATTTTTAACAGCTTTGAAAGAAGGATGGTTTGGGAGAGGCTCTCTGTTCAAACTGGGTGATCCAGGCACCTGGGGTCAAGATGCAAGTTATTTGAAGCTCATCTCTTCCCTGTGCCATTGTTCTCTTGAAAGATGGGAGAGACATCTCTTCCTACTCTTGACTCTCCTTTTTCACATTCATTAGCTTTGTCTGTTTACACTGTAACATCTTGGGACAGAGATTCAGGTCCAGTCCACCAAGACTGCCTGAAATCTCAAATGACTTTCAGAGGGGCAGATCTTCTATTCATCAACTGTACCTTTTTAGACTGAACATGAGGGGAATCTAACTTAGATGACAGTAAGTCAATATTCAAGTTTGCTGTAGGTGGATAGTCAGTTGCCATATGTGGGCTCTAAAGGCCATCTGTACCTTAAATGATTGCTATGCCTAGAAGCATAAAACATTTACTTCCTAGAATATGTGGTAATTCATTTTAGGCTTTACTGCTGATTAAAGATCTTAGACAATATAAATATATTTATGCAAAGCCATCTGGGCATGAACTTAGGCAACCAACTCTAGATGACCCTGTTTGAACAGGGGAGTTTGGACTAGTTCACTTCCAGGGTTCCCATTCAACCTTGGCCATCCTATGATTCTGTGAAATACAACAGAAATGAGAGACTAGAAGGCAGAAGGGAAAAAAAAAACCTGTAATAGTGTGGTGGGATAGACAGAAGCATTTACTGCTTTCTCATGAAGTGTTGGCTTCAACATAAATGCAAAAACCTCTGGAGCTCATGCTGACTGAGCTGTGAAATGTGGCAAAGTAGCAAATGGGGATGACTGCAGAACATTTTGCCTTTGGGTGGAAAAGATGCAAGCAGCAATTTGGGCCTTTAATATATTTGGCCTTGTGTGTATTGTTCCAGAAGTGGAATCCCTTTGTCTCTGCCATACACTTGTCCTCTATTCATGCCCTTTGTGAGCCTGACACTGAAATTCAGACAACATTATTTTACTCTAGCAATACATGTCTTAGTGGGGACTGTAAGTGAAAACAGGGCTTTTTGCAACTTTTAATCTCTGTATTAATCCAATATGAAAATTGACAGCACTTAACCATCACCATATAGAACAATTTCCACTCCTTTGGATTAACACAGCCAGTTAATTTCCTTACTTAATTTTTATGCCTTTCAAATGCTTACAGCCACCTCCGTTTTAGAGGTTTTTTGGCAAAATTAACTACTTTTAATGATTTTATTCTTTCTGCATAAATCAGACTCACATAACTTTATACTCTAGGTATCAGTTGGAGGAGGTGAAGGAAGATAACATCATGGATTAACATTCCCACCCCATGTGCACTTATCTTGCAGACAGATGGTCGAGAGAAGAGATTCTTAATATATTCTTTCATAAACCAGTCCTGGTTGGTCAGGACAGGAATGCTTCTTATCTCCTTTCAAACATCTCTGTGGCCCAACAGTGAGGATAATCCAGGGGCTGGAACACCAGAATTTACAAGCAAATTCAGGAATGCCTAAATTTATATCCCTGCTTCATCTTCGACCACCTTTTTCCTATTAGTGTTGGCAGACCACTCAGAGGTGTTTGTACTCAGGTTTTCTCCCCAGAGCTGCAAGACCCAACTCCTTCAGGGCCAGTCCAAGAACTGAGTTGAAAGTGCAGGTTTCCTGTGCTGTGTGCCAGGAGAAGCAGCCTCCTGTGTAGAGGCAGCAATGAGCAAGACACACAGGAAGGCACCAGCATAGAGGGCCTTGTCAGAAGTGGATACTCACTTTGCAGAATTCCTCTCTGTTCACACTTTTCCCTGAAGTGGTCTCATTGCTCAAATGTGATGTCAAAACTTATGCATGAGTAGCTGCTGGACTACATCGAAAATATCCTAGATGGCAAAGAGAAGAATTCAGTTTTTTGTGTAACTGGGAGCAAAGACTCAAGGTCTTCCTTACCTGGTGAGATATCACAACCATGGATAGAGTCTCCTGCCCCTCTGCTGGAAGGATATTGCTCTGCCCTTGGACTTTGGTCTGCTCACGGAGAGTGCATGAGGGACTTCATCAGCTCACCTGGCAGATGGGGATAACAGTGCTTTGCTGTCTCTTAGGGGTGCCATAAGGACAAATAGATTAAAAGATTTTGTAGTGCTCAGAGATGTGTGATGGGGGCTCTGGAAGAAGTCAGTAAACTGGCAGCAGAACAACAAAAGGTCTCCCCTTTTTTTGGGGACACACACACACATACACAAAGAGAGGTTTGAATTGTCCAGTATTTGAGAAAAAATTCCAACTTTGAGTTTTTCCACACTAATACTCACTTACAATATGGGAAACTCATTTGAAGTGTTGATTGTTTATTTGATGGCACCTGACAAATTAGTAGGGGCCAGCTTAAAAGCTTTTCCTTGTGTCTTTCAGCTTCACATCTTAACAACTTATGTGAGGAGAACTAAAATCCTCAGAAGATTTACCAAGAGGTTTGTAGTCACTCTGTTTTATACAGCGGTGCTATTAACAAGCAATTGATTTTTACCATGTCATAGTTGTATGTGTAGTAAAATGTGGTAA
>VZTN01007626.1:61419-87711 GCA_013400515.1 Erpornis zantholeuca
ATATCTTATTATGATGCAGGCTTGCATCACTTTTTGCTTTCAGATGCATCTCAGAGTGTACCACCCTGTTTGTGTGCCAGTTTGCATGGGAAGAGATCAAGGCAACTGACCTTCTCTGTATGCTCCCATTCAGAGAGCACTTCAGACAATACTGGAGCTGAGCCCTATAATCACAACCCCAGACAAACATCTGGGATTCCTGATTGCCAACAGGTCCCTCAGAAAGCCATCCAGTGCTAGTCTGGAGAAATGTTTTGGTGGGATATGTGACAAGAGCATGCTTAAGGATATTTGTGCCCCTTTCCTGCAGCCACTTTTTTTGTAGGAGGTGCTAGGACGATTTTTAGTCCTTGGTAATCCCTTTGTGTTAGATTTTGTATTAGCCTGCTGTTAGGCATTTAGTTTCAGCTACAGACACTGACCGTAGAAAGGCCTCCCCTACTGCTCAGTGAGGCAATGGACTGAGAACAAACTTACCATCATCAATCAAAATTATTTCACAAACTTGTTCCTGGCTTTTGTTGACCCTGTATTTTCAGAGCTGAGAATGCAGAATGCAAACTCTGTAGCTCAGGACTGAAAGTTTGGGTTGGATAAGAGACACTGTTCCTTTGCACTCAAATATGAGAGTATGCTTGCAACCAGGTCTCTGGCATGACTCCTTCTTGAGGTAAAAATGTAAAACCCTTGCATGTGTAAGCATAAACTCCATCTCTGAAGATGCTTTAACCTAATTAAACAGGTGATTGTCTGCTTCCAGGAAGAGTGCACAAAAATATGTGAGCACAGCAGTAGACAACTTCTCTTGTCTTCTTTATGACGAGCTCAGATTTTTCACCATAACATTTGTGCAGCTCTCGCAGGCCACAAAAACACCAATACCTATTGTGACTGTAGGTTTGCCATGCCATTGAAAGGAATCAGCCAGTGCATCACATACTTTAGAGTGTTAGTGACTCAGTGACAAAAGTAATGTTCAGTAAACAAATTCCTGGAGCTGGTGGCTCCACCATGGAAACATTCCCATCTCCCCGTTTATGTTAAGTCTGAATTTTTCCATATTTAATAACACGTCATTACGATAGATAAGGGACAGAGGACACAAAACTCAGCAAGGGGTTAACATAGAAATTAGATGCCAGAGTAGATATGATGAAGCACTTTATCATATTTAGCAAGACTGTCCATTCTAGTCTGACCATGATGTAGACTGGCACCAAACTGGAGGTTATTGACCTGACCTTGTTCGCATCTGATGTTGCTGTTTTTGAAAGCAAATGAGTTCTGGTGCTACGAGCTCATCGTGCTGCCAGTTTCTCAGCAGATTAGCATTGGCTGACCTTCTTTTTCAGGCTAGCTTGTGCAAACTTCCCCTAATGATTCCCATAGTTCACGTAAGTGGAGTGAAATGGACTGATGGAGGTAGAGAATATTGAAATCTGGCACTGGTCCCTCTGGCTGAGCAGGATCTGATGAGTACTTGCACGTGCACTAGGCAGGCAAGTGCCTGCTCCTTCTCAGTCTAGGAGAGAAGAAGGCTTATCTAGAAGTGCTCTGTGGCACAGGATGTTGAGGACCACACATCTGACTCCCTCTTGACTTTAAATTTTAGATGCCTAGGTATTGCCAAGCAGTCTCTCCCACTAAGCAATGGCTTGTAGTGATGCTAAGAACCGTGCAAAGATATTTTCCTCTGTGGCACTTCCAGTTCTCTTCCTGTTATGTGTCTGGGACTGCTGTAGCCACTAGCAGGAGGGGAAGATGAAAATATGCCTCCTTTCTACAGCCACTGTCAACTCATTGTGTTCTGAACTGAGCAGTCCTGGAAGCCTGGACTGTAATGATTGTGAAATATAAGATTTCTGCTTAGAAACAGAGCCAGCTGAGCTTTGGTTTTTCTAAGACATTGATCTTCTTTACAGCTGATGTAATAGGGGTAACCTTACGTCAGCAAGGCATCACTGGCTGTAATTGGAAGGCAAATAATCACCTTGAAAATGGCCTCTTGTAATGCTGCAATAATCTGGGGTGGTTTACTAGGGGTCACTATGGACTGGCTGCTTTGCTTAAACTGCCAGGTGATCCCAATTGAACTCAAAACTTTCTGAGGTACTGTAATTCTTACGCTATGGATATTTTTCAGAACTGTTTGGGAAGTGCTTCATGTGTCTGTTCTCATATGCTTTGTCTTCCTCTCTTCTTCACTTTTTTCCTCTACTCCACCCTCTTCCTCCCTTCCTGTCAAAACAATGACAGCTTATGTTTTGCAAAATGGGCAAAATTTTAGCAAAATTTAATATGGTAAAAATTTTTGACTGTGTCTAAATGTGTGCTTTCCTCTGCTGCCTGGTTCAGGGGTAAAAACTCTCTCCACCTTTTTTCTCCCTGCTGCCTCTTGCCCATAAAGTATTAACACAAGACAATATATTCCTAACAGTTAAAATACTTCTTTATTTTTCAGATCTAAAAGCAGTGTCCTTTCCTCACCCTCCATCCTCCCCCAAAACAAAGCAAAGGCCAGTGGGACCAGAGTGTGCAAATTCCACTGGCTCCCTCCTCAGCCATTCACCCTCTTCCCTCCCGCCAGGAGGTGAACACCATCCACACATCACTTCAGACAAGAACAATATAACACAATCTGTTTTCAAATTTTCTAAATATTTCCCGACTTCCATTGCAGGCTGTTGTCTCCATACTCTAAATTTGTGCCAAGAACGCCCCAACAACATTCTCCTCTGCCTTCTGAGATCACTTGGAGGGTAAACAAACCTTTCCCTGAGTCACTGATTTTTAAAAGAAAGCATTTTTATTTATTGAAAATGAAGGGAGGATGGCTAGAATGCACAATTTACTGCTCAGAGCTCTTCAGTGAAAGCAATAAATAAGATCATTGACAACACAGAGATGCTTTCACTTCTGTGTATTTCCACCTGTGAGCAGGATTTCTCCCTGCCCAGCAGTCAGAGTATGGTCTTGCTGGGGAAGAAACAACTCTCTGGTAGTTTTCTACCCTGTCCAAGCCCGCAAGGCCCTGGGACTTTGTTGTTCCATCTATAACTGGTTTTTAACAAACAGTGTACACAGTGTAAGTGCACAGGATGATATGATGATCTGTATTTCAGTGAGCTGTACTGAATGGCTTGGCCTAGTTGGGAATGTGTTAAATTAGTACTGGAAGAATTTAGAGGGTACTAGAATTAATTAGGAGGATTTTTTCTTGATTTAGAATGAAGAAATGTAAACTATCTAGCACCTAATTGTTAAGTTGGACCATAGAAATTTTCAGTACACATCATAGAAGTACTTAAAATTATTTCAGTAAGGGCTAATACTTGTCTGTGAGGTCCTATTCTCATGAGGACCTATACTTGTGATAGAAGCAAAAGTGTGCCTTGCCCTGTATGAGTGCACTTTTACCTGGACATGATTACATTTTGAGCAGGCATAATCCTTGATTGCTTTCATTTATTTCCCCACTGTTCTAGCAATGTAGCACATTTATATTCCTATTTTATCATCTGGCTCAAATCACCATTGCTTTCTACTTTTTTAAAGTGCCATTGGAGGAACTGTCCTACCATTTGGTGTTTGTGTTTCAGCTCTCCCACTCTTCACTGAGCTGTTCCAATACAGAAAGCACAGTCCAATGACTACAGCAAAGAAAGGAGCTTAGTAGAGAGTGGTTCTGTTTCTCAATAAGATGTCAGCAGCTGTCACATAAAACAAGCAAGTTCCTTGAGACATGATGTAAAACAGTACGTCTGCACTGGGATGTGACTCAGTCTGCAGGTGTGCAGAATCAGGAAAATAGAGTGAGTTTCCTTTCATTCCATTCAAAAGCTTGTGTACCTGAAAGATTGTCTGATCATTTGCCCCTAGCTGTATCACCTGGTTTAAAATATAAAGAGGTCAGTATTCTCTCTGAGGTATGGAGAGCTTATATTTTCCACAGGTCTGAAACCAGCTTGCCACTACCTGGTGCCTGAAACCTGAAAATCTGTGTAATATGTCCTACTTTTGGCACCCAGATTATGAGGCATCCAAGTTAAATGGCATCTGATAATTCTGGCAGTTGGTCCAACTGCCTAACAGAAATAGACCTCTTAGTCTTCCATCCTCACAAAAATGTGTCAGGGTGCTTGTATATAGCTGATGTATTGATATGAAACCTCATCCCTATTTCTGTGGAATAGTTGTTCTGCAAAGCTGTCTATTACAGAATTAAATCACTGAGCTTTGCGTGTTTTTTGTTGTCTGTCTGTTTGTCTGATCCAGCTAGAAGCAGAACGGTATTTCTGCCTGCTTTGGACAGAGCTTGGGGTAAAAGTTGATAGAGCCTGAATCTGCAACTGCATTGACATGATCTGGTTTGAGCATGGTCTGGTTTGAGATACTTCTTTATCCTGAAGTTCTCTGTCACTGTTCATGGCAGGTGATTCAATCCAATAAGGCCTCTTTTTAATGTTCAGTAACAAGAAAATTTCACTGTGACTGTGTGCAAAGGTGTGTGAAGAGTGGTAGGAAATGCTGTTATTTTACCTCAGGGAACTCTGAACACCACCAAGGAGGCAAGTAAGACAAGACATGGCAGGAGAAGCAGAACACATTTATGATAACTTCTGGGTGTGTGGCCAAGGACTGGATCCATTCACCACCTCTTCACAACTTGAAATCTATCCCAGTCTCTGGAGATCCAGAGCATCAAGTGTACTGAAGATATGTTGCAGACCCAAGTCTGCTTGTTCAGGCAGTCTGGATGTATCAGAGGCAGTCCAGGATCCCCCACAGGTCTCCTAGAAGGCATGGCATTTATTTCCAGATGTAATTTGCTTTCTTGGACTCAGGGGATGCTGCCATCTCTTAAAAGTTTGAACCCAGGCTGTGAGTTGTAGGTGCATGACTTGGGAAGATTTGGGTCAAAAAAAGCCTGATATGTGGGCAAAAAGTCCACATGCTCCTCAGTCATGAGGATCAAAAACTTTATGTCTACTTGAATCTGCTCCCATTTCCACTTACCAGTGTGTGATGGCCTTTTAGCAGAATTCACTTCAGGTTTCTCCCTCAGTGTGATCTAAACCAGGACTGTTGGCTCTCTGGGTTGTGAAGGCAATTCCTTTTGAGGCATTCTACTGCTAAACCTGCTCAACAACTCTCAAGAGGAGTGTGAAGACTGTTTTTACAGCTGAATATGGTGCACGGGTTGAAATGAAAGCCTTTCATCTTAGAGGTTCCCTACCACAGGTTTTTGTTATGAAGAACAAGGTCAAGTCTTCCAAAGTTTAGTGCATAACCAAGAGTTTGCATAGGGCTTTAGAAAAACAAAGGAATCTACAATATTATAAAAACAGGACCTGTACTTTTATATAATGAGATAAAGTGAATATATTGCTGTTTAACAGCTGATATGGAAAGTCCTTTTCATTATTTCTGTAGACTTAAAGGCCAAACCCCAGGAATAAGAAGACTTTTTGAAGAAACTAAACAACTCTAACCATGCTGGACAATTTCAGGCAGATGATGAAGTGACTGTTTAGAACAGTTCCTGTGTTGCAGGAGTATTTCCTTCTCTGTTTTCCATCTCCTTCAAGCAAACTGCCTGTGGAGAGCTGGGACACTCCTGTCAGGGAGTGATCAATGTGTTGCCACATACCATCTGCAGTTCTGGAATTTGCTTCTCCCACCCACACCACGGTGGTTTCACAATGTGCTTTCTTGTACTGTAGCAGGGACAGCCTCCTCAGGACATGTTTTTCTTAGTCACATGGATTTGTCAGCCTTTTTTCCTAATCAAATGAGCTTTTCATTGTGTAGTCAGCATTGGATAAGCACAAGGGCTTGCAGATGACTCTTCAAGGAGACTTTCAGTGCATTTAATTTACTGCTTATGATTTCTTTCCTAGAAGCCTATCTTACTTCCCCACTTAGACTGAAGAGTAGTTCCCTGGCACCTGTCCTGGGTGAAAATGACAGTGTGATCCTTTATCAGCAGTGAGCAGTGTTTCATGTGAATATTTGTGCTGCAAAACTGCGCTGTCAAAGGACTGTGCAGGGGTGGATAGATTGGGAAAATCTGTGGGACAGCATGAGGAATTAGCATGTGGGCAGTGTGGCCCACTTACTTGTTATAGAGATGTGACAGGATCTGCTCCTCTCAGACAGAGCCTGAGCTTCCATGGACCAGCAAAGCTCTGCTACATTCAGTGGCACTACAGCACTTTATGAATCATTACTTGTTTTTCTTTTTTAGTATCCTGCTCCCTGGTGACCACCCTGACTTGCCAATCCTTTTCCTGAGGGTGCATTTCCTAGCTGTTAAAATGTCAAATTACCCAGATTAAAAAGACCTGCCAGTAAGGCTTTTGTTGGCATTGCTGTCGGTAGTTAATGAGCAATGGTATGTGGCTGCACCATCCTCAGGGGCTTCATCTCCTCATCATGTTAATAGTTATATCACAGAGACTCACTGAATGGAGAATATTCCCTCTTGAAAAAGTGCTGTCTCCCCTAAAAGAGAGGATCTGTCTGAGGAGAGAGGCATTTTGTAAGGCTGGTCAAATTCTTCAAAAGATCTTGAATTTTGGGAGGTGTCATGTGGGGACAGCACCCATGTCCTAGGGACTGCCAGACTTGTGGCATCACTGTGGGCAGCTTCAGTCTGTGAGCAACCACCTTGCTGCTGGTATTGTGACCCACTGCTGGTGAGCCTGACCTCTCCAGAGTAGAAGCATGAAGTGCAGCACAGGCTGCTTGTTGGGCTGCCTGAGGAAGCTGGTTCAAACCTGGAGGTCTTTAATGCTGCACTGTGCTGTGTAGTCTGGGCATGTGCTAAATAGCTGGAATAGCTAGAAGAATACTCAGAAGAGGGAACCCGAGGTAACAAGAAGACAATACTGATCAGATACACTGTTATTATCCAGTTTCAGTCAGTTTTTCCCACTTCTCCACTAAAATTCTGTTTGGAAAAAAAAAGAGAAACCCGAGCCCAAACTTTTTTTAGTTCTCCTTCTGTTTTTGTGATTATAAATACAAATGTAAGTGTGTATGTGGCCCTCTTGAATCACATTTCTTTCATAGCTCTATTGAATTGGGTTCTTCAAAACAAAGTCTTTTCTGAAATATCTTTTTCCACTAATGTTCCCCATCAGACTCCTGCAGGCATTCAAAGAGTCATTGTGTAAATAAAGGAGAGAAATAACAATGCCAAACAATGCTGAATTGCTGGAGGCCATGGGTTAAAAAGAGAAGAGTTTTGACAACTAATTGAAATGTAAGAAGCAACTTTCTGGTATGCTACTTCTCCATTTGTTCTCTCTTCACTGAGACAGGCCTTTATTGATTACTGTGGCAGATTTGTACTGCAAATGAAATCTGAAGGTTACTTTTTTGTCCCATAATCAGTGGCTATATATATTTCATATCTGTCAGTCTTACAAATCAGTGCCTGGGAAAATCGTGTCCTGGTATAGGTAAAGGTGAAATAGGATTAGTTATTTTTTAAATAATAAATTTCAACATCAGAGTAAATTCTTCACCTCGATATGCAGAAAAACTCCATGACTGCTGCACAACCAGCATGTCTGAATCTAGAGAGATGAGCTCAGCTTCACAAGTCTTATAAGTTCCCTCTGGGCCTGCAGCCAGGTCAGCCATCTCTGCCCTTCTAAAGTGGGAGTACTTCAATTCTTATCTGTGGAAAGTCTCTTTCAGATTCATCTGGCAACTGCAGATCTCTTCTGGCTTAGGTTCTTCAGACTCCCATCTTCAGGGAGCACCAAAATGTCCCACGTGTCCTCTTGTTTCCCTGCCCCTGTCCCTCATGGGGCTGTTTCTCTGTGGGGTTTGGACCACTTGTGCATTGAAAAGCTCATTTCCCAACTGTGCACATGCCTCTAAGACTTTTCCTTATTAGCTAAGATTTCTAGTCCAAAGGGGAGGATTTATGAACCTGATAGAATCTGACAAAGTGTATATCTTCCACACAGTTAATTTCTGATCAACCACAGTTAATTTCTTATCAACCAAACCATTCCTATAAATAACAGTTAATTTGTAATTTTCAGCATATTTCCCTCCTCCTTTTTCCTTTCTTATGTTGTTGCCAGAGCTTCTTGTGTCAATATGAACTTTGTCAGCAGAGTCCATTTTCATACTCCACGATACTCTTGATTTTATAACCATATGAAACATCACATCCTGCCACATGAGGGGTTCCAGGCTGCCATTCTGGTCCTTAGTCTCCAAACTGAATTTACCACCCAGTTCCACAGGGCACGTAAAACCACATCTGTGCCATTTCCTCTCTGACAGCTGTGCTCTGTGGGGCTGGAGGGCTACAGGTGCACTTCCTCCATCACAAGTTTGTACCACTACTTCTCTTGATTTTGCCAGAATTTTGTACACCAGTGCTGGTAACTTAATCAAACAGAAGTGAAGTCTCACTGCAATGTGGGATCAGGTTTGTTTTTCCATTGCGCTCCAGTCTTGTTAGTCATAAACTCCTGGCATAGTTTGCTAAAATTCTGCCTGAAATTGATGTCAGCTATAGTTGAATGAATTACCTCACTTTATGTTTTAGTAAAAAATAAAACGCTGACATGTTTCTGAAATTTTCACTCATAACTGAAAATTTCTCAGCATCTAACACCTCATCCATCACTTTTGGCACTCCTTGATATGAATTGTCTTGATCTACTCATCCATTTTTCTTCAATTAAAATTCTATAATGTTCTTCCTACTTCGTTGCAAATTAATTTGAAGTATTTAATCATCATCATCATCAGTTAGCTTGTTCTTGATTTTCCTCAAATTAGCTATTTGAAAACAGAAGTGTGAATACTATTGATTGGGACTTTCTCTGATTTCCTTTAATTTGGTCATGATTCCTCCTTATGAAGCAAGTTGAAGCTGTAGAGGGGGGAGATGACCTGTTTACCCATATGTTGTACCCAGGAAATTGTTACTCTCTGGATTCAGTACCCACTATACCATACTGCTATAGTAAGGTCAATAGCAGTCTGTTTTCAGGTTAGAAAGTTGTCATCTAAGGTTTTAGAAAAATAGACTCATATTTCACTAATGGCTGCATGCTATTCAATAACATACTCTGAATTTTCCGATTCCATTATTGATAGACACATAAGGAGTAATTTTTCCTTTTGGTCTGTCTTAGCACACAGGACTCTGCTTGAACCCTGTACATCAGGATGTTGTTCAACACTAATAACTCATGGTTTGAGACTGGGCCTGAAGTGGATCTGAGAGTGTTTTAGAGCACGAGGAACAACCAGAAATGGTTAAAGAAAATGGTGATGTTTCTCAGCTGATATTTTTCAGCCCTTCATTTTGCTCCTCATTTCCCAATGTGTTTTTTTCCCAGACTTTCAGCCTCCCTTATACATATTCCCTCTGCTTTTTTCTACTCCATTAGTCTCATACAGTGCTGGACATTTTAGAGTGGCTCTCAGAGCTCACCTCTGCTGGGAGCACTTGCTGCTCTGCATGTGAGCACCCTAACTCTTGGGAAATACTGCACTTCCCAGCAGCTCAGGGCCATATGTAGGCTGCAATGAGCAACCTGGACGTTCAACACAGGGCATCAAATGACATCTGCAAGTGGGAAATATAAAACATGTTAGTGTTCATTCCTTAGCTATAAATAATAAAAAATTCCTTCAAAAACGGAGTATATCCTCTCTGTCATTGTTCTTTATTTCCGCTGCAAATAACTTTCAACAATAAAAATGAAGGGATGCCAAATTTGTGTGGCTCTTCAAAGTAAATTCTTTACTTGAAATGAAGTTCAGTTGAAAAGCCTGGCCCTCCTCCCCAGCATTTTTGCAGGCCAGATGGGTTACTGCTGTCCTTCAGTATGGAGCATCCTTAGGGTGTGATGCTCCTTTTTCCTTGTGAATCTGAAAGAAAGGGATGAGAAACTTTATGTCTCCCTTCTGTCTTGCAGAAACTTTCCCTGATATCTCCTCTGGGTGGAGTCCCTTACGGACATATACATAATGATCTGTTCACTGTTGGCGGCATATATCCTACTCTCCAGAGCCATTCAGTCATTGCCGACTTTCCTTAGAGTTCTGTCCTCAGGTTCCTCAGACTTTTCTTCCTTTTTCACTAACAAGCATTCATTATTTCTCCCTTAAGCTTCCCAGTATCCCACGGTGGATTTTTGCAACTTTTAATTTCCCAGGAGGGATATGAAAGGTCTACAAGTAAAACGCTTTGCTTGCTCTTATCTGGGAGATTACAGAGGGGAATCGGATAAAAGCAGGGGTTGAATGCTCAATGCTTTTCCATTGTCAGCAGCAATGCACTTTTGGTAGAAAATGCCATTATCCTTATGCAGTGGGGTTTTAAAAACTTTTAAAAGGCATAAAAAATTGAGGATTCAAATTCTTTGGGCATTACTCTCTTCTGCCCTGAAGTTCCTTTTCATTGCAACGGAGGCAGAGGAAGGAAATAGAGTGACTGGATCCCTGCACTGCCATAAAATATTCAACAAAGAGAGACTGTCCTTATCGCATACCTGTTTCTCCCTCATTGTGAGAGCAGGAGGGGGATGTGGAGGACAATCTTACCCATCATAGCATAATTAGGTGAACAGGAGGGTCTAGTCTGCTGCTGTTCTGAGGCTGTGCGGCAGGAAGCTGGGATTCACACTGACATCTCACTTTCTCTGGCCTTTTTAAAACTGATAATTGTGAACATCATCCACACTAATTATTTTTGAGAAGTTGCAATGGGTATCCTTATAAGAATGTTGGACTGTGTTCACAATCAAGGATTGCCTAGAGGATAAAGCTGGCTTTTTCTTTTTCAACCACACTGATTGATTTCTGATAAAACACGTTTTTCCTTGTTTCTTTTGATGTACACTTATGCTATGGCACGAATAAATTACACAGTGGGAAGTAAATGAGAAGATTTCACACTGATAACCACGTCTGTGCTTTAGCTTTCCTCATTTTGCTTCACCATGTTCCCTGCTCTAAATGAGTATATACAGTTACACATCTCTGCTCTCTCAGAGCAGTATAAAATGGCCCTTCTTTTCCAGATGAAATTTTCTTGTCCTGTAAATCTGATCTTCATTCTTCTTTTTGGAAAGGCCTTGAGAAATGCAGAATTGTGCTTAGAAATCTAGAGATGGTAGATGAAATAATGTTAAATAGCTGTCTCAAGTCCCTATGTTTGTACCTGTAACTAAAGAAGTTGGAAGTTAACTTCAGAATTCCAGTGCCAGCCCTTTTACATACTTTCACATTTTCCTCTATTAAATGTTATTGATTTTGGGTTGCATTTCTTAATAACCATTATGCCAGGGGCTGAACTGGGTGACTGTGGAGACCAGCTCTGAGCTCCTCCTGGTAACAAGAATGCGCTGGTCACGGGCCAGATTGCTTAAATTGCCATGAGGATCCTGCACAAATGAAAACTGCCACAAGGCTTCAGACTTGTCCTATACTGATATACCAGTCTCTCAAATGGCAATACTCTTCTCCCTCTGAGTCACCCAAGCTGGTCTGGCTTCTCCTTTCCTCACCAACTCTAAGCAAACAGCAAAGCTCAGCTGTGGCTGTCTGGTGGTAGCAGGAGCACACCAGGCACAGAGTCAATCCATTAATGAGCATAGCCTGGTCACCTTGTGGCATTTTTAATTTTATTTCTGCTCGTGTTAGGGAAGACTCAGACTGAACCTGTGCTTGCAACATGCATGCCAAGGACTCCAGTTACCCTGGTCCTCTTTCTAGCCTGACAATGAGTCTCTGCTGCTGTTGCAAGGTGCTGTCATCCCTCTGTGCTGGTGTAGAGAGCACAGCAGGGTGTCTTCAGCAGGGAAGTGGGATTAATGACTGCAGGAGCATGGCAAGGCTTCACTCATTCTTATTTGGAAATGGCTTTGATTATGTCTCAAGGAAAAAATAATGACATAAAGCTAAATAGGGTTAATAGTTAAAAGAGGCACTCAACTTTATAACCCAATTAATAAACAAATGTTTTAGTTTAATTACTTTATACTGCATGTTAGAGGCATATATGTCTTACTGATTGTTTAATCAGGTTATCCCCCCAAACCACCTTCTGTGACCATAGTTAACTGCATAAAAATTTAAAATTTACAAAATCAGGTTTTGGGATTGAAAGACAAAACTGTCAGTCATGTGTCTGAGGACTGGTTTTTCTCTGTAACTGTGGCTTGAGGGATTTCAAAAGCTTCTTTTCTTACTTAGCTTGATTGGTGAACCTAATGGGCATTTTGATTTTTTGTCTTATGCTTGACAATTTCTAAACTCCCAGATGGTTCCAGGAAAACAAGTTTTCCTTGAAACAAAGTGCCTCAATAACACTATTTGATCACAGGAAACTGTAGAAAGCTTGTGGTTTTGAAGCAGAAGTGATTCTCTTTCCAGTTCTCTTAAAGCCAAACATTACACACTAAAACTGAATCCACAAAATTTCAATTGTTCCCGTGGGATTTTTCCTTTTAACCAAAGGAAAAACATTTCCATAATACCTGCTCAGTCATAACAGAGTTCAGTGGCCCACTTATTATCAGGTTAACTCTCCTTATGCTTCCTTATCTCTTTGAAGGGCAACCTTCTGTGAAAGGCAGCCCTGTGCTGGAAGCAGGCAGCTTTCTTGCTGCTGGGAGGGGGGCAGGCTCTAGCAGCCAGAGGCAGAGAAACGCACGGCCACACTCGTGCATACATATGCATGTACACAAATGTGTGCATGCATATCTCGTAGGATTCCTTCTGTCAGGCTCCTGCTCTGAGGCTGTGCCTTTTGACAGAAATTCAGCTCCTGTCGGTGTGGTGGCAGGCGTTCCAATCCATGTCACCAGAGCTGAGCGATGCCGTGGGTGACATCGCCAGCATTTCGCTTTCTCCGCCCCTCCAGCACGCCTCTGATGTGATATCCTTGTCAGGCAGGGAAGGTGCAATGCTCTGGAAGATCCCTGCAATCACAAATGTGGTATATAGAGGCCTCCCACAGAGAAACTAAAATACCTCTGTTACCTCATTGCTGGGGATTGCGCTTGCAACAATAACTTCGAAATGAGAATCAGAAGCAGCCCAGAGAGTGGATTTCTCCTCACAGGATGTGCTCAGGAAATGGCAGTGGTAGAGAAATGTTGCAGTGTTACACTTTATTGTACACCTCTGTCTTCCAAGGTCACTAAGAGGGCTGTTGCATGGCATAGTTTTAAAGACTTTCCATTGTCTGCATTATCACAGATTTGCTGCTCATATCAGTAGGTATCCAAAAATCCCATCATTTGTCATAGCTGACATTTGCTATACAATGATCCATAAGAAAACCAGCATCTGGACTTACATCTCTTCCCCTCTGATGAGGCATATGCTGATTTTTAAGGGTCTCTGCCATAGTGTTGGTGGATAGTGCCTCCTCAAAGCCTGAAGATTGATCACCCCTAATGCAAAGGCTGAACACTGAGAAATGCAGAGTTTTTCTTATGCCAGGTGACTTTAGGAGGAGCTGTAGAGAGATGGCAGCATGCAGGAAAACACCCAGGCATTTCACAATTATATTTGAAATACAGGTGTATTTTGACAACAAAAGAAGGCCTGATTGTACTCTGGCTCCCTTCTGCCATGCAGAGGGACTGTGAGGTGTAAGGAAGCAGGGTCACAGCCATGTCTCCTTTTAACATTGATCTAGGACATAACTGGGGAGAGCACATGGTCCCATCCTGGGAAGTGCTCATTCATCCCGCTCATCCTATATAGATTTCCTGTAAAAACTTTCCTCTGAGGTATATAATTTACTTTCATGTTCATGATAAATCATACCTAGGTTTGACTGTGTGCAAACACGCTGCCTGTCATTCATTGGTCTGGCTGACAGGCCTGGGTGCAAGCAAAATAGAGGAGCCTCCACTGTAACTCAGAAAAAGCCAGCAGTAGCCAAGACTAATCTGTGTGCAGTTTAATGCTGTGGCAGACGACTGTGTGGTAGATGTGGCTTTAGGAAGGTTATCTGCAGTCTTATGAGCACTCCTGGCAGTTAGGAACCAAAACTCAATTCTGTACCCAGAGTTTGGGAACTTCTCAAAGTTTTCAACATCTGATTCACATTTTGGTTAACCATCTAGTTTTGGACATGTCTCTTCTCACTTGGAATGATGTGGATCAAGTATTTTTCTCTCATTTTTGGGAGTACTGTCTCATCAAAACTAACTCTTTCATAATTTCCTGGTAGCTCTGGGGGCTGCCAGTGTGGTGGGAAAAGCAATAGTCTGGATGGTTGTGATGTGCTTCAGAGAATGTGCCCTTCTTAGGCAAGGAGTACTGAATGAGTGGTAAGACACTCTGCTATTGTGTTTGGTGGATTCATGTCACTCTCATACTCACATGAGCATATAGGGAGGCTCAGCATGGTCCTCAGAGGACAGCTGCTGTGAAAATTATTAGTGTGTGGAATTAGAATCAGTTGGACTCTGAACTGTGCCTTGTACTGCCCTGTGTCTGGCAAATTGTGTAAGTACTTGAAAGGCTTTTTGTCCATCAGTAACTGTAGTCATTAACCAAGGGACGGGCAATTATGGTAAGCAACATAAAAATCTTAAATTCCAGAGATGATTGCATATGGCACTAGAGAAGCAGTTGATTATCCAGTGTTTGTCTAGTAGAAAACAGACCACTGAGGTAGCAGAGAAATACAAAAAGAAGTCTTTATGCAAAATCAGCTGTTATGTTCCATGCAAACCTAGGCAACAGTGGCCCTCTTACCCATGTTTCTCATAGCTGCTCTTGGTTTCATATATTCCACTGACTGCACACAGTGGAGTTGATGGTTTCCCTTAGGCATACATGTCTGCTTTCCATCATTAAAAACTCTTTGTTTTTAGAAGATGAGAGCAGAAGCCGTTCTGATTTTTCCTTTGGATTAACACTCTTTCATGAAAACTTCTTTATAATAGCCCTGATATCAATATAAGTGGATGCCTCTGCAAAGTCTTTTTATGTAGTGCTTACACTCTCTGCTAGAGTGCAGCTCTCTGCTAGGAAGGCAGACTTCCAAGGAGAACTGTAATACAGGAGGATCAGAGCACAGAACGGTGATGTAAATGTTTCTTAATTGAATTCAGTTTCTCAAGGCACTACAATAATTTATTACTTATGAAAGGATGAAATGCACTCCCATGCTATTTGCATATACATTTGGCCATCCTTTCTTCTAGGATAGGAGAGTATATATAACCTCTCTCCTTTATTAAGGGGTGACATCTGCTACAATGTCACCTAGACAAACTAAGCAGGCTCAAAGCTGGCATCAGGGAATGACAGTGCTGGCAGCAAGTGCTGAGCATGGGGGTAGGACATGAAGCTGGTTCAGAATGAAGAGGTTGTGATATGTGAGGGGGGAGTCACAGGACCTGAGCAAGGGAACATCTGGACCTGGATTAAAGGAACATCACAGTTACTCCGCACAATTTAAGTGAACCATTAAAAGCCACCACAGAAATAAAAGGTAAAAGTGCTCTGTGGAAAAATGAAGCTTTCATGCCACTACTCTGGTTGGTCTCCAACAGTGCTGCTTAGTTCATTAGAGTAGTTTGTCAGCCAGGGCTGTGCTGCCTGTCAGCCCTACGAGGTGTGGGTGTTGGGGAATGGGCAGGTGAGGCAGCACGGAGCTCTCTACTCTGCTGTTCGAGAAGCGAGGTTCGTGACTGTGGTGTAGGCATAGCACTCTTTCAATTGGCAAAGGTAGGAGATGTTCACAAATGCTCTGCAAAACCTGTGATCAGCTTTGGTATAGAAGATTCTTACCATTCACTATACTTCAGTGAAAATATTGCCTCCTTATTTTAAAGGTGTTATTTTCCATCTGTAATATATGGACCAGCAGAAGTCATCAGAGGAACTTTAGGGCAAGTGAATGTTATGCCAGCTGAAGTAATCTTGCTTTTTTTCTCTTTAGAGAGAAGATTGCATCTTAACACGATGAATAATATAATGATTCTCTTGGCTTGTTACCAATCAGAGCAGTGAAATTTCATAATCTATCACTATTTTGGAAGGTGAATGACAGCACCAGATGTACATCATCGGTGACTCAGATCTTAGGAAAGTAATTAATAATGTTAGCTGAACAATTTAAAACCTGGTGTTAAGAGATGCTCAAAAGACAATAGCACAATTCCTCACAATTGAGGCTCAAAGAATTGCAATAACTCTTGACAGATGAACTCTGCTCCAGAGGCCTCTTGAAAATCTCTGCAACAAATGGTGGCCCCATGGCAAAGCTTTTAGGAATACAAGACTATGTTAGACATAACATTTTTCAAGACTTTGGCTCAATTACAAGTACTGGAGCATTACAAATAATGCCCAGAAATTAGATTAATTCTTTTTTTCATGAAGTATATAGCTCAGGAAGTTCAGCAGTATGAAACTAAACAGTTCTATTGATACACCTGACTGAATAGAACCTATGGTTACTGTGAACTTGCTTCTTCTTTAATGTAGTAAAGCACTGGTTGTTGATCAGTTAACACTACCATATATCTGCCCCTTAAAATTACCCCATAGCTACTTCCCTGAACTATGAGTATCAGCTTTGTTCTGTCAGAAGAGAATTAAGAGAGCAGACAACCCAGAAATTCTGTTTGAAAAGAAGTGTCATCCTATGCCATGGCGTAGGAGCAACATCTGAAAAAGTTTAGGCCCAGCTTCAGAAAGGGTGTCTACAACCTCCTGTGTCTGAGAAGTAAGTCCTCAGAGACAGTGGCATTGGCCATCAAGACAAGATGCACTTACAGAGCTGATACTTCAGCTGAGACAGGTAATGCTGTCCACTTCCAAGTGGAGGTACAAGTTATGTCAGAAACCTTCCCGTTGAAGTCATCAGAATTCAGACACATCTGAAATTAAAATTGGTAATTAAATCTCTGGAAGTTAAAGTTTCTAGCAACTTCTCAGCTTTGCATCTCTAGGAAGCCAGCTCTGGTATTAGGGAGCTGATTATTTTATGGGACTTTCAGTTGAATGAAGCCTTTATGGACTAGGCTAGTCTGTGTAGCCAGGAGCAGAGCTGGGTACACAGAGATGTATCCTCAGAGCAGAGTCGAGCCTGAGCACAAATAAAGGATTGATGTAAGTCCTCAGATGACTGAAAGTATGCAGAACTTCTTGAATTAAAAAAAAAAAAAAAAGAAGGAAAAAAGAAAAAATTGGGTCAATGAAAAAAAGTTATCTAGGCTAGGAGAAGGGATAAGCACAGGGAATTAGACAGGCTGGGGAAGCTATGCACGTGTGACCCAATCATGTATGACAAACTCTGCAGCTGCTATTACTGGAAATGAGCTATCAGTGTAACGAATGCCATGAGCAAGGCGAGGAAGAGAGGTTCCTGAAAAATATTTTTCGGCAACAACTTGCACGGATTTTTTTGTTGGCTGTATTTTCTGATGTGTCCATTTGCAGTTTCTAAATTCACTGCTGCCTTGCATTTAGAATTTCAGCAAGACTCTGAAGGCACCTGCAGTCTGTCACCACACTCTTAAGCAGATGTTGAGAGGTGGTGGCATGTGAAGTATGCACCACAAAGGTGAACAGGATAAAACCTTAGCAAATTGCTGTAAAATGCAGTTAGAGAAAGATCTGTGAGAAACAGCATTATGTGAAAAAGTAGAGCATATATAAAACAAACTCTAATATCCTAAAAAAATCCTTTTACTTCTCTGCTTCTTACCTATCAGATGTTTTCTTGCTTGAAAATATATTTATAGTGCCATTTAATACATTTAACTAGTGGTCCTAAGGTCTGTAATTGTCTCCTGAGAGAAAATGGTTGTACAATAGTTTAATAGTTTAATAATAATAGTTTAAGGTAAAACCAAAGTAGTTTTGTGATTTGGGTTTTAGTTTTGTCTTCTTTTTGGTGGGGGGGGTGTGGCAGAGAAAGGAGGTGTGAGGTGGGTGTAATCTAATGAGCAATCTAATAAGTGTGTTTAATATAAAATATGTAATAATTTCAGCTGTACTGCCATGTGGTCTGTAGTGGTGTTAATGTGCTGTGATCACTGATTGCCATGATTGACTTAAGTGTTTCTGTCCACAAATAGTATTTATCACTAAGTTCAATGTAATAGTGGGTGTATAAGAAAAAACGTGGCAAAATCACAAAAGATTTACAAATATGTCACCATTTGAGAGCACATTACTGCCTTCTGGAAGTTATGCCTTTGTCAGTTATTATACACACTTACAAGGTCTTGTCACCAGACAATCAGAACACACCCTACTTGATTTATGTTAGGACCAAATATTATTTTCCTCAGCGGGGGTTATTTTTTGTTAGAATGTTCTTGCTATTATACCTGTTTGTCATAACTCAGCAGGTATAAGGTAATGCCTCTGAAAAAAATAGTGAAAATTCCTTTACCAGTTCTGGAGAGCATTTAAAAGGAATGTCTTTATGTCTACATTAACCTTGTATTTGCCAGAAACTTTCTGGCAGATGAATGAATCAGATTTCCTAATGCAAGCTGAGCATACAAATTCTAAATAAGCACAGAGACTGATACATAAGACTGTTGCCTTATGTTCTTAAGGTAGGAATTAGCTGGAACTTAGCTAAAAAGACAGCTTAAGCAATCCTGCCCTCCAACTCAACCTTGAATTTGATAATCTTTCTTTAGAAGAGCACAGCCCCCTCCCTGAGTGTCTGAGCCCAGGCATGTGGGGACAAGTGCCCTGCTCTGGGAAGCCAGGCGTTTTGTGCTCACCTCAATATTGCCATGACTCACACTTGAGGCAGGGAAATGCCAACATTGCAAAAGGTCCAGCTGAAAAATGAGGCCATGAACAGAGGAGGTGGTTTGGGTATGGCAAGCTAAGTTATGCAGGGTAAGTTACCTGGAAGTGCATGACCCCCATATGTGCCTTGAGCACACTGACAGAGAGGATCAGCAGTCCCACTCTTGTCCGACCTGGAGATCCCCATACCCTTCCTGTCCAGGGCCTGCCCCATGCCTGATGCTCTGCTCACAGAGCAGGGAGTGGGGCTGCAGTTCTCCTCTCAGGCTGTGGGTAATGCAAAGTGAAATAGAAACCATTTCACATCACCCAGAAGCTGAATCACTCCCTTAGCTGTGGGTGTAAAGCCCTGGGTGAGATGGTGAGTGGGTAGCTGGCAGTCGAAGTCAGTAGGTCAGGGAGCACAGGGAGACCTGTAGTCAGGAACAACCTGAATAATGTGGGGACAGACCTTAAATTTGGTCATATTGGTCACAGGGAAAGAAGGAATCTGCATAGAAGATTTCAAATTAGAGGGTTCAGCAGAGGAAGAGACAATCAATGTTAGTGATGCTATGGCCCACCTGAAGTTTGAAGGAGAGGCCATGAAAAAGATTAGCAAAGCAACTCAGCAAAATAGGGGCTGTTGAGTTTTAAAACTCTTGCTGTAATTGGAGTTAGTTGGAATCCTTCTGGCAAAGCACTTTAACCAAAACATATCTTGTCCCTGAAACTAGAGTGTATTGTTTAAAAGGGTTTGGATTCAACAAATGTCCACAGGGCAAAGCTCTGAGTCCTCGTGGGTCTTCCTGGAGATGTGGGAAGGGGAAGGAGTCCTGCTCCCGCTGTGTGCAGTGGGACTTGTTCTGAGGCAAGGAGCTGAGAAAAGGTTTCAGGCAGCAGGCATCTTCCCATCCACCTCTCACACCTTTGTGTCCAGTGTCAGAGTCTAGTGGTGGGCACCATGGCAGCTTCCATGCTGGCCTGGTGGCAGCTCTAGGTCTGAGCTCTGAGCAGCCTCTCCAGCACTGGCACATCTGCCAGTCCAACTGGGAAGGTGCAGCTATGCTCACACTCCCACACTCTGTGCTTTGGGAGTTTGCCTCAGTGCAGGGACATCGTTTCTGTTGTAGAGGAAGCAAAGCATACTTTAACAGAGGATTTTGGATCTATGAACATTTAATACATGTACTTGAAGTTTTAAGTTTACTGAGACAGTTCACAGCAGCCCTAATTTTGTACTGGTCACTTTTATTTTTCAGAAAAGAAGGTATGTACTTCCTTTTAGGTCATGCACATATTTAGCAAGAGGAAGAGTGGGAAGTGATGTCCTTGTGTCTAATAGCGCTCAGCCTTCTCCCTTGATACTTTAGAAACAATCCTCAACAAGTCTAATGCTTACCCTTAGGTAATAAAAGACCTTTTAAGGGCACTGCCATGGCCTTTAGCTGGGTAAGGTTTTACTGATGCCAAAACCCTTTGCTGAAGCAGAACCTCAAGCCCTTATGCAAAAAGTCCTTCACCCATCCTGAAGGTATGCTAAGGAAAAGTTGTGTCCAAAGTCAACAGGAACTTTTCCATTGCCCTCTGGAACCTGTGGGAAAGACCCAAGAGTGGGTCTTTCTTCTTCCTCCATAGCCCCAAGAATACTGACAACAGCTTTTGAAGTAAGCATGAGACATACGTATCCCACAGAAACACCCAGGATGTTATGTGGAAGGGAGAGCTATGTTAGAGAATCAGGCTGAAAAATTATAGGAACATTCACAGGAAAAGCGCTCCTGAAAGAGCTCTCCCCCTGCTGATGCCTTTCTCAGACTGTCATTTCTATGTTCTGGATATATCCAGTGGTACCAATTAAATGCCTACAGATTATTAATTAATGAAGCAGCCTGTGAGGATTTGTGCTGCAAGTCTCCCTCAGCACTAAGATGGCTGTTCCAGACACCCTGGCTCTTCTGAGATTTTCTTTCAAAAAAACCCCTTTATGTGTATGCTGGGACAGGTTTAGCATTTTTTACATAGTCCAAAATAGCAGTGATAAATGAATGAAAATATTTTAAGACGTGAATAACTGTAGAATTGACATTTGCAGGAGCAAGGAAAAGCCAGGGGGGAGTCTGGTGTTAGGGGAGAGCCATCCTCACGTGTCACGGGTGAGCTTTCCACAGGCTGCAGCCAAGAGCTCCTGCCTCACGTGTGTGACCACAGGAGCAGCCAGATTCCATGTGACTGGGGAGGAATATTGAGCACAGCTTTCAGCGTGCCTCAATACACGCCTGCAAAGTTAATTTCTTCAGCTGTTGTATAGTCAAGTGGATTTCTTTCATGAAGTGCTTGTAAGATGTCAGTTAACAGGGTTGATGTTGAAAAAACAACTCACCTTCTTTCTCTTCTTTTATGTAATCAGGGGTTTTGAAGCAGGTAAGTTTTTGCGGGGCACAGCTTGTAGGTTTTTTAAAAGTAATTTCCTAACCAGGTCTTGAGAGCCTTTATCTCTTAAGAGGTCCAGAGGAAAGTCCAGGCTGCTTTGGAAGTTTGACATTTCCATGTTTTCATCAAAGGAATGTAGGAAAGAAGCTGAAATCCTCTAGACAGAAAGTATCCTAAGTGCAGACATTTGTCTGACTGCTCCTTGTCTCCAGCTGCCTTTATCTTCAACTGCAGTCCTCTGAGAAATGCTGGAGTTAGCAAGAGGAAGTAACTGGTTCCACTGCACAGTCTAGACATGTAAGGGTTTGAATTTCTTTCCAAGGTCAAGTCTTCAGAAGCAAATTTTCTAGCAATATAATATTTATTAGAAAAAAAAAAAAACAACATACGAGAAGAAATGCAGAAGGGATTTAACATTGAATTTAGAGATACATTTACTGTCGCAATCAGAAGTTTCCTTTACAGCTGTACGTAGTTGTGGGATTTAATGCTACACTTGGCAGTGCAAAGCTATTATCCTAGAATAATTACTTCATGAAATTTACAGTGAAAACTTTGCAAAGGGACTGACAGAGGACATCCCACAGCCAGACACCAGGTGGTGGTGCCTGACAGCCAGCTTGTGGTGGGCGGGTGGGTGGGGTGACACGTTCACAGTATGGGGGGGGAGTTCTCCATTTGACTGGGACAGGAGCAGGTCAGGTCTCCTACCCCCAGCTCAGGGCTTCTCCAAATCAAAGCAAAGCTGTTGCTTTCCTAAAGAAGAAGGAATGGGGCTGAGTTGGAGGTGTAAAAGGTGGGTTTTAGGCAAGAGATGAGAGAGGACATCCTTGAAGTACAGGACTTAACATGTGCTATTGCAGGACAATGGAATGAGAGAGAGAGAAGATAGATCCTGACCCTCCTTTCATGTCAAGCCTGATTTTCTTGGCCCCTGGTATAAGAAAACTAGAAGAAGGTTCTCGCCCTGACATAATTGTGAGTGGGACAACTAATTAGGCCAATGGATATTCCTGCACCTCACCCATGCCACAATTCTAACATTTTGCATCATTAGCAAATGTTGCACTTATGTCTGACTAGTTTCTTTTTCCTTTATATCCTTCTGCCTTTGGAGGATATATCTGATTTCCTTTATATCCTTCTGTCTTTGGATTCCTCCTTTCAATGCAACAAACAAACAAACAAACAAATTTCCTGATGTGCAAGTGCACTCTGTGTTGTGGCTTCTGGCTGCCAGAAACAGGGCTGAAACCACTGTCCTGCTTTGCACATGATATTAAAACACTAGCTAAAAGAGATTAGTCATTATTATCTTGAGGCTAATGTTTAATTGGTGATCTAGCAGCAAAATCTTCCTGCCTGATCATTCCAGCAGCTCTGAGAGCTTCCTAGAGACTTATTTCAGGCACACTTTTCTGTGTAAGATTTATTGGCATGCAGACAGTGTGCACACCAACTGGGAAAAATGAAGTGGTGTCAAGAATGCTTTGGCTATATTAACTCTGAGTATGTCCTTGCTGCTCTGAGATTTGGGGTTTAAATATAATATTGTTTGAAAGTGCTTTGTAGCTTTGAATATCATATTCCAGTAAGAGGAAAGGTTTATAACATGCTGACAACCCATGGTTGTGCTTTCAAAGGAGGTTGTCAAAAGTGCATTTTTTCTGTTTGGTTTGAATACATAAGTCAAGGAAATTTGAATTTTATTCTTGAATCCTGAAGTTAATCACAAAGATCTTTATAAATGCACTGACTGATTTATTAGCAAATACAATCACCTCATTGCCAAATATCAAGATTTTGGTCATGTTTTCATATTGATTCACCTGGTAAAGATCACAGATGCAGCAAAGAGCACAGTCCGTTCCAGCTGCTGAGTTTATCTGACCCTGGCAAGGTCAGATAAATTCTTCACCTCTGCATTTTAGAGCAATATTCTTTTTTCCTTCTAAAAGTTTCAATATTTCTCCTCCCTGATGCCCAGACATAGATGATTTGGGAAAGCATCATTCAGGACACCAAGATGCTTTGTCTTGTTTGTGGTCTTTGTTGTAGGACTGACCCATCATCACAGCAACAAATTTGACACTATTTCATGTGACACAGATCTAGGCACCTTGTTTCAGAGATGGAGCTGAAGTCTTCCGAATAGCACTCTCCACAGAGAAAATATCCTTACATTGAAGGTGTGGTCATTCATTGTTAAATGAACAACATGAAACCTTTGTGCAAAAAGAGGAGAAATTCTTAATTGAAAGGCCTTTCATTACCTGCTTCTCCTCAGTTGTTTGCATTTACACCTCTTTGTTTTTTCCACATTCAAACTGGAAAAGAGATTTTTGGACCAAAATTTCTTCTGCTTTGGGAAGGTTTTATTCATATTCTTCCAAATGACAAAGCTGTCTTTGATAAATATGGCTTACAGTTAGCATTACATGCTCTGATTCTAAAATCCAGGACATTGTTGGTCCAATTAAATACTCATCTTTTGATGACTAAGATGATTATTCCAGCTTCCAGTTCTTAAGAAACCTCAAGAGAACTGCTTGCCTTGAGCTCTCAGTTGTGTCTTCACTCCTCCTGAGTAAGGAATAGTGTGAATCTGACTGGAAAGATATTTTCCACTTGTTTTGTCAATTCCATTAGGAGTATTATCCCCCTAGAGGGTATCTTTGCTCAAATTAACTGGAGATTTATGAACCCCCAAAGGGATAACTTGAGACTGTATTACGGTCCAGTGGATTTTGATTTTCACTGAGAAGATTTCCTCCTTTAAATTTCATACTTCATTTCTTTTTAACAAAATATAGAAAATCCAAATGATTTTCATCCTTTTGCAAGAGGCCTTCCTCTGCCCTTCCCCTTTCCCCTACCCCACCCAGCTTCCTGCTTGGAGTGTAAAGAAAATTTAAAAAAAACCCAAATGGATTTGGATTACTTAATTTCAAAATCTGGATTAAAAGAGCAAGTGATGCTCTCTAATGTCTGGTGTAAAGCCAGCAAACAACCCCCTGGTATCAAGCATGAGTCTGATGAGTAGGACAGGTTCTCATCTGGTATAAAAGAGTGTTACCTTATTGAGGTAGACTAAGCTCAGTAGAGATGTATTTTTTGCACTAAATAGTACAGCCTATTCCATCTCAGCGTGTTTAAAGGCTGAGGAGTGATCATGTAACCTCCAGGCCCAGGAGTCTTTGAATGATTCAACCTTCTTCCATCCGCATCCTCTGGCCAGCTCCTCAAGCCTCTCTTATTTTAATTTCTGTTTCCTTTTAAGAGCATGTTAATCCAGCTGTTATTGCTGCCTTTCTGTCCCTGCTGCTTTCCCATTCTTTGGGGAAGTTTTTGAGGACAAAGTACTTTCATTAACTTTTCTTCATACAATGAACTCCCGCAGAAGCCTTTGTTTATCAATTTTTTTGTATTTATTTACCTAATATGATTTTGATCACAAGGAATTTAGTTAGAATTTGATGAGAGTTCCGCAGCTAATTACTATCACATGTTATAATTCATTCTCAAGTGAATGAGCCTTTCAAATAAAGCAATGCAGAAATAACTGATGGGACCCTGCTGGGACTACTTTGTTTGGCAAAGCCGGAACTCAAAGACTTGAGAATCAGAAAATGCTTCCCAGCCAATTAAAACTGTACAAAAGACACTGACCCTTCTTGCATGAGGCTGTTAGGATGAGATGCTCTGCAGGATGACTGTTCCAGCAACAGGAAGCAAGGAGTGGTAAAGCACTGAGGTTTTGTTGCCCTGTGCACTGCTGCCAGTTTTCAGTCTGGAAAAAACCCCCTGAAAATTTTAAGACTGATAATTGTGATTAACTGGACAGAACTGATGACTATGGTTATTATTACTATTATTAATGAGGCATTTTACATATAGTTATGAAATTATTATCTTAGAAACCTGCTGGCACACCGTATTCAAAGAAAGGAGAGGATTGAACACTTGCTGCTTCTGCTCTGTGCTCTGCTGACCCCAGTCTCACCCACAAGAACATCTGTACTCTCTAACCCATTTGGTCAACTAGCAGTTTTCTTAGTGGAAAAGCTACGGTTTATAGACATCTTCAGAGAAGTGCAGGCTCAAGAATGAATGAAAACCAGAGCAAAGATTTAAATGGTCTCGTATTTTCCTGTGATGCTGTTGTAATTACAGCTGCTTGGTTCTTTCAGCTGAAAAGAAGGAAAACAATGGCAAACTGTCAGTTACTTTTTAACTGCTGGATGCAAGTACAGGGCAAATGTTTCCTAAAAGACATACACGTTGACCTTGATTCCTCCTAACCATATCTGGGCAAATAATCAAAGTTGCCCACTCACTGACTGGCAGCTCCTTCCACAGCAGAGGGAGATCAATACCTCCAGAGTCTGATTCAGATCTTACTTTGGGGATGTGTGAGATAAAAGCTATTAGTAGTCTTTAATTATAATGCTAAGAGTAAGTTGGATGGGGATTTGGTAAGCCAATTAACTGTTGCTATTCATGCAGACATTAATCTCTGCTTCCATGAGGAAGAGTTTGTGAGACTTTGCAGCTCAGGAAAACTCACTGAAGGTTGAAGCTTCCTCAAAAGCTTTCTGTGTTTACTTCTAATCCAGAGGAATAAACAGGTGAACTTGGTTCTACTTGCAGCCACTATAACTTCACCTCTGATACCTGTGCAGGTCACATCCCATGGTGGGAGACCACCACAAAAGCTACTTCATGGAGCAAATGTATCTGGCACAGGCAAGTTAATGCCAGAAAGGTCAGAGACTCCTCATGAGTGAGGAGATTGAACACATAGCTTGGGAAGACCTAGACTCCCTCTTGTTTTGAGTGAGAGATTGGACCAGATGACCTCTAGAGATTCCCTCCCACCCAAATTTTTCTATGACTTCAGTAAAAATTTATTTGCTGAATAGTGCCAGTAACTTCCATGCCTATTTCTGATTTTGAAATAAACCTGCAGGGAAACAGCTAAAGATTTTAATTAAAATTGATTTAATGTTATTTAGTCTAAATTCCCTGGGATAAAATTGTGCTGATTAAAAAAAAAAAAAAAAAAAAAAGGAAAAAATTTGAGTT
>VZTN01007626.1:87763-149518 GCA_013400515.1 Erpornis zantholeuca
ACCAAAGTGAAATGGAAAAAATTAATCAACTTTTTGTGGATTGATACAACATTGAATGAATTTTTTCTTGCTTTCATTTGAAAGAAATTGGAATAAATACTGCAGTGTTTTTAATATTTTAGAAAATTATTCTCAGTCTAAACAAATTCTGCTTATTTTTTTAAGCATCCATCTTGCCAAATATTTCCTGAAAATGTTTCTCTAGAGACAGGAGTTCTTGAACTGTTCCCATTCCCAAACCCAGAAACCTGAATAAGGCAGCAGACTGTTGTTAGTCATCAGAGCTTGTCCCAACAAGCTTCTGAACCTTTCAATACCAGAAACAAACAAGTGGTTTTTCTTGGGAAACAAATCAGAAGAGTGCTGTGAGAGATAACTGGCTGAGCGATGCATTTTTCATTGGTCACATCATCTGCCTGACAAGAGAGAGGACTCTGAAGACCCTTCCCCCCTTTACCACGTGTGTGTCCTAAAGCAGCACGTTTTGGCAGCAGCTCTCAAGGCATCCCTGCTGCATCATACAGAAACTACACCATGAAATTCGGCAGATGTGATGTGAACACGGGTCCTGGCTCAAGGAGGATGACACTAGTATGGTTCTGTTTGCCTTCTTCATGTCCTCAGAGCTTCACTCATGCTCAGTTTCAGGACTGATTCTTTCAATGCTGCCTCTGCTGTATTCCTGATCAGGCTGAAAGATGACTTTCTGTGAGCCAGCATAGAATCACAGAACCACGTAGGATGGAAAAGACTTTAGGGTCATCAAGTCCTACTGTTAACCCAGCACTGCCAAACCCACCTGTAAACCATGCCCCAAGCACCACATGTGCTTAAATACCTTCAGGGATAGTGAATTCTTGTCTGGGGAGCCTGTTCCAATGCTTGACAACTCTTTTGGTGAAGAATTTTTTCCTGATGTCCAATATAAACCTCTTCTGGAGCAACTTGAGGCTGTTTACTCTTGTCATTTCTTGTGTTACTTCGGAAAAGAGACCAACACCCACCTGGCTACAACCTCATTTCTGGTAGCTGTATATTCTGATAAGGTCTCCCCTTCAGCCTCCTTTTCTTCCTTGCATTACTATGGTTATTTTTCCTGTGCCATAGAAACTGCTGAGCTAGTCTTCTTTGTGGAAATCTCCAATGATTCTTCCTCTTTGACCTTCAGATACTCATTACAAAAGTTTGAAAGAATAGAAATATTTAATTTATTCATAAAGCAATAGGGACTCTCTTCAGGAGTGTAGGTAACATTTCTTAACACTTAGCACCTACAATATTTCTGGTAGTTGAGTCATGAGGAGAGGAGTCTTTTGGTAATAATAGTTGATATTACTAGTCACTGAAGTAGGTGCAGGAAAGTAGCAGCTGCCATAGAAATGGATTGCCAAAGCAATTATAAGTTTCAAGTTGCAAGTTTTGTGTTGAGTCATTTATGCTTGATTGTACAAAACTGTCAGCCTATTGCCTTGCCAGCCTATCTGTGAGGGAAGCCTTGCAACTGCAGATGGAGTCCCCTCTCGCTGCTCAGCACTGGCTGAGTCTGACCTACATAAGTCAATCAAACCCCCAAAAAGACAGGCTTAACACAAAGTTGGGCTGGTTGTGAAGTATCTGATGTTCGCTATTGGATATAGTGAATATAATCTTCTCTCTTGATTTTGGTGTGCTCAGCTTATGTCTGTTAAACCCAGCATGAATTAAAAGCACCCAATAATTGGTGCTCTCCTCTCTGAATTGCTCCTCTGGTAGCTCTCACTGCCACAGTGTATCATCTTTTTAAGAAGAAAAGCTGTAATATCAAATAAAAACAGAAGAAATCATCCCTAGTGCTTTTTGATAGCCTGTGATACAACCTCCATTGCAGGTCTCTGCCACAAGAAGACACTCTGAGCTGATTTGTTCTCCAGGGAGAGGTACAGCTCAACCAGGATCTCGTTACACTGTCTATACCACACCTGGAAGAGTTTGTCAGTAACTTTTCTTCCTTCCTCTATAGAGTGTCTGAACAAAACAATAAAAATGGTAATTTGGAAAAACTTGGGACAGTAAGATCAGGCAGTGTTATTGCTTTGAAGCACAACTATGTGAATTATGACCTCAGCTAGATAAGTTTTATCACAGAAAGGCCATTAAGAAGTTTGTTATTTATAGCTTTTCCAACTGAGTGTGTGAAACTACCAGGAAATATGTACAGATTGTTTTCAAAAGATGCTCCTTTTCTTCCTCCTATTGCTATGATATTCTCAGATACTCATGGGGTGTGAGTCAGTCTTTGCCCTTTTGAAGGTAAAGACCACTGGTTGGGACACTAAGCTAGTTTGCCTTCTGATTGTTATCAGAAATCACAGAGATTGGGCATGTTAATTACTGGCCTCAGTCTACTTTGTTAAGACTAGAGCTTATCCCAGTCACATCTGCCTAAAATCAAAATTTCTCAGGAATGATGCCATGTGCAGCAATACCTTTGAGTGACCCAGACTGAGTGTACGACAGAGGAGACCCAAATCAGGTCTGCTCAGCTTCTTGATAAGTCCCTTTAAAAATCTGTCCACATCAATTGCTGCCTTGCATTGCACAGTGATGCTGTTATGCCCTTCAGGATCAAAGGCTCCTCTTTCCTCATTCTCTATATCCCATTTTCTTTGGTTCCTTTCCTTAATTTTTTGGGCCTTCTGTAGACTGAGAGGGAGCTCAGACCTCAGCAGAGGTGAGCTGTGTGTAGAAGCACCTGGATTTTGAAATCTGCTCCCTTTAAGAAAGCCATTCCTTGGCCACTGCCTCCTTAGTGACAGATGGTTTGTGCCAAATGCCAGCCCATGACACAGGATTGCTGTCACTGGTAAATGTAGACTGTGGTTCAATGGCAGAGAAATAATGTCTTGGAAGCCACTGCTGGATTGTAGAAGACCCTAACCTGTTTTGGAGAGCTTCCCTCAAAGCTGGCCAAGACAAATGTGATCAACATACAGAGACTAGCAGAAAGTGGTGGGGCATTTTTCACCTCCTACATGCTTTCAAAGTTGTGATGCTACCAACTCTGATGGTGTCTTTCATTTGTTTTGTGCTGATGCAAATTACTTCCTGAGGTGTACAGAAACAAGTTCCTATTCCTCCAAAATAAAGCCTTCATTTATTTGAAGATTTTTTTTTCCCCAACAAGGACCATCTCACATGCTGGGAAATGGAAATCTCTTAATTCACAAAATAGACTCAAGAAATTCAATAGCTCCTCCTCCCCATCATGCCAGTGCTACTCAGCAGAGGGGCTAGCAGCAGGGAATTTTGCAGGACATGTCTGCTCAGGAACAGGCTTCTGGATTCTGTTTTCTTCATGTTACTTTGTAGGCATGATTGGCTTTGTGTATCTAATTGCCAAGAGAGATGATTTATTTGATATGAACCATTGAACTCCATTCATCTGGAAAAAACTTTGATTGCTACTGACCTTAAGCTGAGTCAGTGACTGAGAACGAAATGTTCTAGTTCTCCTTCTCACCCTAGGACTCTTGCATTCCTCTCTTCTTTGTGTAATATGAAGCTATGCACAGGAGTAAGCACTTTCACAAAATATTTGCACACCAAATGTCAGTGAAAACAGGTCTGCTGCGGGGTAGCTAAATGCTTTTGTTAAAAGTGTAAATGTATGTGTTTAATATATGAAGCACATTTGATAGCATATAATTAAAACGTTATATCAATATTATTTAAATATGAGAGCTCAAGGGATTTTAAATGGTTCCTTTCACTGGAGCTTCTTATACAGTCTCTTGTCTCTCCAGAAAATTTGTCTTCAGGGGTTTTGTGGTATTTGAGGGGGACTCACTTCATCTTGGAAAAATGTCTTGTTTTTTATTAGCATCAGAACAGGATCTAGTGGCAAATTAACCACTAGATGTGATGGATCTGTCCACGTAGAGGAACATATTTTGTTGACTGGGCCCTGAAATCTAATATAGTACATGGCAGAAGAATCCCAGATACAGGGGATTGAATTCAGCATGAGAAATGAGTGAATTGTCTGTTCACCAGTCTCTGACTTCTTTGCTTCTGTCCACTAACTCTTCTCCCTTCTAGAATATTCTCATTAAAGACTATCATATACTTGAAAGGAAAGCAAAGGAAGCTCAATCAACAGGAGAAGCATCAGCCTGCTGCCTCCCAGTGTGCCATGCCTTCCATCTCTGAAGGGCATAAACTCTTGACCTGAGGACAGATGATGAGCAACAACCTAAAAATAATTTACTTCTGCTGGCTACTCAGCATCTGGCACCAATGAGGGGTAGCTGAAATGCTTTTGTTAATATCTCTTCCACATGTTTCCTGAGTATTTTCCCAAAGCAGCTTAGCTCTGTGCAATGAACTCTCATTTCCTAATGCCAGTGACTGAACATGTATACCAGGGGATAATTGCAAAGCCATGTTACCTCATCCAGTCACATCATCCGTGCCCACTCCCTGTAAATCCTTGAGAATGACTGATGCAAAACGGTGACACAGGAGCATTGCACGATTCATAATGCATGTTAAAGAAAGGACAGGGTTGCAGGGGGAACAGGCAGTCCTTTTGAAACAACACTTAGCTTTTTAGGTAGTGAGTTTACACAAGACTAGGCATTTTTAGAAAGCTGAATAAAAGGACAGATTGTATTAAGGCTAGCTGACCCCCTCAGCTTTAATTTAGCAACTGTGGGTAGTGTTGAAAATTACTGGATGGATAAAAAGTGACTTAATCTCCTGGATCTCTGGCGTGCTGTACAACTCCAAAATTCCTGTTGTCATATCTTAACAGCTGCTGTTCACTGTGAATGAGGGGTTGGAGCTACTGGAATGTTGTCTACCTGTACTTCTAACACACATTTTGATATACATGCATGGTTTCTCAGGCATTGAGAGATAGGTCAGGGATTTGTCTTCTGGATTTACCAAGTGCCTGCTTTGGGGAAGAGCTTCTAGGCAGAACTATAAAATCACAATTCTGGTTAGAGCTGAGACCTAAACAGCAAAGTCACATCCATGCAGCCACACTGGGTTGTGAAATCTCATTATTTTTTTGCCTTTAAACATTGAAGGCATTTTGCATTCTGACTTCCCTGACCTGTCTTTGCTGAAAGCTTGCAAAACTGAAAGTGTAAAAATACACAAGTTGTTTAGGAGAGGAGAGGAACAAAGTCTGTTTTAAGATGAGTCTTGTGATAGTTCTGCTGGAAGGGCTCCTCCTTGGACCACTGTACTGGTTGATTATGAACAATGAAAAGTAGACAAGGGGCCACTCTTGCATCTGGCCTTGCTATTAACTTATCTCTTGCTCTCCTAAACATCAAATCTTTATGTTTGGGATATGGAGCTTGTTCATCCTGGTGGGAGAGTAAGAGAGAGAGCTGGGAAGAAATTCATCATCCTCTTTAAATACTTAATTTCCTGATAATAAAGGCAGGGCCAAACACCAAATGTGATAAAGACATTTCTTTCACGATCAATCCACTTCTTGCTTCCAAAGCTTGAGAAATTATTGTTGAAATTGGATTTGTTTCTGAGTCAAAACTTCACAAACAAGATAAAGAGCTGGTCAGGTATTCATGACTTGTATTAGTAACTTCTGTTTTGTACAGATAAATGAGTATCAGACACTGATAAGATGATAATTGACCTAATAATAGTTCCCAATATTTACAATACATCCTCTTCAATTGCCTCCCCTTGCCTTTATTTTTTTCTAAGTTGAAATTTGTGAAATACTCCATGCTTCTTCACTGGATGGATTCACTGTCCTGTGACAGACTGGAATCCTTACAAACTTGCTTTATTGGACACATTATCTGCACAGGGAAATAAAGTGACTTGTCTCTATAAAATTAATACTGGCCAAGGAATGGGTTGCTTCAACTTGAGTTTTGTACTTCCTTTGGTACATAAGCAAAGGGTTTATCCTGCTGCCTATGAAATGAATTCTGAGCTGTTCATGATATTTTTCACCTCAGTTTAACAACTTATTGACAACTTGTTAAAGGTGTTGTGGTGGTTTTTTTCTTTTAAGGGCTCTTCTGTTACAATGCTTTTTTTGACCTTGACTAGCAGTGCTTTGTAAGAAGGTCTTTGGATGTGCTTGGCTGCAAGGAGAGGGCATCTGTGCCCTTTAGAGGGGCAAGAAGAAAAGGGAATGCTTTTAGCCTACTCTCTTGCTGTCTTTTGTAGTTCTGGGTGGGCCAGCTTATTGCAGCCCCAGGGAACTGTGTATCTCATATTCTGAGCACTTTTCCATACAGGAAATTGGAAATTCATGCAGTCATTGAGATTCTTAACTTTGTAACAGAGGTAAGACTTTGCTAAAACTTTGTCAGTGACAACATGTCCCTTGTTTAAGACACTAATACTTTCTCTGTTCTTGGTACAGATATACAGCTTGCTAACTCTGTGAAATAGTACTGTACCAAATAGTCAGAAAGAACAAGACTCCATGACTCAAAGATGAAGTGGAAAAAAAATTATATGTGTGTACATATATATGCACATAAAACTAAAATCTATAGAATTATATAGTAATCAAATAAGCGGCAGTTTATGTAAAAGCAAAAAAGATTACTAGGGAAACAAAATAAAATAGAGAAAAATAGGTTTCATGAAATCAAATGATTAAGAGCATAAATACCCGAGAAATGAAGTAAATTTTGAAAATTAGGTAACACATTAGTAGGTTAGTTAGGACATTTGGAAAGGGAATAAAACTCCTGTAAAAACTCTGTGTGCCTGTAATGAATTCATTTCCACCTGATAAAGAGTCTTACAGACCTTTACTATCTGAGAAGGTTGATGGTAAATATCTGTGGCAAATCTTTTAAAGCCACTAGGCTTTAACTCTTACTAACCTAGCATGGAAAATCTGACTAAAGAGATGACTGATGTACATCAGTGTGATCAGTGACTGTTGAGGTGCTTTGTCAGCACTGCTGTGTTCTAATTTATCTATTAGTACTATTTTGTATCATAGCAATGTTATAGGTCAAAATCGAGGTAAATGAAATACTCTACGACTTTTTGCAAATGAGTATCCCTCATAGATTAAGCAAGATATTGTCAAGGCAGGCACAAGACTGAGTCTAGTGCTTATTTTTAGCAACAATCTAAGTCAATTATTGAGAAAATGTGGAGATAATGCAGGATTCAGCAGACTGTTAAATTGAGGGATTGCGACAACTTGATAATCAAGGCTGTTCAGCCATTTTCCAATGACAGCTTATAATCCAGGAGCAAAGAAAGCTGGACACAACTGCAGGATATGGCCTTTGGATCTGGAGAGGTGCCTGTGCAGAGATTTCAGCAAAAACTCTCTGCAGAGAGTGGCAACAGCTTAACAGCTGGGCTGTTCAAAGCAAGAGGGCCAGGGTGACAGCTTCTCCCTGTGGGACAGTGCTGCCAGGCTTTGGTAGTCAGCACAGAGGCTGTTGGGGAAACAGGAATGAGGAGCTGCAGACAGCAGAATAGATGTGTGTAAACGATTTGAAAGCTGAAGGATACACCCTGCAGGTGGACATGGAAGTGTCTGGAAGGTGGTTTGATTGAAGTCTGTCTTCATAGGAAGCACATGCCAGCTATAAAAAGGCACAGGAGAGGAAGGCAGCAGAGTGAATGCTAGCAGCTGATCCTGTGCAAATTTCAAGGGGGAACAAGTCATTAGTGAATCACATAAGCCTTCAGGACAAGCTAGGAAGTGGATTTGTTGTCCTTTAAATTCTTCAAATCAAAATTCAGTGCCTTTCATTTGGCAGGTTCATGGGTTTAGCACAGGGACAATTGGATGAAACTTTTTTGCATGTGATGTACTAGAGGTAACAACAAATAACCTAGCAGTCCCCTTAGGCCTTAAACTATGTCAATAGGGTATGTGAATTTTTCTCATTAGCTGGCAGCAGTGGAGGAGGAATGCTCATATCCAATCATGTATTTTGAGAGTTCTTAACTCGTTATTTCATATCATATGAGATACTAATTTGAATAGTGATGGCAAATGGAGTCTTGGGGACCTATGGTGTTCCTGGTTCCAAGTGTGAATTTTTACCATCTTATTTTACATTGATTATACCAATGGACTGGTACAGCCAGCTCTCCTGATGCATATTTTTTTAAGAATTCTCAATTCATGAGGATATTTCAAGTTTTAGAAAGCTGCTATTTCTTATTCTGTATGTTTGTATTCATCAGAGTAAAAGAATACTTTGTAAACCAGCAACCAAGTAGTACTATATCTTACAATTTCTGGCCTCAACTAAGCAAGCAATCATCAGGAGAAATTCTAAGGCAGACTATGTCAACTGTGACAAAAAAATATTATTGGAACTTACTATTTGGTGAGTCACTTTTTATGAATACAGTGAGAACTGCAATGATTTATGGAATTGGAGGCAATTAATCATAAAAATAATGCAAGAAGACAGAAAAGAAACTGAAAAGAAATTACATTTCTGCAGATAGCTGGAAAAAGTGGACACTGATATCTATTAAGCAGTGCTTCTTTTGAACACACCAGTCTTGGAACTCAGCTCTGGGGTTTTTGAACAGCAAAGGTACCCAACTTTCCTACAATTGTTTGGGAAAATGCAGCAAGATTTCCTGTTTTAGAAGGGTTTTTTGGTGCATATACTTATAAGGACAGCTGAAGAATCAGATTAATGATGTTAAACATGGACCTGAGCCTGAAAATTTCTGCATCTGATTCCATTTAAGTGTATTGCCATAACATTTAACCTTTTCAAGACTTGCATGACTTGTTTTTATATGTCTGTATGCATACAGTACATACACACATACCTGCAAATAAAGGTAAGTGTGCTGCAGCCAAAGAGGAAAAAATAGTAAGAATCAAGTGCCTGTCAAAATGTAGAAGATAAATTAGTTTTCAGCATGGCAGTGGGATTCTGTAGGTCGTTTCTCCATGTATGTGGAACTTACCTGCAGTGCTGTTGTGGATGTATTTAAAGCCTGTAACCACTAAGGTGGGGTTTCCCTACATTGTTTGGGGGGTGTTTGTGTGAGTTAATATGAAATGATCATCTGAAAGCTTGACAGCAGCAATATAAAAACATGCTTTTCAACAATGTCAGGAACGTATTGTGGTCTGATATTCTGGTACATTCCATGCTACTGATTCAAAGAAATGCAAACAAACAAGAATACCCATCATGGAATTATTTATCTGGGTAAAGTTAAAGGGTTTCTAAGATGCTTCCATGCTAATACAGTGGAATTTGTAAGGGTCTTTTGAAGGTAATTTTCAAAACAGTAAAATAAATGTACATATGTGTGTCTGTTACACCTTCTATGGTATAATTTTATATACCATATGTGGGCACTTCACTATGATATCTCACATCAGAACTACAGCTTCTCTGTGAACCTTTTCTCTTTTACTTTTGGTTTTCTATACTAGAAATGTCAGGTCCTGGTTTATCTTTATTGTCCTTGGCAGCTTTTGGAGAAAATTTACAAGATAACATCACTCACATCCAAACCTTGTGATATACTTTTCTTATCATTCTCAAGGACTGACAAAAAGCAATGAAGAGATAAGTTCCCACTCAGTGAAGCCACATGTGTTTCCCATGCACAGAAAGTACATCTAAGTCAGGGGCTTAGGTAGGATAGGAATGCAATGTATGTCTGCAAGCACTCCACAGCATCCAAATGGACACAAAGACAGCTTTTGTCTCAGTGAATTTGGTTATTAACACCACTGTGGCCATGCTGTGTGTGCTGCTGTGGAATACATGGAGGGTCTGAAGAAAGTTTTGCAGTAATTGTGCCAGTGCAATCTAAGTCTTTAGTGATTTTTAATGAGTTTCATTAAAATTTTGGTTTTTGTAGTAGTATTAGTTTGAGGCTGTGGAAAATAATCTGTATGGTCTTTCCAAGCAGTAAGAGGAAGGCAGAATCTGTATTTATGTTTGAGATGGTTTACAACTTACCACACTACAGTGTTCCTGTTGGGGGCTACCAACAGCATTGTGTTGATGGAGTGCTGCTATTGGGAGACCAAAGATCCCCAAAATATTAAACACACAACACACGCTGTCTTCTGGCAGTTTTAGGCATCTGTGTATGTTTAAGGGCATGACCCATATGCAATAGGCCATAGTCTGAAAAGAGGCTTGGGCAGTGGTCTCTTTGGTGTTGTAATGTTTAATTGACTAATTCCTCTATTTAGTTTTTAAAATTTACTTATGATTCTATGGCTGAGACTTCAAAGGAATGGGGAGGCTTAACTCAGTGGGTGGTTAGGTTTTTCTTTGTTTATTCAATAAGTTTTCAATAGGAAATGTGAAAAGCTTTCACAGGTACAAAGATTTCCTTCTTCCCAGGTGAACCTGGAAGAATACCAGTTCCAAATTTTTCCTTTGTCGTTTCTGCCTCAATGAATCTCAACTTTTTTGTCTCATTGTTGCAGGGCTTCTGTACAGAGTTGGAAAGGTTTTCGTCTTGGTGCCAGGAGATGTGGGTTTGCAATCTCTTATGCACAAAAAAATGAACTAACCCTTCAAAAGTGAGCCATAGAATGCAGGATTAAGCAGACTCATGTCTCTAGAGACAACTTGAGATAGAAATAGATAACTCTGTCTCTGAAAACTGCAGACTTTCTTGATTTGCCCTGCATAGATTTTCTCAGTAAGTGGGTAAAATGGTACCCAGTGGCGAAATAATGAATTCACTGTGGATCTCCAAAGTTTCAAGTGAGTGCTGGGAAAACTAGGCTATTTTCTCTCAATCTGAGACAGGTTTTTCAAAAGCTTGAGATCAGTGCAAAGTATTCATGGGCCAAAGTAAAGCTGCTCAGTATCAAAACCTCATTAGTCGTCCAAATATTAACCTTTGGTTCTACTCTTTTTATATAATTTCCTAAGATTTATTGGACAGTGCTGCAAGCTGAAAAATTTACCTGAGCATTCCTGAATACACAAGCTGTGTATTTGTAGGTCATAGCTACATTTCACATAGCATTTATGGTAATTCCCTCATCTCTTAAGATTAAATACTGAGATCTCTCTAATAGAAGCAATTATTTCAACCATATATCTTTATGCTTACCTCAAAAAAAGTTGAGAAAAAGCTGTGATGTTTGGGTTTTTTTTTGTTTGTTTTGATCATGTGGCAGCTTTTCAATTCTACCTCTCTTCCACAAGAGCTTTTAAATTTGAATTATTCCTGGTCATATACACCAAGAAGAACAAAACTCCTCAAGTTATATACTTAACTAACTCCATGACAGATCTGAGAGAGTAATTTTAAGCCAAGCTTGCTAGATCACTGGTTACCAAATTTGTCAGACCAAATATCTTCAAGCACATTTAATTATTACTCTTTTACAGTGATGCAGAGAATTCGCAGGGAAGCCTAGGACACCTTTAAGCTGATGGGACCCATACATGAAATACGGTCCATAAATGGCTCCAAAGAACTTTCAGCATCAATTAACAAGATAGATGAAGAGGAAGAGAGAGGTAGCACTACTTGCCCACATATGAAGTCAAGAGCTCTGTGGCAGAAAATGGAAAAAATATTTTTATTTAATTTGTTTCGGATTTGCATGATTAATATGCCGTATTTAAAATCAAACTGGATTGCTTTGTGATGATCAAATAAGTAACAGAGGTAGGGTGCTGTGTATTATGAACTTGACACAACAGCCACACACTTTTAAAACACGAACCAATTTGTCCCCAGCACATCCCTGGATGAATAATTGCACTGTTGTCTAAAGGGTGGTAACCTTGAAACACATAAATGTAGGGGGGAAAAAGCCCAAGATTGCAGAGAAACAGTTTTCCTGCCTCCTGTTTCATTGTGGTTGACAACAGATCATATACCATCCCTTGCCTGCAGCTTATCATGAAAGTTTTATTTTAAAAAAGCCTCTTTTATTAAATTTCAAGAAGATGGTAATATCTATAGAAATCTGGTGTCATAGATGAAGACTGGACTGGCCAAAATTCATGAAACATTATATAATTTATACTGTTCAGCCTGTCACATCTTTCTTCTTCTTTGAGACAGATGTATTTTGAAAGGGCTCTATTAACTTAAAAATTCTATGCCTTGCCTTAACTCTGAGTTTTATACCCTACCCTTTCTTATATGTGTGTGTGTTTGAGATCACTTTATTAATTGCCAAGAAAACATCCTTTAGGGGTTACACTAAACCTTTTCTTTTGCAATCAGTGAGAGGGCATTTCAGATGATATCCAGTGATATTTATAATATGGCTTTTGCTGGTCTAACATCTCAGCTATTCTCCTAAACAAGAATAATATCCTGAAAAAAGTAGACCACACCTGTGTCACAAGACAGACAAAGGAATAAAGGAACTGCCTGGCTAAGACCTGAAACTGATGTGGAAAGGGAGGGGAAATCCCTTGCTGGTATGTGTCTCATTTCTAATATGAGAGTTTTTCCAGGACAGTTTGGCTAGTAAATCTCCCCTAGGGTATGTAAGGACATAGTAGTGTGGGCTCTGTGCTCTTGTCTCGGCTAAAAGTATGTAGGCAGCAGTCAGGGCTGCAAAGTGGTATTGGTACAGGGCTGTGGTGCTGCCTTCAGCTTCATGGAAGCTGTATCTCAAAAGAATTTACTAATGGGCAAGGACTGGGTGTTCTGAATGTACTAGAGGAATGTACTAGAAAGATATGCTAGAAGGATGGAAAGACAGAGAGAAGGAGAAAAGTAACTCACTCTGACTCCAGTTACTTCTGTTCATATGGAGATAGTGTACGGATTAAGAGAGTCTATATCAAAATTAAGGTGTACAGAAAGAGTTAAGCTGAACATATTCCTAAGGCTTTGCCAAGCCACAACTTTACTAGGTGGTCTGTCCACTGAGAAAAACATGGTTTTCCGTCTTAGGAATTAAACTTTCACCCAGAAGGTGGCTATCGGGTGTCCAAATTCTGCTTAGTTTTATATGCAATGGCATTGTGTTGGCTTAGGTAGCCCCAGTCCTGTCCTCCTGCCTACCTGTGCATTTGGGGTTTGTGTCTTTCCATCACAGCTTCCTGCTCCTTTTGTTGTGCAGCTACAGCTGTTTGTGAAGCTGCCTGTCAAACTGGATCACTGAAGTGATCCAGGAGAAAAAATGGTGCTCAGTAATGAGAGCTTCTTCACACCAATGTTTGGCATTTTGCCTTGTGAGGCCACCATATTAATGCCCATATAAATCCACAGAGAAAATTATAAATATTTTAAAAATTTATTTTAAAATTTAATTGGCGATAGAGCTGAGACTCCTCAGAGAACTACACCTACGCTGTGGTGATAAGTATTTGTAATCATACTCCAAAGATGACAGATATATCCTTTTACCCTGAGGATGAGTCTGACCCATTTCCTTTAACAGAGAGAAAGCTTTCCTACCCTTCTTTCTTTAGATTTAAGAATAGAACAATTTACACCCAAGGGACATGGGGCTTAATTCTGTAGACTCGAGTTTTCCACGGCTTTTCTGCCTTGCATTTCTTTTGCCTAAGCATAGAAGGCGCTCTTACACTGCCGTCTGCAGCTGGGAAAGCCTGTTCCTAGAGCAATGTGCTGTTTGAACAGTTGGTTTTGGCCGAGTAAAAGCAGCCAATGGTCCTTCCCCAGGACATAAGGCAGGGCTGATAACAAATAAGCAAACACATTAATCTGTATTTCTGCGAAGGTAAATACCTTTCTGTAAAGGTAAATAAAGTTATTTGCATTTAGGGAAAGAAAAATTCCATTGAGAAATGCCATTGTGAAAAGCTGCTAGTAGCTCTAACCCATGATGTCTTATCTATGGATGAAACCCTGTCAATCAATCTATGTTTATTGATATGTTTTCAGCTGTTCAAATTGGCTCCCTTGCACTGGTTTGAATTGTCTAAAATTGTTTTGATAAGCATATAAGGATGCAATGTAATATGTAGATATCAGTGTGCATGCAAATATATATGCACATGTACAGACGTGGGCAGATACACATTTACACATGTATGCATATGTATATCTGTGTATACAGTCAAAAGTAACTCTGCTTTACACTCATGTTGAGAGCAGTAAAAAAATTAAAAGTGGGTTAGAACCAGTTTTGACTTGGGGCAAATCTTGGTTTGGTCTGAACTTGTGTGGGTTGGAGAAGTAGGTGATACAGCACCTCCTACTCTGCCTCCTGGTCTCCTGGGGCACACCCTGAATTCATCTGGAGAGCAGGACATACCCATGAGCCTGACCCCACCAATGGAAAATGTACTTAGAGGCTGAATAAAAACAGGAAAAATCCTCTCCTCCCCTCTCCTCTCCACTCCTCTCCTCCCCTCCTATCTCTCAGGACATTTGACCGATGACTCCCTCTTTCCCATGCTTTCCTTTTATGCAGATCTAGGTAATTTTCTTTTACTGTTCTTATTTCAATCAATTTTAACTCTTGGGTGTGTAGCACTTATTGGACTCCAGTTTTGCCCTCTCTCACTGAGATGCTCGTTGTCCTTGCATGTCCAGAGCTTACTAGACATGTTTTGAAATTTATTAATTTCCTATATATTTGTCTCCCAAATCACTGAGAGTCTCCAGAATAGAAAGACAAGTATCCTTCTATGTGCAGAAATGGCATAATAAGATCAGTGAAAAATCATTTTATTACAGGGCCATCATTTCTGAGGGAGCTCTAGGCCCGAGTCTGACTCCCCCCCGATCCTTCCTGACATTAACCCCTTATTCCCAGCTCTTCAAAAAAGAGGGTCCCATTTTGCTTTGTAGGCTTCACCTCTGGTTTCTCTCAGGACTAGATGTGAAGGTAGGATTGTATCTCATATCCCATCTGCATGGGGAAAAATCCGAACATCTGCAGGACTTGGCACCAAGAGTGGCTATAAACAGAAGAGTCACTCCACACACTGGTGAGCCTTATCATTGCACACCATCAGAAGCTGGCAGGGAAGCAATGGAAAATGAGTTAAGTGTCATTCTGCCTTTCCATAGCTTGCCATTATGTTTTTTCATCAGAGACATTAGGCAAGCTTAGTATTGCTCAAATGGTGCTTGATAATAACAGGGGCATGCTCAGGTACAATGATCCTTTCTGGTTTTGTTGTCATTACTGTTTAGGAAACGGAAAATGCACAGATGAGCATCTTGGAACATATCAAGTATATGCATCTCTTTGGACCATCATATCTTTTTAGATGTATTTGGAACCTTTGAAAAGAAAGTGGAGAATAAGACAATGAGCAGTCGAACAATAGGTTCAGAGAGAAGCTGCTTGTGAAATGAATATAGATCTACATAAATGAGGAGGGGAACAATACAAAAGAACAAAACAAAAGAATCTACCACAGAAAGACAGTGTTGTGATTATGCTAATGAAAAGTATTGCAATTAGCTCTTACACTAATCTTCTCATAGAAATTAAACCAAATCCAAATGGACCTCTCTCCTTCAGTGCTATTGAAGTGAGGAATTTTTCTTGTACTGTGAATTTTTTTCAGTATCACAAAATGAAGACATGATAAACATAGGTATAATCTCTTGTACTGTAACAAAGCTATGGAGTACAACATGAAGTGAAATCTAAGCATACCAGGAGGTGAAGAAAAAATTTTCAATATTAGGTTTTTGTGTATTTTCTAATGTTTTAAATCTTTCAACTTCATCTTCCCAAAATGTAGGATGAAGATATGCTTCCTAATCAGGAAACCCAAGAGGATTCATACTTGTTCATATGACTCCAGGAGCTAGAGTTATCACAGCAAAAGTGTATCATGGGATTCATAACAACATTTGCAAAGCTTGGTCACACTGGGCCATGTGAACTTGTGATCTGTCACACAGCACAGATCAGTGGGTGTTGAGAGCAGAGCAAGCTTCCTGGATGTCTGAATCGTCAACTTTTTATTATAGTAAACAGTTTTTAAAAGTTTATGGTGGAATCTAAAGAAACATAATGATCAGGTCAGCCTTTTTTTCTATGAATATGCATTTGTGCCGTGTGCTTAACCTAATCTACATTCCAACAACGCTTTGATGATATATTAATTTTGCTCAATTGTCCATAAAATGTACTTTTAACTTGAGATGTTGATCTTTCTCGTGCATCACATTTTTTGACATTATTGTAAAGACCAGGAAGACAATTTTTAAAAGGTACAAGTGGTAGCTAAGAACCTCATCTCAATGTGAAACGTGTGAAAAGTCATAGTGGTGTAATTGCCATTGGTGTGTAATTGCCATTTATGTTTTTTAGGAATTCTGCAGAGATTGTAAAGCATGCAGTAACTTCTGGGAGATGTCAGGTCACCCTCATTCATTGTTATTTTGATGTGTGTCATCCCATCTTCCAGCCTAAAGAGGAATTTAAACAGTGTATGTTCTTTGGCTGCCTTTATAAATAGCAAAATGCATCGAGGTAGCACATGAGCAACTGTGAAGCACATCACAACCCTCACAACAATTATTAGCAGGGTATGATTTAAAATTGATTTTGTGAACTTGCTGTCAAAGGAGAAGCGTGTGTACTCCTGCCTGACAGATGCAGATGGACCCTGAATTATAATGCAGTAATACAGAGGAGGTTGTGGGCCATGGAGACAGACATTATTGTCTTTCAACAACCTCCTACCAAAATATTCTGAATTTCCTAATAATTCTCTTCTACTGTGTAATTGGAAAAGGTGATCTGTACAAGTGTTACACTCCTATTCCTACGGATTTCATAAAGCACAAAGTCCTAATGTTCATCAGAGGTCCTGGATTTGCTCTTATTCATCTTCTTCTGGCTTGCTTGGAGGGAAAATCCTCTCCCAGTGCTGTGGGGATATAGACACTTTGCTATCTGGCTCCATTTCAGCTAGAGGCTCTGTGCTCAACAGCTGATTTGCTTCTTCCTCCAGTGTTGTATCTTGTGCATGTTCATCACATGATATTGCTGACTTGTTTTTCTTGTGTGCCCTGTTGAAGTAAATGCCTAAAGAATTGTTTTGTTAAGGACCTTTGACATTGCTAGATCAGAAAAATAAAAACAGATATCCAAATAAGAGTACAATTTTTATTCTCCATGTTCAGTGCCTGGAAAGGATGCTGTCCACTCTGAGGCTTCATGTGCTTGGAACTGAAAGGGTACAAGAGATTTTTCACTCTGTGTCTGTCTATGGGCTTTGCAAGGTATGGGACAATGAATATGACCCAGTGGCACTTCCATGCAAGGAACAGCTGGAAAAATTTGGGCCTCCCAGGAAATAAAAGCTGAGTTTGGTTGAGGCAAAAGATGCCTGCCTCACTAGCTCAAAGAGGAGACATTTGGCTCCAGTCAGTCGGCACAGGTTAAAGTGACTAAAACATCCTGAAGTGCTATAGGAAGTTCTGCTCAGCAGCAGGGAGGCAATGGCAGCCGTGGCTGACCTATAAACAGGATGAGGGAGCAGCAGCAGCAAAGTGCAGAGACAGTCGCTGGCGCTACGCTGACAGGCAGACACATAAACAAAGGGAGGGAGGAAGCTCTGTTTATATCTGGAAAAGAAACCCCAAACTATAGGATGCAAAGGATGGACGTACAATGGCTATAAATAGCTGCAAAAGCATAATGGGACTTAAAAGATTTAATTGTGACATAAAGACTCCAAGCAGACTGGACTACATAAACTCACTATTTTTTATTCAAGTGATGTGCTTTTTTCCCCTCACATATTTAGTATTACCTATCATGCTTCAACTGGGCTTTTTAAAGAGGGAGGAGAAAATCCACATAAATCAAATAATAAAATCGTGTCCTTTTTTAAAAATGAAGTGGCTAAAAAAAGTTCAGAAGCTGCCAGACTTTTCAATTAATTGTCTAAGAGACTCAGTCAGCAGCAGTTTTGTGTTTGGGTATGAAGTAGTGTTTTATTAGATTAATAATTATATGTCGGAAGCCAAAGGGTAAGGACAACGTAGCAATATTTTGTTGAGATTTTAACTGTGTTCTCAAGGTTTGGATATTAATCAGAAGGCAAGTGAGAGTGTCATTCCCCATACATTATTCTGCCAGAGGAAATGTGGATGGGAAACAATCTGTACGCAATCACTTCAAAATGCAGATGAGTATTGTCTTTCTGCCTACTACTTAGGTAATTAGGAAGTTTCACCTTCAGCTTTTGCTGGACTACCAGATTCAGTTCAGTGACTTTTGTGCCCATTGTGGTGGTTGAGAAGGTTTTGAAAAATAATAGGTAGAGATACTTTTATTACAAAATTGTTTCTGCTGAACTTGAGGTGGTCATATAATGCTGACAAAATAGGTATACATAAAAAAAATCATGGAAGTGGTCATTTGTTCCTTAGTGGAATTATTTGTGCTGGAAAAGAAGAATTGTATTTTAAAAACAAACAGTTAGTTGGAATAAGATGCCTGCTGGCACTTTTACCAGATAACAGTTCTGTGACCTTTGAGGTCCTGCTGTGGGCTACTATGCTTGTAGATTTTAACTTGCCATTTTCATTTGTAACACTCAAACTGCTTTCACAATGGCCTTTCTAAAAAACCTAACAAGTATTATTATTTATATCCACAACATAAAAACCTTAGTTTAATAGTTTCTGGTATTGTGTGCAGACATGAATACATAAAGAGCAAATGAAGTTTGTCTCTAAAAGTTGAGCAGAGGTAAACCTTTTTATGCCCTCAAGTTACCTGCCCTAATAGATATTGCATAACAACTTCAGTTTCATTCAGGGTGGCACTGAAATTTCCAACTTGACTGTCAGACTCATTTCTTTCACAGCAGGGCATGCTGTGCTTTCTGCACTGTGCAAGTTCCACAGCTGAGTTTCTTTACTAAGGTTTGGAGAGGAAATGTCAGAACCTCTGGAGCAATGTGCTTCTCCATCCTGAAAATGTCCCCAGCCTGTCAATCCTTTCTTTTATGGTGTCAGGATCAGGCTAGGAAGAAGTAAGACTTTCATTGTTAGGTCTCTACAGGATGTGTTTACACCTGAAAAATTAATGTTAATATTTTTTCTTTCCACCGTCTTCTCTCCGACTGAAGGGATCGTTTTGCCCTGTGCTATTCGCAGTTCCACACTCTGCAATGCAGTCACAGTGTGAGCCTGCTGCTTGTTTCTGCCCAAGTGTTATAGTCCTTATGATATCCTAGGGATCAAGGCTTAGGCTGGGAAGTGGGTCACCACTGTCACAAGCAGCAGCATTTGCTACTAACCAAGCAGCTTGCAGAAGGGTTTACACGACATGTAAGTTTATCAAAGACACTAGTGGGCAGATATTCCCCTGCTATGAAGTGCTGGAATTTTTCAGGGTGGTGCAGCAAGACCCTGCTTGTGGCTTTTGGGACTTCTTAACCCAACTTGGTATTGACCAAGTCCTTTTCTGAGGAGATCACCTGTGCTGGGCATCTCTGAATGGCTCTTCCATATTTCTAAGTGGCCTGCTTGAACAAGCCCGTGTTTGGAGCACTAGGCTAACCACTGGCATTAAAATAATTTCTGTTGCTCTGCTGTTGAAAGGAACAATGCTGTTGCAATGCAGATGTAAGCTGCGGCATCTGCATTGTACTTAGAACTTATTTTAATTCCCTTTGTCATTGCATTTATTGCCTTAAGCTGTCTTAGAAAGTTAAAAATATGAGAAAAGAGAAAGTGCAAAGAAAATGCTCTGAAAAATAATTAATATTTTCTCTTCTGTTTTTCTCAGATGGAGGAGTCGGTGGTTACGTGCTGCACTGCTTGGTGGATAGGCGCCTGGCTACTGTAGGTTAAAAGGAAATCAAGGGTGGTGCTGCAAACATTCCACCCTCAGCTCCCTATTCACCTCTCATCATCCACCCTTGCATTTGTACTCAATCCTTTTACCCACCCGCCTAGTTTCCATGTGAAATTGTGCTAATGGATGTCTGTCCCGCAATATGCAGGGAGACATGAGATGTTTTTGTAATTTCCAACTTTTTTTTTGAGTTTCAAGTGTTTCCAACTTGTGAAATCCTGATTTGGGTCAACATCTGAACTCCACCATGTGAGTGTAATTCAAGGATCATAGCACACTGAAGTAAGAGGCTGATCATCAGAACTTTGTTGTGGTTCAAGGACATTAGTTACTGGGATTTTGGTGTAATTCTGTGTCTACTGGGAAGGAAAGGGCCAGAAAGGGAACTGATAATGATTTGAATGGAGCAGGACCTTGGACAATTGTGCTCTGTGTGCCCTGCACACTCTGCACAGTCATTAACACTGATGAAGCATTAGAGACCTGCCTGGTGCCAGACAGAGGTCAGTCCTTCCAGGAACACTTGCTGTATTTTTGTGTCTTCTCATCTCCTACCCGTGTCTTGGCAGAACTAGAGCAATGCAGTTGAACACCAGACTTTACACACCTTATCTATGTTACCCTCTTCCAAAGGTCTTTAATTTTCCCTTCTCAATACAAGATTCCCTTTCTCTTTGTCTTCTCCTTTCAGTTTCCCTCCTTTTCCTTCATTCCTTTTCTCTATTGGAAATCTCCCTCATGCCAGGAAAAGCCAAAACTGAACTTGTATCAACAGAGCATCTTGCAGGAAACCAGGTTGCAATGTGATATAGCACTTACAGCATGGCCTGTTTTTACAATCAAGTGCTGAGAGAAGATGAGAGAAGATGTTCAAGAGGATGTGCTCAGCAGCAGATCAGGACATAGCAGCCCGGTGAGATTCTTGGTGCAGAGCTGGCTAAGGCTTCCCGCCTCAGGAAAGAAAAGGAAGTTTTATTCTGGGCCATAGAGGAGTCTTCAATTCTGACTGAATGTCTTCTGGTGTCAGGGCCTCACTTAAATATGCGGGAGAGGAGCTAGGCAGAGGTGACAGCACTGGCACATTTATATCAGTGGTCAGAGAAAGCCTGGCTGCCTGTGGGGCAGCAGGGACTGGCCTCTGTTTCTTTCCTCTGTCTACTGTGAACTTGCATTTTACCTTGCTTGCACTGTCAGAGGCTGTCCCAGCTTCTAGTTTGGAGGTTTGTTTTCTCTCTCTTTCTGGTCTAATAATTATTCAACTCGTCTAATAATACCAGTACCAATAATTATTCCACATGCAAAGTGGAATTTCTTCAGGCAGAGCTGCCCTTCTATGTCTGTGTAGAGAGTTCACTGGACACAATGCTGTTTTAGGTATATTTAGGCTGAGCAACACCCCTAAATTTAAGTGCTGCTCAGATGGATCAGGGACTTCAGCTACTGGCAGGGAGTTTAGGACAAGGACGAGGTCCTTATGGGTTCACTTTGAAAACACTTACCTAGTTTTGGTTTTGCCCTATTACAACTCAGGGAGCCAGGAGATTGTTTAGGCACAGGTAGTCTTGGCCTTGCTTTGATTTATATCTGTTTGGAGAATTTACATGTAGCAGGTAGCTGGAAGAAACCCTGGGGTCTAAAATGTCTCCAAGCCCAGGGATGGCGTCTTAAGGAGACAAGACAACAGACAGGCCCTTTTGTATATTCAGTACAGGATGAAAGAAAAGTCACATGCTTCAACCCTTCACATTAACACAGGAAAAGAGTCTCGCTAATCTGCACATCCTCCTATTTCTGAGGCAAAGCAGAAGAATATGAGAGAACAGAAACAATGGAAACTGCGAAAAATGAATAAATTTTATTCTGACACAATGCCTAGACTTCAGAAGTGTTTAGTCCATCCATAATCCCTCAGCTTTCATCCTGATCCTCTCCCATATTTTTACCTAGCAGACCCCCAGCTGCATGGAGTAAGATAGAACAGCAACCTGCACACATAAAAAATCATCAAGTCCTGTTGCACATCAGCTCTTTCTGCAGAATTGCCTGGTGATGTTTAATTGTCAAAAAACTCTAAACTGCAAAAGCCTTAACTTAAATGCAGTTTCTTATTCCAGTGCTGAAACTCGGCCAAATGTTTAATGCTCACAGCCATAGGAGGTTGTTTCTGTCACAGGAAGCATTTAAAAAAATGACAAATAATAAAGAATGTGATAGAAAAAAAAAGAAAACAAAATTGAAGAAGTAAAGCCATAACTTAGATATGATTTTGTCAGACTGTTCTGTGAAGTTTTGGTTTAAACTTTAGTCTCCATGTTAACAAAACCATAGTTCAAAATTTTCTTTCCATTTCTTTCTATCAAAGTGTGAAGTGTTCATGATCCTCCTGGCTCATGTATATTATAAACTTGGTGCAACTCATTTTGTAAGAGTAATCTTTCCTCAAAAACCTATTTTCCATTGCTTGTTGTAAATATGATGTTGTTAGCCAGTCTCCTCAGCCACAGAAACCTCCTCTTATAATGTGTGTTGAAACCATTAGGATAGAATAAGAAACAAGATGGGGTTTTTTCTCAGAGAAGTTGAAGCTGAATTGAGGTAATTATTATTGCTGTTAGTCTCATTTTGCCATAGATTTCATGCCCCCTGACTCAACAAATACAAAAGACATGTAAAAATCTCTAGCATTTCACAGCTTCCAAATATCCTGAAATGGGAGATTTTCTGGAGTGACCAAAGTAGTAGGGGGATGTCACTGACTGCAGCAAATCTAACTGACATCAGTCACTTTGTGCAAACTTGGTTACTTTATACAACTGTGCTAAAAAATTCACGTCTAATTGGCTGCAACATTCTCCTTTGGCCACAATGACATGATTTTTTTTTTTAACTCCATCATGCAGGTATTGCTATGTGACAGCATAAAATTGTACTCTGTCATTGTGATTATCTGTTGCCTGGCTTTTTTCTCTCACATATGTGGGTCCCTGCTTGGAGTGCTGGGTCCCATTCTGGGGTGCCCAGTACAGAAAAGACATTGACACACCTGTGGGAGTTTAGTGAATGGCTACAAATATAACTGAGGAATGAGACCATCTCTCCTATGAGGAAAGGCTAGGAGAGCTGGGACTGTTCAGCCTAGAGAAGAGCAAGTTCAGTGGGTCCTTAATACAATAAAGCTCCATGTATAATAATATCTGAAGGAGGATGTAAAGAGGATGGAACCAGGCTCTTTTTGGTGGTGACCAGTAACAGAACAAGAAGCAATGGGCAGAAACTAGAATACTGGAGTTGTCATCTGAACATCAGGGAACATTTTTCTGCTCTGAAGATGACTGAGCACTGGCACATATTGGCCAGAGAGATTGTGAAGTCTCCATCCTTGAAGACATTCAAAAGTCGTTTGGACATGATGTAACTGACTCTAGATGACCTTGCTTGAGCAGGAGGTTTGGACCAGATGACCTCCAGAGCTCCTTTACAGCCTCAGCCATTCTGTATTTCTGCCTTCTGCAAGGCTTAAGGAACCAGTGAAGGAACAGAAAGTGTATTTTCTGTCTTCAGTGAGGTGCTCAGGTATATATTAGGTAAGGATTGAAAAAAAGCCTACATTTGTCAACTGTCTGCATCAATACATGGGTACAAAGTTTAAAAAAAATTTTCTTTTCTCTTTTCTTTTCTTTTCTTTTCTTTTCTTTTCTTTTCTTTTCTTTTCTTTTCTTTTCTTTTCTTTTCTTTCCTTTCCTTTCCTTTCCTTTCCTTTCCTTTCCTTTCCTTTCCTTTCCTTTCCTTTCCTTTCCTTTCCTTTCCTTTCCTTCTCTCATTTCCTCTTCCACCTCACTCCATCTCTGTCTCCCTCTCTCTCTATCTTTTTACATATATTGAGAAGAAACTTCCTGAAAAGTTTCCTGACACTACATAAAACAAATTACAGGGAGAATCCACTGGCCTTCTTTGCCCCGTTCCACTGTGACCTGATATTTATCTTGTATCAGACTGTCGTACTGTCACATGGAGACCACAGTTAACTTTGGCAGACTTTGTATCAGTGACTCAGTCTGCCCTGGCCCCAAATCAGACTAGAAACAGGAATGTCAGGTCCCTAAATTAGAAATGATAAAATGATGAAGATGGAGAAAGGAAAAGGGTTAAAAATATTTATTTTGGGTAGGAGTCAGAGAAGCCTGTGACCTTGACCTCTTTGCTTACTGGAGAGGACACTGTACTCAACCCAATTATGAGATACAGCTGAAATGCAATGTAAAAGTGATTCCTAATATCTGTTGCCAGGAAGCAGATGACACACTAAATTGCTCAGTAGATTGAGTACTTAATTCAGCGATTTCCTGCTGCAGGAGTTGCCAGTATACAGCCATTTTGTCTTTTTTGGCAAGGCGGCTGCTTTGGGACGGCTGTCTCCAGTAGTCTTTCCTACGCTTCCTGTTGTAGGAAGGCCTGTTTCCTGCCACGGGATTCCTGATTAGGCTCTGCACTATTTTTGTCTGCAAAATGCCTGTGTAGCAGGTTACTTCTCTACATTTGATACTGATTTGTGGGAAGTGAAGCCAGATCACAGTCTGGCCACAATAGAGCATCCAAATCCTTTGAGAAATCCAAAAAAATGCTGTCGCTCAACTGAAAAGAAGTGATGCTTAATGTAGCATTCAGAGGTACAATGGAGATCCAAGTACTTATTTTTGTCATGAAGTTTCATTCAGTTTGTTTCTTTTACTATTGGAAACCAGGGCCTATCAGCTGCACACTGTCTTTTTTAAAGCATTTCCCAAGATTAGTTCTCTTCCTTTAATGTTTAGAGGATCTCCTGGTCCAGGTTCTCTGTACCTCTGTAGGGATAAAGATGTTTTCCATCTCCTGCTCAGTATACTGTAGGTTTAAACTTTTGTTTCTGCTGGTAGTGTGTGTGTATGTGTGTGGGGTGATAAAGTCCTGACATAACTGGGAAAGTTTTGCCACTCTATGATTAACTTCCTTTGACATGGGAGTATGTGCTCGACATCAGGTATTAAACAGGAATAAAAAACCTTTTATTCTTCTCCTCAAGCCGCAATGCTGAGGTCCTATTCTAGGTCTGAACAAACTATGAGATGGTATTGCTGAAGTCTCTGAGATATATCTACTACACAGTTACAAATGGCAAGAAATGAAAGAAATCTTTGTCCTGTCTGCTAATGTTACCATGGACATAGGAGGGGAATTGTAAAAACAAAAACAATTTACTTTTAAATATTGTTTCATTCATACCTTTTGTTAATATACTTTATTCCCCCCATGTTGGAAAGTTTCATTCATGGCTGGCCACAGGTACCCCATTGCAGCAGCTGACAGTAGGATAAAGGCCCTTTAGGGCCTTCTCTCTTCCAAAGGCAGAGAGAAGACAGTTCAAGAGGGATTTTTGTCTCTTATTAGCTGCTCTTCAGTCTATATACTTCTTCTTTATGTGGTCACGCATGCCTGTTGCTTGCTCTTGACCTCATGTTTTTCATATTTTGGGGTGAGGACATAGATGCTGACTTCATGACACTGGAGTTCATGTTGACACGTCTTTACAATTCAAGAAAGTTATTATTTCTCCTCAGCTGCAGCATTGCAGCATTCTTTTTCTACATTTCTTCCTTCTTCTAACCATTCACTTTTTTTTTAGTTAGTTTGTTTGTTTGTTGGTTGTTGTTTTTGTTGTTGTTGTTTTGGGGTTTTTTGTTTGTTTGCATAGAATCATAGAATTGTTAAGATCACTGGGTCCAGCCTTTGACCAAACACCACCATGCCAACTAAAGCAGTGCAATAAGTGCCATGTCCACTCGTTTCTTGAACACCTCCAGGGGTGGAGGGAACACCTCCAGTGACTCCACCACCTCTCTGGACGGCCTGTTCCAATGCTTAACCACCCTCTCAGTGAAAAAGTTCTTCCTGATGTCCAGTCTGAAACTCCCTTGGAGGATCTTGAAGCAATTTCCTTGTCTCATCACTGGTTGCCTGGTAGAAGAGGCCCACCCAACCTGGCTACTATCTCCTTTCAGGCAGCTGTAGAGATTATTAAGATCCCCCGAGCCTCTTTTTTTCCAGGCTAAACACTCCCAGCTCCCTCAGCTGCTCCTCATATGACTTATTCTCTTGGCCCCTCCCCAGCTCCATTGCCCTTCTCTGGACTTGCTCCAGCACCTCCATGTCTTTCTTGTAGTGAGGGGCCCAGCTGGCCACAGCACTTGAGGAGTGTCCTCACCAGTGCTGAGCAGTCTCCGCCCTGGTCCTGCAGGCCACACTATGGCCGATGCCATTGGCCACCTGGGCACAGCTGCCTCATGTTCAGCTGCTGTTGACCGGCATCCCCAGGTCCTTTTCCAAGGGGCAACTTGCCAGCTACACAGCCCCAGTGCTGCATAGGGTTGTTGTGATCCAAGTACAGGACCTGGCCCTTGGCCCATGGATCCAGCCTGTCCAGATCCCTCTGCACAGCCTTCCTGCCCTCTCGCAGATCAACACTGCTGGCCAGCTAGTGTTTTCTGCTAACTTACTGAGGGTGCACTCAACCCCCTTGTCCAAATCATTGATTAACATATTAAACAGGACTGGCCACAATACTGTTTTCCCATTATTATTTTTCTTCATCCTCTTATTGAGAATCCCAACCTCTTATTCCTTTGCCATGCTTCTTCTCCCTTCACTTTCCACCTCACATGATAGAAAAACACAATTATTTTCTGGATGCAAACTTACATGAAAGATTTTTAAGTTTCTTAAAAAAAATATTCGGAAATTAACCCTAACAGCCCTTATCTGATATTTTAATAAATGAGAGGCTAAAGCAGAGGCCAGGAAATGTGAAGTTCATTTAAGACTGATCCAGACTGTTGTGTCTGTGGGAAATTGGTGCTGTTCTGTCGCCCTGCTGGAGCCCTGCCTTCATCTTAACTTTCCCAAACGCTTTATAATGTTGTCTGCAGCATTGCTATGACTTAGACAGTTTTGTTGTTTTTTAAATATAAATATTGGCTCTTGCATACCCTTGTTACTCCAACTTAACTTTGTTGGGAAAGGATTAGGTTGTATTTCAGCAGGATCTACTGTAGTGACAGCCTGAGAGTCCCTGTGGTTGTGTCAGGAGCACACGGACACACACACACCCACGCTCAGTGATTTGCACTAACTGCTGGGCTGCAGCCTTTTGGCTTTTCTCCACAAGCCCAAGGCTGTTTCTCCTACTGCATTTCAAGCTGTCTGAGGGCAGCACGACCTGGACTGCTAACAGCAGATGTTCTCAGCTTGTCTGTGATGGTTTTTTATTGAAGAAATGTTGTCTTTGTAATGTAAATGAAATCCTTATATATTAGAGGATCTGAGTGTATGTTCATCTAGGATGATAGTCCTTGCAAAAAGAGCTAAAAATTAAATGTAGTTAATGACTCCAGGGAGTCAAAAGGTAAACAGCAACCTTCTTTGCCATATGTTGTAGCTATGTGCCCAATATACTACATATGAATAATAAAATAAGGCCTCTGAATTCATTCTGGTATTTGTAAATGTAGACCCCAAAAGGGGTTCTAAGATGTAAACTGTCAAGTAAGCTGCAGAAGTTGTTGTGCTTCCAATCTGATAAATTGGAAACAGCTTTCCTACTTTTTCTGCCCTGATGTTCAAAAGTTCTTCTTTAATGGCGACATTGCTGTGGCAAAGGAGGTTGGGCCTAAAGCATTCTTTTTGCTATGTTGCTAGTTTCTCGGACAGTCAGTATTTGTTACTGACGTGTCAGCAGACTCCCACCTGCCTTCTTGTTGTATGACTTGCTCCCTGAATCTCATCCCCTTGCCAGCCACGCTTTGATGGTTGGTCAGAAATCCTGTAAAGCCTTTGATCCTTCTCTCTCATTGGCTCCAAGTGGACAGTGCTCCAAAGGCTTGGGAAATATGGGCATTGCTGCTGGGAGAGAGCAGCTGTCAGGGAATTTAGGGCATGTGCTTTTTTGAGTTACAACTGCGCCATTAGCACATGTACATCAGGGTATACATTATTCCAGCAGGAGCTGCACATTGACCAGTTGATCCATCCTATACTGCATGAAGAAGGTCTGGATGAGATTACTGGCAGTAGCACAGACATTTCTCTTTTAAACTGAACAACAGTCAGGGAGCTCAGAGGACGTCAGCAGAATCATTGATAAATTAAAGCAGAATGAGACAAATCTGGGACAAACTAAAGCAACAAAAGATTGAACGGCCATGATTACTTATATGCCTTGGTAAGCGTGTATTGTGAAGAAAGAAATCATTCTTACTTGCCAGAGAGGAAAAAGGTAGCAGGATAGAATTATTGAAATGACTTAATGAATTTGTGAGAGGAAAAATACAGCCTCCTGAGTCAGCTGAGTGCTCTTGCTTGGGAGTTCAGTCCTATACTAAGCACCGATCAATATTTTGTTCTTGCTACGTTTGTATGCCTGTCTAATCTCTGCTGCTATCTTAGGTTTGGCTTCCATCTCCCCTCCTATCCATCTCTATTAACGTCACCGGCATCCACCTGCAGCTATGTAAATGTTAGCTCTAGCAGCAGTGTGCTCTTTAGAGTAAACTACAAGTTACCTGCTGCACAGCCAAGGCTGGCTCTGCAGAAAATGTTAATCAGAAACACTTTAGAAATCGTGGATTTGATCCCCTGGTTCAGGAAAATGGGTCAGTGGCTGCCTCCTAAGTGACCCATGACAAGACAGTCTGATAAGAGTGATCCCTTTACCTAAATTTTGACTTCTCTTCTGAAGATACAGTTACATGGTTAAGTAGGATGGGGTCATTGTGACAGTACCAAGACAGGGGTTTCCACTTTTTCTGTTAAATGCAGGGCTCAAAGTCTCTGCCTCTTTCTCCACGTGCCTTTCAGGACCACCAGTCTTGGAATCTCCCGCAGCTCTTTGTGTCTCTCTCATTGCCTCCTTGGCACCCCCTTCCTCCTTCTGTACCCTGTGTTGCCAGGAAATTCAGAGCTACTCTGTCCTTTGAACTTATTTTTTTGCCACAGCCCAGTCTGGACCTCTTTAAGAACATAACATGACATTTGTGGTCTGTTTTTGATGTTGGTCACTGCTACAGCCAAAGTATGTCTCAGCTTGGGTGTGACCTTACAGTGTTGTGGCTACTTGGGATTAATTGTCCAGGTAGAAACAAATGCCATAGATATGAAATAATTGATTCTGCTTTCACTTAGGAGACATGTTGTGCACAGCTGTGGTTGGGGAACAACTTGTGCAGATGCTGGTGTTTTGGAGAAGGAAACAGGCAAAAGAATTGCAGCTGATGATTTGATTGACACGGATAAACAGGTAGGCATTCCTGTTTTCAATAACAAAGTCCTGTGCAGTATAAAGACAGAGCAAACTAATTTTCTGTGCTTCTGAGCACCGGTGACAACTGTATCATTTCTGCTTCAGAGAAAAACATATTCTGTGGATCTCCAGAGGCAGCATTTGTAACCAAATTACAAGACTTCCACTATTTAACAGTGATTTCTGGGCTTGAATTTTATAACCTCTGTGCTGGAATAAAACAAGTTAAAAAAATCCAGTATTTGTAAAAAAATTAATAAAAACTATAATCCCTTCCATAAAAAAAACCTAAAAAACAAAAAACAACCAACCCCAAAACAAACAACCTTATTTTAAAGAATAAATGCAAAACCAGAACAAATATTTTGATGAAAGTGCAAACTATGTTGTGTTAATCAGTATTTTCTGCTTGCTGCCTTGGCAGACTTGGTACCTGCCAATATCTCAAGCTTTGCTTACATACACACTCTTATTCTTTCTCATTAACGTCACTAATCTCTACTTGAATTCCTTGCAAGCAGAAAGACAAAGTGTCAGTGTGCAGTGAGTGCAAAGAGTACTTGTCACCATGGCTAAGTGTTAACGTAAGTCAGCAGAGTTAATATGTAAGCTTATCTGATGGCTTCAAATGTGAATGAAGTCCTAGCCTGAAATACCGTGGCAGATTAGCTTGCCCAATCCTTGCATGTTGCCAAAACACAGATGAAGTAAAGAATTTTCCCACTTTATGCTGTTTTATATTTCTTCAATCAAAGGTCAGATATGACCAGCATTGCTTTCTCTCCCCCTAGCCTTCAGAGGCTGAGGAGCTCTGGCAGTCACAGCAGAACAGACATTTCTTTAGGAAAAGTAAAGAGGAGTCATTTTCTGGGTTTTGACAGGCTGCCAAATGACAGCAGAGCAACCTGGAATGTATGTATACATGCTGGTAGATGGTGTAAGAGAGTTTATTTTTCTGTGCAGCACACTAGGCTTTGAGAGTGTGATGCCTTAAACTGGCTACCTAGAAACAGAAACCAGACAGGAATAAAGGAATAAAGGTGGTATTTATTTGAAAGGCCTTCAGGTGCACACTTCGGGGTCCACAGGTCCTGCCTCAGTGGATCCCAAAATGGACATGCAGGTCATGAGAGTTTCACACTTCTATAACAATATCAATTCACCAACCAGGACCCAGCCAATGATATGATTCCCTCAAGCCTGCCCCCCTCTTCCCAAGATGATGGTTTACAGTTCTTGTTTCTGGATGTCCTTGGAGGGCAAGTTAGAGGATTTGTTATGTCTATCTTCGCACAGAGAACAGCATAAGAGAACAGCATTACAGCATTTAGCAAGCTACAGTTACACTAACAGTACAGAATTTGAAAAATGTAAAAGTTAAAACCTAAGGCATCAAGTGGGAACATTGGTTCTGAGAACTGAGTTTAAGGGAATTGTATCACCCTTGATCACTATGTGATATGTTTCCTACTGACCTCAATGTACAACTTTAGAGACCTAAAAGTAAATATTAGTGTGTATTTTATGTAATGACAAAGGTGCCAGAACCTCAAATTCACTTTTTCCTGGGAAAAAAAAAAAACATGGCAGAAACCAGAGGTCCTTTAAATGTAGGTTTCTGTTCTTGATGCCATAATTCATGGTTATGAACCCGGTCAAGCATCCAGTGCTGGGAGACAGGGGATAAGATGGTGGCTGCAGTCCTCCTGAAGTGATGGATGTGGTTTTGTTGCAGTGGTGATCCTGAAAAAGGGTCTGGTCTTCCTCAGAATGTCCAGTGGTAGATATGTAGCTCTTGTTCTCTGGAAATCCAGTGGGAAAAGGATGCCTGTGGCGTTCGAAATCTTATATTATATCCAGGATGGAATGCTTGATTCCTCCTTCTGGGTGGAACATCTCACAATGGGATGGTGAGTTCTGAAATAAGGCACTGAGGGACCCATTAACAGGAGACAGTCCAGAGGGAGGAGGCAGGGAGCACCGCCCCACCTGGTTTTAACAGCTCGTGAAGATGTTGATAGAATGCAAACTTTTGGGCACACCTTACATTGTAACCTTGGACAACCTGGCAGATCCAGGGCTGCTGACATCAAGCTGTCTGCCAGGGGTGATGTCCAGCGGGGAGCTAGGAGAGGAGATTTCCACACTGCACACTGCTCTGGCAGCTCTGGAGAGGATGCAGTGACCTCTGGGGCTGCCTGCAGCTGAGAGTGCTGAACATGAACAAAACCTCGATGTTTCAGGCAGACTGTGGTGTGGGAAAGCTCCAGCAGAACAGACCTTGAAAATGCCTGATCTTGCTGCCCAGTCCTCTAGTTGTGACATAAATAATAGTCAGTGTAGGTATGATTAAAAAGTGGCATTTTAAAAAAGAATCCTGATGCATAAATCAGAAAATGAGATTCAAGTATTTTTGTTTTATACATACTTTTTCTCCCATGGTATTTGTTTATCACTGCTAGGTAACTTATTATCATGGGGTTGCTGCCTGACACTGGTAAGTATTTAATCAAGTCAAAGCATAATTTCATCCTCTTTTTCTCTCTTACCTCCAAGCCCTGTAAAAAGTTACACAAAATTTAGAGATCAACATAATGAAAAGTGCAGGAAGATGTTAGGTCCACTGTGAGCTAATGTTGAATGGTAGCTGAGTTTTTTAGAAATCAGGAGAGATTGTATAGCCATTCACATCTTTGATAGCCTCCAGCTTTCACTAGACCTGTAAAAAAAAGATAGGTGCCCAGCATAAGTTTTTTCCTGGTTAGATGTAAATAAAAATAACAGTCTTAAGTGATAAGAAAAGTAAGTCTCCAGTGAGTTGTTCCATTTGCAACATTAACTTTTGTCCTTCAGAGTTGTGCAACCAGGGCTGAGACACTGGCATTTGGATCCTGCATTGAAGCACCCATTCTCCTTTGCAAAACTTAGCTCACATTTAAAAGTGAATTTATTTTTTCTAGTACTGCAATAAATCATCTTCCCCCAAACATCAATGAGCCAATGCTTTCTAAAGAGCTAAGAGAAATATTTATGACAGATCAAACAAAGAAAATGCTTAAAGATCAGAAAGTGAAAACAGCTCATTTAAGACTTTATAGTGACATATTTTTTGTGGTTTTCTTGTTTTGTCATGAATAATTGCTTACCCCCAAGGTGTGTGTGCTAGAAAGTTGTACGCTTATTCGGGACCTTACAGAAAAATACAAATCATTCAAAGCTCTCCCAGGCCAGAAGGGAGATGTGTCTTTCCAATTCCTTTAGACATAGGGTAAAATCAAGTACTCAGAACCATGGCTAAATCAAACACAGTGATTAATTAAACATAGTTTTAAAGCAGTCTATGATTTGAGACCACTAGCTGGACTTCACTCTGGAAGAGAGTGGAAGAGGAACGTGACACAGTCACCTGTCAGTCTTATCTCAAGGGGGACACTGAATTCCTCAAATGCAAAGATGGTGCTACTTCTTCCCAGCTGAAGTGTCAGATGCTAGTCTAACAGGAGGGCAAACCGGAAGAGCCAAAGGCTTACCAGGACAAAATCTGGGCCATTCGTGAAATGCAAATAAAACCAGTGCAGCATGATTTTGTTTCTTAGAGGAAGACACTGCCACAAAGTATGTTCAGGTGAGCTTTTTATTGCCTATAACTGTGCCCTGGGTTATGTTACCCAAGTTGACAGGGAGCTTGAGCTGTTTTATTTTTCAAATCACATCTCTGGGTACTAATTACATATTTTGCAAGCCACAGATTATATTTTAAACTCATATGATTTATGCTCTGTACACAAGTCTCAGCACTTTGCCTATGCCAGAACTTCTCCTGCTTTGATCTGTCCAGGTGGTGACTCTCCATTTCCAAAGCAAATTGGGTTGGTGAGAGGAAATGAGCATTTCCACCTTTTGGTCAAGGAGGTGTTTCTGGAGAATATGGGTGTAATGCAATAGGAAAATTGTTGGTTTGGCTTTTCTTCCTGTCCATGCAGCAAACTTTGGTCAACGCTGTGTTCCTTGAACAGTGTAGGGTTCCACAATGTAGTGTAGAGTTTGAGTATGGAATATTGAAAAGGCACAAACATAGGGAGGGAAAGGAATTCTGGTGACGTATGGGTCAGACTTCTATACACACAGTGAATTTTACACATATCTGTATTTATATACAAGCAGATCCTATGAAACTTAGCAAAACCTCATATCACATGGCACCACAGGTATGATGTTGCTCTGATATCTAGCCAAATGCAAGCAAAATCTTCTGCACACCTCCTGAAATGCTAAGAGAACATTCTATTCTTCTAATCAAGCTACAAATTTGTACTTTAAAAGCTGCTACAGTATTGTTTTTGTCATTATTACACCGAGATAAATAAAAAAGGTAGAAACAGCTTCTACCTTATTTCAAATGAATCAGTATGAGACAAGGAAAAGCATTGCTGGTTTTGTTGCCCCAGCACTGAGTTGACCATTCTCATCTCAAAGGTTAGTCTGAATTTCTTCTGCTGCTTACATCATCCTTTTTGCTGTTTATACAGGTAACAAAAATGAAAGAAGAGGGGCAAAGTATTAATTGCTTTCTGCACAGTTGGTAAGGAAGTACAAACAGCAAAAATATCTTTCTCAGATATCCTGCTAGATAATTGGCCATCCAATTATGGCAGTTCTGCTTAAGGCTTTCCCTCCTTGTTGAATCAAAGAAACAGGACAGCTGGATGTATATTCCTAACACAGTATCATCTCTGCTGCCAGTCAGAGCTGGAAACATATGGAAAACCACTTCTGCTCACGCATTAGGCTCACACTGCAGTGTCTAGGACCTAGTGTCACTCCACTTGATGGGAACAGCTTCAGAACTTGATCTGCACTGAGGCTGCCTGCCTCATTGCACTTGGCACACCACTGTTAAAGAAGGGGAGAAGCAGACCCATTCATACAGGAGGCAAATGATTCAAAACCCATCTGTGTATTAACAGCTATGTAAGTGGCTGCTTGAACGACCTGTCTGTGAAAAGTGGAAGTTTCTGATTCTAGCTGCTCCTTATTCCCCACTAAATAAAGTCTGAGGCATCTTTGTCACTTCATTTATTACAGTTAGTCACCATGGTAACCAATAAAGTTCAGACTGAATTCCATGGTACTGGTAAAACTTAAATGAAACAAAGAGACAAAGAAACCAAAGAAATTCTTTGGATTCCAGATGCTTTACAGTTTCTGTGTGTTTATAAAAGCAAAACAATCCCTTAACACTGAAAATAGTAGTTAAGGCCTTTATTTTAATTTTGACCCAATCTGGAACACACTGTGATTATTCTGGGGCTACCCACTTATTTTCATTTTTAATGAGTGTCCAGCAGTCCTACTTATGTACAATAAACAGTGATGGTAGGTGCAGTGAAAACCCAGGCATAGTTTTTGTCACAGGTGTTTTACAGCCTGAATTATAGAAGCAGGCATAGAAGTACAGCTGGAGAAACAAGCAGACCCAGCAACTATCTACATCTTGACAAATTCCTTTTCTAGGCTGTACAGATTGCACCAAGAGTTTTCTGGACAATCCTAAAGAGGAAAGATTTGCACGAGTTTGTAGGGATATTTCCAAGGCTTGGGTACAAGTTTGGATATATAACTCCTAGGTGTCATAACCTGCTAGATACAGTTTTTGAAAGGAAGAATCATTAAGTCTGTAATTAATGAGAGGTGGTCCATAAGTCACTGTATCAAAGAATCACTGAGGTGGGAAGTGTCCTCTTGTGGTCATCTAGACTAAAACCCCTGTTCAAACAGGATCAGTGAGAGTGGATTACTCAGGATGGTGTCCAGGTGGGTTTTGAATATCTCCAGGAATGCAGACTCCACAACCTCTCTAGGCAACCTGTTCCAGTTTCAGAATAAGGTGTTTTCTAATGTTCCAATGAATTTTCTTGTATTTCAGTGTGTTTCCATTGCCTCTTTTCATATACCTTTATAGTGCTGAGAAGAGTCTGAGAAGAGTCAGTGATGATCTGTGAAATGCTACAAAGATTTTAAAGATAAAAGAATCAGTCTCTATTTCTATGTTAGAGGAAAAGAAGAATGGTGAAACATATCTCAGGTGAACACGGGTCATAGGAGAGCAAGCTTTATGAATTGAAATGAGTGGAACAAGAAATACCTGTCCACGGCAGAGGAAGGATTCTAATGTGGGATGTGAGAACTACTGAGATGTGGGAACTCAGAGAAAGATGTTAGCTATGTGAATAGACTGAAAGAATATCCCTTAGAAAGCAGTCTGGACCACATGGCAGAAAGGCACATTAGCTTTTGATTCATCTGATACAGATCAAGCTGTGAATGAACTTGCCTATTCTTCTACTATGAAATCCACTGTATAAATTGAAGATGGATGCTTGGATCCAGCTACATGACCTGACATGGTAGAGCTGCAGGATCTCTGACATGCAGCATTGTCTTCTATTCACTGGCTGCTCACTGTCCAAGTCACTTTGGCTTGCACTTTCCAGCTCGCCAGTGGATTGTTGCACTGCTTCCTGCATCAAACACAGCCTCTGAGCACGCTGTAGGAAGGCAGGTGCCTTCAGGTTACTTCCTTCCTATCCTGGGATGTGTGTCAGCTCACACAGTATACTTAACCATCTTGAACACCTGGGAATATTAAAATCTGAGATGAATTTAAGATTAAATTCAAAGTCTTAAATCAAGACTATTCATATATATGTATCTGTATGTGCATGTCTGAGTATTTGTACATCTATGCATACATGGTGATGACTGTAACAATGCATTACATATTAAAATAACTTTTACATATTGAAATAGATTTTTTAGATATTCTTATTTTGTTATTTGTGAAGCTCTTTAGGCTCTTTTGACATAATTTCTCTATTATCCTCACTCCCAAGTTGTTTTTAAATTCAACCTATTTTCTCTCTATACTGTTATTTAGCTGATTTTTTATAACTTATCTTATTTTCTCTGGAAGTTGCTGATCAAGAACTAAAGCACTAAAAGAAGTGAAGGTAAGAGTGTCTCCCCAACACAGAATTTCATTTATTTGCTTTAAGTGAGCTTTTCATTTTACACAACTTCCCAAGTTTGGATTAACTTTGTTATGGAGAGGGAAGGGAAGGGAAGGNCAGGAATTTCTGTTACACTTCCAAACTCTTTGTTATTTGCTGAGCAGTTTGTCTGCTGACTCGGATGAAATGGCACAGCCCTGTCTGATGAGCTGCTCTGTTCAATCTGATCTGCTCAATGCTCACATGGTCTCTGGCAAGTTATCAAGGTGGTCTTCATGTAACCAGAATTTGAAGAGAAATCAGGGCTGCAGATCTTCATAAGCAATACTTCCAGCATGAGTTTCAATATCACCAGAGGAACTGTGAAAGCAAGCAAACAACAGATAAATGCACCTGAAATTCAACATAAACCATCAAAGCAGTAAAAAAGCTAAGTCAAATAATATCTAGTATAGTGGGTATGTAGCTGAGCTATATTGCAGTGAATGGGATTATTTTCCTATTGCCATTTCATAAAACTCTGTTTTGACTGTTGTGAAAGTAGTTTAAGTGCAGTAGCCACTTTATTTTTTCCAATAAAAATATAATTGTTTATATTATTTCCTGTACCCATAGAAAATCCTAGTCCACAGACAGCCTCTATATTTCATTTAAAATAAGGAAAACTATTTTGGCTTTCATGGTCCTCCACAGGTCTTCCCCAAAGATGATGGAATTATATATATTCATGAAGGGCAAGAAAAATGACTACTTGTTAAAGAAAGAAAAGTGAGGGTTTTTTTCTGCTAAGAAAAAAAATACCAATCTATTTTTGTTTTTGTTCCTTGGTCTTTAAAGAAAAAAAAATAGCTAAGCTGATTTAAATTAAATTTTACAAAGCATATGCTCCTGGGCAGAAATCTTATAAATCCACTTTCAGCCCAAAGCACATTTTTACGGTTGAGTAATAATAAACCACACAGAACAGGGATTCCACTTGAATTGCTTACAGAATATAGTAGCACGAAAGGTACTATTGTTATAAAGCTTCACAGTAACGTTTGAATTTAGTTGACAGAACCAGCAGGGCCATTTTTATTTAGTTTGACCTCTCATCATCATAAGAACCTACTAGAATCTCATGCTGCAGAGAATAAAACACAGTCAAAAATTCAAAGAAGAAAAATGATTAAAATAATAAAGTGGAGGCTAGGTTGTCCCAATGCTATGATACATTTGATGCATGAAGGCTGCTATTCTGAGTGTTTTGGCACCAGAAAATAATGAAAAAAATAAAAGCCTTTGTGAAGTAAGTTACCATTCATCAGCATTTAAAACCCAATGTGATCTGCAATGGATGTGGCTTTATTATGAACTTGATGTATCAGATACCTGTTAGCTTACAGTGAAGCTCAGCTTGCAAAACTGGGTAATCTGTCTAGTGGTTATACAACATAATGTTGCATGGCAATGCACACATATAGGTGACAAGGAGTGTTTTTAAAAAGAATAAATAGGAGACAAGGCTGGGCATTTTCTGATGATTATGCAAAGTGCATATTAAAGGACTAATGATAGCTGTTCACTGTTGGAATGAAATATTTACATAAAAATCTCCCCATATAGATGCCTCTGTGCCCTTTAGGTAGATTGCCAGATTATTTAGTGGCCTAATTGCTCTTCTATCAAATTCGAGGTATGGTCTTTATTTCATGTAAGACAAATATGCAGGCTACTAAAATGGGAAGATTTTTTATGTGTTATCTAATGGAAGCATCTTATTCTGGCTCTTGGGAGGGGGCTAGGGTCACACAGGACAGGATGTCAAAGGGAAAATGGAGACCACATGGCCACATTCAATAATCCCCTATGCCTGCTATTCTCCAAATTAGAAACAGTGCAATTGGTACAGCTCCAAGTATCAATAGCAGCAGCTTGAAAATAAAAGTCTTGTCTTGAATCTCAAATATAGCAAATCTCTGCTTTGGTCTCAGTACTAAAGATAAGGCAGTGCTAACTTTTCTTCTATAATTGTTACTACATGCAAAACAAAACATAAAAGTTGGGTGAAATCCTGAGCAATGCCTCATACCTGCCAGAAGATAAAGCCTTTGTGACAGCAGTTAATTTTAGGAAAGGAAATATGCTTGGGGTAGCTCATGCACAGGGTTGGAAATGAAAAACAAGAAAGAAGGGGATGCTGAGGTGGATGAAGAAGTGTTCTGTTGTGCACACAATGGCAGCTTATAGTAGAAAACCAGATTCCGACTCAGTGATGTGATATGAAATAGGAAAGAGACAACAAGTTTGAAGGTGGAACAGGAATGATAACATTCCTTGATCACAAGGAAATGAAGGGGCATTTCCTTGCTTCATGTCTGAAGAACCTTTCAAACTGCCAGGAATATGAAGAAGGCACAAGAGATGGGCAAATAAGTCTCAGGATAAGATGTACCAATGTCATGTCCTTAACTGAGAACCAAAAAGGATCATGGGACCAAAGTGTTCTCAAACCAAAAAGGCATGAAGTGAGACAGGAAAGGGCTGTCAGTCATGTATGCCTCTGTGATAAATTCTTTGAACAACTTTTTCTGTTCTTTGAAATAATTCTGAAGTATCATGCAATAGTAAGGGTTAAGTGAGACAGTGGTGATTCAGGATGTCTGCTTGACTGTATCTCTTCTGCTGATAAGTCAATGAACACGTAGAGTGAATAATGGTGAAAGAAGAGGGTGGCTGGTGCCTGCAGGATGAAATCCTTATCCTTCGTTAGGGGAAGATCTAGCCAGTTTTGTTTTCCTGGTCACTGAGCCAGAGAAAACTGATGGTGGAGACTTTAATTTCTCATGGGTGACAATTTAAAACTTCCTCTAACCAGGATATCTCTCAGTCCTTGCAATCAGCACTTATCATAAAATCATGGAATAAAAGAATGTTCTGGGTTGAAAGGGGCCTTCCTTAAAGGTCATCTAGTTCCAAACCCCCTGCCATGGGCAGGGACGCCTTCCACTAGACTGGGTTGCTCAAAGCGCCATCCAGCCTGGCCATGGGCACTTCTAGGAATGGAGCATCCACAACTTCTCTATGAAACCTGTTCCAGTGTTTCACCAAGAAAAAGTCTACTCTCCTGAAGGCCAGGGTTGGGAGCTTGCTGTGCAACCTCCTCGTTGTCCTAAGGATTTTGAACTTCACCAGTACATGGTCACTGCAGCCAAGGCTGCTCTTGAACTTCACATTCCCCACTAGTCTCTTCTTGTTGGTGAGTACAAGATCCAGCAGAGCACCTCTCCTCGCTGGTTCTTCTGCCGCTTGAAGAAGGAAGCTATCATCAGTGCAGGAAGTCCTGGACTGCTTATGCCCTGTGCTGTTGTCCTTCCAACAGATATTGGGGTGGTTGAAGGCCCCATGAGCACCAGGGCGTGTGAATGTGAGGCCACTCCTGTGTGTCTCTAGCAGGCTGCATTTGCTTGGTCTTTCTGGTCAGGTGACATGCAGCAGAGCCCATATGTCACCTGTCCCTGCCCTCCCTTTAATCCTGGCCCATAAACTCTCAGTCAGATCCTCATCCCTCCCCAGATGGAGCTCCATGCTGACACAGAGGACGACCCTATGTCCCCATCTTCCCTCTCTGCTGTTCCTAAAGAGCCTGTATCCCTCCATTCCAACAATCCAGTCATAGGAATTCTCTGACTACATCTCCATGATGCCAGTAATTCCTAGCCCTGCAGGCATGCACTTGTCTCTAATTCCTCCTGTTAATTCTCCATGCTGCTTGTCTTTGCATAGAGGCATTTAAATTTGTCCCCCAATGAAGTCAACTCATTGGTCAGAGTGCTTGGATTCCTCTAGGCTGCTCTTCAGATGCTCTCCTGCTAACCTGTTCAGCCCTTTTGAGGGAATTCTTGGCACTGCAGATAGTCATAATTCGTATGGAAGGATTTCAGGTCCTTACCATCTCATTTAAATTTCTTTATTGCTTTAATTTGAATTTTTTTATCAAACTCTCAGACAAAGAGAAGCCAAAGCACCTCTATAGAGCAATGGACTATTTTTTAGCCAATGAGGTTTCTCTGAAAGCAAATTTGACCACCTTAGAGGTACTGTTGGCTGTGTCAAGTACAAGACTAAATCCATGGCTTGGTTTATATGCAGCTACAATGTGAAAACTACGTTATTCAAGTTATTCAAACATCCTCAACATGCATGATTATCCTCAGAATCATCAACAGCCTTCTTTGATAATTTCTAATGCTCTTAATTCTATTTAGGAGTTGCTAGGAAAATACTACACATGTAAAAATTTTCATTTTTGGTATTGACAGATGGAGATGAGATTTTTAATGTGTTCTGGGTTTTTAATATGTTTCTTTTATTCAATACATGTATTAAAATTAAAGTTAGAATTTGTTCTTTCTCCTTCCTGACTCCTTCATTTAGATACCAAATGAATTTGTAAACTCTGGGGAAAACCATACCCCTGTTCATCACATACCTTTCTCTAACAAGCTTTCCTATGTTTTGGAATGAATGTGGTGGCTGAGATGAATCATGTGTACAAGAACAATAAGGTCTTAGTGACAGTCTAGCTCCTGCTTTCAGACCCTTTCAAAGCTTCTTCCTTGCTTTCCCAAGAACAGGATAAAGCAGCAGCAGTACACAGTGAGAGATCAATTTTCTGAGATGTGGATGTAAGTTGGCAGGTGAAAAGCAATCAGCTCTGCACCCTCTCCTGCTCTTTGCTGGAGCTCTATGTGCTTAGAGCTGGTTCAGGGAGTACTGCAGGCTGGCAGAAAGCACCAGCTGAATCCAGGGAGTTTCAAAACCTTGGGAATGGGTTTCCCAGACTCCTTGGCACAGCAACTTTTTCATATGTTCTCTACCTAAAGTGCAAAACCTTTAGGTACCTTGTGCTTCTGAATGGCCCTAGGGTTCATCCTCTGACTCTAGGGGAAACCTCTGTGATGAATCTGTACATTGATAAAGCTATTTGGGATGTTTTCAAGAAGTACTGAGATCATCTTCTGTGCTTAAGGGCAGAGATTCGGTGAATAGTTGTCTGAAAAACAAGGCTTTTAAACCCCCGAGCTACTGCTGCAGATAACTAAAACATACTAACAGCCATTTTTCCTTATTATATGAATATTTGAATACTTTGCAGAAGGGTATTGTTGAGAATATGCCATAATCAGAGTGCCTTTTAATGCAATGAAAAGCTTTAAAAAACCTGCTGACTGCTCCAGAGTTTTCTTGAATAGAAGCAAGGAAGACCATTATAGTCTCAGGGACAAAAAAAACATACGCTTGCTTGCATCCTTGGTGGTTGTTGTGGTTTTTGCATTTTTTTTTTATTAGCTAATTAAAAGGTGAGAAACTTTTTCTGACTATTCAGAGGTTTCACATGTTTTGCATTGTGTGCATTTAGGAATGGGAACTCCTTGTGCCCACTGACCAACCCTCTGCCTTGAAGTCTGTATTCAAAGCAGCACGCTCAGAAAAGCTGAGCTGACCCATATGCTCTATGAGTGCAATTTAGATTGCAAATATTTCTACCATTCCCAGCACAAGAAACTATGTAGCATGCTACACAGTCATTGAACCTAATTTTTGCTGTGTCGCAGTCTCTTCTCTATGTACATCTGTTCTTGTCTCAGGGAAACATATTCATTGGTTTAGTGGGCATGATGGTATTTGGTTGAAGGTGAGACTTGATGATATTGGAGGTCTTTTCCAACTTTGACGATTCTATGACTCTATGAAACAGGGAAAGCCTCTCCTCAACAGTCATTTAATTTCCATCTCTTCCACCAACAAAGCACTGCAAAGTTATGTTAAAGCAAATTAAAATCGAGGCTCTTTTTCACCACTGACAGGCCTAAGTGAAATTGTGATGGCAAGGCAATGTTATATCTTGTGTAGGTGTTGGTGATGCAATGTAGAGAACTAATACTGGCCACAAAAACCAGCTGAGTGTAACTTTTCAGCTTGAAACCCTGATGAATTATGAATCTTTTCATTGGCGCTTGCAGGCTCAGTGTCCTCTGCAGCTCGAATAATGGACTTCCTCCTCCCCCTCACTGCCTGGCCGCAGGAGGAGGAGAATTGGTAACACTAATCTTTGAATCTCTGTTAATTAGTAACCAGTTTCATGTCACAGGAATCGAATGTCTTTAAGAAACTCTCAAGAGAAATGATTATGACCCCTGTGTACTTGGAGACCCATTCCGCACATGAAAGGCCCTGCGGGCGCTGCCGGGCATGTGGCTGCCAGCAGCCAAGGGTCACATTGCACCCCCGTGAGAAGAAGGAAGGAGAAGGAGACAAAGGGAAAAAAAGACATATTGCAAATAGACTGTCACAAAAATATTGTTTCCCTCTCTGTAAAAAATGCTTGTGGAATGAAACTGGTTTAGGAGGAAGGCCCAGAGGCTTATTCATTAGATGGGTTTTGGCACAGAACTCCTGGCGCAGGTACAAGAACACCCAAACATTTCTGTGAAGGAAGTGCCAGCCTGGGGCAAGCTCTGTCTCCACATAACTGCTTGTCAGCAGTGTCTTCATGGTTTCCTGGGCAAAGGGTGTCCCCTTGACCCTCAGGATGGGGCCTTTTCCTTTTCTCTGGCCCCACAGAACTGCAGATACATGAAATTACCTTTTCTCGACTACTAGGCAATCTGGTAACAGTCTGCCCCTTAAGAAACCAGAAACTTGCAAGCTCTGAACATATTTCTGAAGCAAATTACCTGGCTTTTTACTTTTACAGAACAAAACCTCATCATAATTTCCGTCTTGCAGGAAGTATTGCTATTCCTTTTAATTGTAACTTGAAGCACCTGAGAACTTTAGAATTCCCTAGGAGACAGAAATTTTGAACTTATTCATGCTTCAGCTTCTGCAGCAACTGAGGCAGAGAAACTGCAGAGAAAAACCTTTGTCATTGCACACATCATTCATACCAAAAGAACTTTGTTATGTGCAGTGACTGAAAGAAAAATACCTGTAAGTAAAGAGCAGGTGACCAAGCAGCTAATGGCATTGCCATGATGCATGCTAGAGATGGATCTATATTAAATTTACCATGTTATCATTACTTTTGGCATTGTTTCATCCCTTCTGATTGCTGGTCTTTTCATCTTTAACATTTTAATCTGGGCATGCTTTCTGCTTTTTGAACAGTTCTTTGAAAGGACAATTTATGATGTAATAAAAGGAATTTTTAGCCATCCCATTATGATACAAAGAAAATGGAAGACAAAAGTAGGGACATAACAATGCATGCCTCTAAATTAAGGCCTGCATTTGTGTTAAGTACTGCTCAAGAGTTTGTATTCAGAACTCATGGTCAGAACTTTTATGGTGGAAAAATTATTGGAAAAAAAACGGTAGTACCTAGTAGAGTAGCACCAAAATTGCAAAGGGTAAAAAATTCTCTTATCATGAAGTTTCCAGATGCCAGCAAGATTGCTAGTGTCAGGATGAAAGGATGGTACAGTGTCCAGTACACGAAGAGCTCAACACATCACTATGCTGAGTCTAAACACAAAACAAACTGTTTTTATGAAGGAATTCTGAAATAGGAAACGTATTCATTGTTTTGCAAAATCAAGTAGATATGCAATATACAACATTATATCCAATATAGCCTGACTAATAGAAAGTGTTCTTTTGAGAGATGATGTGAGGCTTCTGAGATGTATCATAGATAAATTGGTTTCAACTGCCTGGTATGAGTTTACTGCTGTTTTTGTATTCATCTAAGCATGACTTTTGTGTTCAGTGGAAAGGGGGAGTGTTAATTATTTATGCTACTATAAATCTTTAATTGCTGTGGTGTCTCTAGTCCCTTTATCATTTGGAGCAGTGGAATAGCTCTTGCTATGGAAGACACAAAATGGGATGTGACTGAAATGAAAGCTGTTCATCACTGGCTTGTATGGGAGTAATCTTGGTTTAGTGGGCCTGTGATGCCTTCAGTGACAAGCAGTCACTTTGTATGCAAGCAGGGTGTGTCCTCGGACTATTTACAGCACACTAAAATAATACATCCTGAGTATGGATAGCATTGTGTATGATTTACTGTGTGTCCCCTGGTAGCTGCAAAGACACATCTCACATCCCATGAAGACCCTAAGACTAGGCAGTAAAATCATTCAAGCAATCTCTCCAGGTTCAGTGAAACCATCGGTGTACTCGGTGCCAGGCCCATAAGTAATTGCCTTGTTGCACCAGGACATGTCTTGGTGTTTGGGGATTTTTCAGCCCTATTTTCTCTAAGATTCAGATATCACCATTTTTATTATAATAAATGGAAAGTAAGAAGAAAATAACAAGCTAAAAATGGTGGCAAGCTATTTGACTCGGCTTTTATTTTTCAACTATGAATGCACAGCCTAGCTGGGGCCCTGCATAATTCATGCAGCATATAGCTAAAGATAATCAGGGAAGCAAAGACAGAACACAGCATATTCATACTCTCATTTATACAAAGTTGTTGGCCCTGTTAATGTGAAAATAGATCTGACATATCCCACATGTTACCCTTTTTCTCACCACTTCACAGTAATTCCTCAGTCTTGTTCATCCAGTATTTTGTTATTTATTAAGGATAACCTGCCCTTCTTCAGAGTAGGGCCCCTTCTCAGATCAGCCTTAGCTTCTTTTATCTTTTTGTAAACAAAAAGACTGTGTGGAGATTCCTTCTTGGGCATAAGCATTTCTCTGATTTAGAACCACTTCAACATGGCCTTTGGCTCTGGACAAGAGAGCCATAACTATTACAGAAATTGCTTTTCTCTTCTACAACAGACTTGTGGTGACCCATGAGACAACATTTGCTGATATGTCAGAAACACCTCCAGATCTAGCATTTTTCTTCTCTTTGCAAAGAAAATATTATGTTTTCTAGCTTAGATGGTGATACTGTGACAATTTATACTCTCAGTGTGATTTATCCTCAGACAGTGAGAATATATGAAACTGTATAAAACTAACAACTGTTCTTTATGGGGACTCAGGCATTCTACATTTTTCCTTTTTTTCCTTTTTCTTCAAAATGATAGCAGAGTGCTGGAATAGACTGACTGGAGAATGGCTGCAAGTGCCAGGAGGTCCCTGAGAATAGCCTAGGGAAAGGCTCTGAGGAAGCACCTCATGTACCAGACGCCTGCCCTGCCCTAGGAAGCAAGAACAATCAGTGATGTGTTCAGCTTCCTTCCAAACTTTTCTTATATTAGTTGAATCTGTACATTGCCTTTCTCTCCTCTGTTAGGATTGAATTCCCAGACTGGGACATGAAGGAGACAGCTGTCATTGATCAGCAGCTGAACCTTGCAATTCTACATTACATGCAAATTTGGTGGTTTTGAGGGATCCATAAAACTGAGTCCATCACTCTCAGGTACAATTTGTTGTGGCACTGCTGGCTTAGCTTAGTTTAAATATAAGTGCAAAAGCGGATTTTTAATGGTTTAAAAGTGGAGCTATTAACTGAGCTAAAATTTGTGGCAGACACTGGACAACATTATCTCACTTCATTCAAGTGCATGAACTCTGATAAACTTGAGCTTTTATTTAACCACTTTCCCAGTTCTGGCCAGGACAGAGTTAATTTTTTGCAGTAGCCAGGACCCAAAGGTCATTCTATACCACATCATACCATTGTCTGGGGTAAGGAAAAAGGACTCTATTCTGGGGAGAAGGGGTTCTGGTCCAGTCAAGTAAATGTAGCAGAAGGAGTCTTCTGGTTTTGTCTGTTTTTGGGGGTTTCCATGTGAATTGTTTATTTCTTGTACCCTCTGTCATTGGTGTTGTTGCTGTTGCTGTTCGTTATCTAATCTCGTTTCTGTTTCCAGTAAATTGTTGTTATCTCAGCCTGTGATCTTTACCTTTTGTACCCCCAATTATCCTCTCCATCCCCCTGCAGAGGAGAGTGGGAGGGAAAAGCAGGGGAGCAAGAGAGAGGTTTGGAGAGTCTCAGTGGGGGCACTAATGGCGGAATCGTTCCTAAACTGAGACAGCCACTTACTTGTAGTGTACTTATTTATAACACTCCTTAGGATTGGAATGCCATATCACTTTCAGGAGGTCTTTTGGCTGTCATCATCAGATCATCTGTCTTTATGGTTAGGGAAAGACTTCTAAAATACTGCACTGCACAAATAAGAGTTTGTTTCACAAAGTGTAAGACAAGAAGTATCTCTGGGGAAGATCTCATAACTCCTTTAACAGTTTCTCTAAACTAGCTTGCCTTTTGCCTTCATTCTCCAAAAATCCTTCATGATTCAATATTGCAGAAGAGTGGTCCTTCATTATTGCTGCAAATATCAGACTTGAAATTATGATGGGAAAAGCTTCCTCAAGACCTTGAGAAACAAAACTGAACATGTTAACTTAGAAAATGGACGTGCATTTGAATGGCTAATTAGATGAATATTCATATGTTTTCTTCAGCCTTGCTCATAAATATGTAATGCTCTATTTGCTAAAGATGTAATGCATCTGTTTGCTCTCTTTGCTGTATTATATCAGTTTGTCAAGCTGGCTTTTTGAACATCTCCTTTGTTTCCGCAGGAATGTAGACAAAGAGTACATTTCAATTTTGACCTTGGTTTTGTGACAGAAATAGAAATAGAAGACACGCAGTCATCAAACTTATCAACGCTACATTTGAGTGAAAAGGGGAACACTGTTTTACAGCACAGGATCCAGTTCCTTTTACTGGGAGGTTAAACAGAACACTTCCTGATTCGTTCCTGGCCAGAGCGAGCGCAGTAGGAGCACTGGTCTTACATCTTATGTGAATGAGTTCGGCTGAAAGCCAGATTTGTTCCTCACCGTGTCTGTATTGTGCTCATTCACAGCACTGAAAGGACCCCTGCTTTCAGGGCTTTTTATGCGTATGTTGGAAACATGTGTTTCTTTCAGTACCTAGACACTGTTATGTAACATCACATCAGCCTATGCAATGTGGTGCAACATTGTGTAAGGCTATTGCATTTGCCCCTTTCTATCTTTGTGACAGAAGATAAAAATGGGATTTAAATTGTTCCCTTCAAACTTGAAATATCCCAAGGCGTATTTTTGAACTAAAATTCTAAATCATATGAAGGGAAAGCTGAGTGAGTATTAGGTAACCAGCAACATCCTGGACATAGCAAAAGACAGAAAAGCTTTTGCTTTCTTTACAAAGGGAGCATTTTCAGGCCAAGGGAGATCTGTTATGTTTGAAAGGTCCTCATGGACCTGACAATGCAATTTCTTTGAAGTTCATCATGCTATTTTGCACTATTACAATGGGAGTGGAAGTTATGGTCAGATCTGTGTATTTTTAGATATATTCAATTCAATACACAGCAATTATTTGGATTCTGCTGAAATATTAATGCATTGTGTATGTATTACTTTCATAATTTGATGTTATATATTATATTTGAGAGCTATGAGTAATTTTTGGATTAAATTTATTTATAACATCGTAATCAGAAGGCATAGTGCAATTATGCCAAGGAAATGAGGTAAATAGGAAAATTAAGTACTAACCAGCTTGATAAAATCAAATTCAGATTTTGAAGGTACAATTCCTATCGCCTCTGTCCCCCCAAATATTTCAGAGTAAAATTTCTGCAGTAAGAACTGAGATACACGAGATATAAAATTTAGCAAATCTTTCCCCTCTGTTTCTTTTGTACACTTTCTCTGGTGTTTTAGATGAATGCTTAAGTCTTTTCCTAGAGGCTGGGAAACTGACTCTAAATGGCCCTGCCTGAGTGATGGTTGGACTAGATGACCTCCAGAATTCCCTTCCAACCCCAGCCATTCTGTATTTCCATGAAAAATCTGGATCTGTTTATTCTTCTTGCCAATGATTTTCAAAAAACTGCTACCCCATTATTATTTCAGAAATGATGCTGCAGCTGTCGGCCTTGACAGCTTCTAAAGCATTTGTAAGGACTCTCACAGTTGGCTAATGGAACTGGAACATTTTTCTCATTGGAAGATTTTTCTCCATTCCTAGAAAATCCAGTCCCAAGAATATATGACATAAAAATATTAAAATCATTACAGAGAGATAAGACAAGGGATCCATCTAGTCCTTTATCTTTTCTGCAACACTGGACACAAGTAAGTACTTCAGGAACAGCAATAACCATATAATTTTTTCTCATAGAGCCTCCAGAATAAAAGCTATCTTTTCTGTGTACACACCCAGTTTCCTGGAGAACTCAGCTGCACTGTAGCCTGACTTCTTTGGGCAGTGAATTTCATAGTTTTATCACCTGCTGCACAAAGAATCAGCTCTCATTTTACCCTACTTTACCTTGCTCCCACCATCTTCATTTGATGGGCCCTTGATTTTTATTGAGAGTGGCTAAAAACCTGATGCCTCTTCACTGTCTCCAAGGCACTTGTAATATTGTCATGTTGTCATTGTCTTTTGTTGTCATGAGTCATCTCTTCCCCAAGCTGAGGGGTTCCAACCTATTCAGACATCCTTGTACCAAACCAATTACCTATCTTTGAAAATACTTGTCCACATTTAATCTTTCTGATTATTAAGAAAAAAAAGTGACACAGAGAGTGACAGGAAAAAAAAGAGGGAAATGGTAAACAATATAAGCCTCACGTGGGCCTGGGCATGTGTTTGTCAGTGACAAATTTAATTACATGTCTCAGAGCCAGTATGCCTGTCTTTCAGACATTCCCTGCACTATTTGAAAATACAGCTGCAAATGTTTTCCATGGCACAGAAACAATTTAAAGCTCAACTTTTAAATAAATGGACACTGAGTTTGTTAATGCCTTCCAAAGTTTCTGAGGCATGGCAATGTCTGGGATTCTACACTGAAAATCAACCAACTTTTCAAAATGACACAAATTAAAACATGTTATATGAACCTAGCTGGGAATAAAATTAAGAGTCTATCAAAAGCTATCTCAATGGGTACAAACTCATAGGGGGTACAGGTTGTTTCTTCCTTTAACTCATTGGATTACATACATTGGATTAAATGAAGCATATATAATCAAGAATAACTTTAATTTTTGGTTTCAGTTTATCCTGGAGTACTACAACAAGCAATTCAAAGGATATGCTCTTCCATAAACTGCATCTGTAGTGATTTGATCATGACTTTGCTGTGAGTATTCTTTTGCCAGTGAAAGCAAAAAGCCTTGTCTTGGAAGATGACATATGGAGATTGACCAACATGCCCTGATATTCACTGTAGCACTGGTTAATATGAAAAACAGCACTAAATGCAGTCACTAGACACAATTCAGAGAGCTGAATGCCCAGTTTTGTTCAACAAAAGTGATGTATTGATAAAAGGAAATTGCTTTTTGAGTATGCCTACCTTAACTAATTTTGTACCTATGCTGGTTTGCTTCCAAGTCTTCTGGATGAGCATTACAAGCAATAACATTGTAGTTATTGATGTTCTGTTGCCACCCATTAGTGCAACAGATATTACAGGGACACGGTCTCTAACTTTAGGAGTTTATATTGAGACAAATCAAAACATAAATAGGAAAGAAGGAGTGTGAAAGACAAGATAATGGTTATAATAAAAACAATCTCATACAGTTCTTTAGTGCATAAGCATACATAATTCATATGCATTTTTTCCAGGTCCTGCAATAATGTATGTGGTGGTTCTTTTTTCACACTAAGGAAATTCCACTGATGAGATGAAGCAATGGATGCTTAATAGGATGGACATTAATAAGAGGAGCAAAGTCTAGCATATTTCAGGAAAGCAAAGAATTTGGAATTTAAACCATTTATTTTAGAGATATAGAGCAGAGTTCAAGAGTTTCCTGCGTATGAGGTGACTGATGTAAATTAGCATGGATTTTTATTTTTTTAATTAAGAATAGTTTCAGTGAAAAATACTGATTTTTTTCCAATAGTACTTGAGATCATGCCTGTGAAAAGGGGGACAGAAAAATATTTTAGTAACCTTCCTTGCTCTGTCCAATTAAGCTCTTTAAAGATCTCTGAGGAACAAAGAGAGGGACTAGCTTTATATGAAGGAAACCTTTGCCAGAACACTGATGAATATCATTACAATTGACAGAACCTGTCAATTAAGGATTTTAGTGTGATCTACTGTACTTCTGTGTCACAAAATTTCCACCTCTCTGCCTAAAGGGTCCACAGGATTTTATTCACTGGGGCAGATTATTTGTCATGCTGATTATTTTAGAGTGCTGCTGCACATCCATGACTCACTGCTTTGGAATGAAAAATTCATTTTATACAAGAGAAATTCATTTTATACAAGAGAGCAACTGTGCAAAGTGATCTGGCAAAAAGATAACGTGATGTTTCTGTATAACATATTGGTGCAACACCTAATTAATGGGGTGATCTTATTTCTTTTATCACATGAAGTCCTAAATCATAAGGCCAAGAATATGTACAGATGAGGCCTGAAGAACAGGCAGGTTCAATGATGAGCTACAAAACACCTTCTAGTTCTTCCTACCTGAACTGAAAGATCAGTAATACCAAGGCAGAGGAGGTTAAATTTAGTGAATATAATTGTGGTGCAGTGGCTTGACCATATCTGTGTGACAGACACTTCTCCCCCCACAATTCGCTTTCTTACTTCCTCTTTTTAAAAAGTCAGGGAGAGAAAATAAGATGGGCAAGCTCAAGGGTTGGCATGAAGGCATTTTAATGAGAAAAGTAAGAGCTGCACTCAGAAGCAAAGCAGAATGAGATGTATTCTCTACTTCAGGCAATGTCCAGCCGCTTCCTGGAAAGCAGGATCTCAGCATATGTAGTGGTTGCTATGGAAGACAAGTGCCTTAACTCCCCACTCCCCCAGCTCAGTACCCTTTCTCTCAACTTCTGTTGCTGAGCATGGCACCACAGGATATGGAATATCCCTGTGGTCAGCTGGGGGCAGCTGTCTGACTGTTTCCCCTCCCAGCCTTTTGCCTACCTCCAGCTTACTTGCCTTTGGTGGGAAAGGCTGGAGTGACAGCCTTGATGCTCTGCAAATACTGCCTAGCAATAGCCAAAACACCAGGGTGTTATCAACACTGCTCTAACCACAAATGGAAGGCACAGCTCTACACAAGGAAAGTCAACTCCATCCCAACCAGAAAAATGTAAATGTATGTATATGCCTATTTTACACAAGTGGGCTTATACCCAATGATGTATCATGGTTATTTGCAAGCCGGGATACAAATTAAAATAAAATTGTTTTTCACAGTAAAAAAAAAAAATTAAATTAAAAAAAAATTTAAAAAAAAATTGGCAGTAAAATTTCTTTTAAAACTAATTTGCTAAATGCATTCCACCCTGGCTTTGAGGCCCTGGGGCCAGTGGACAATATCACATTTTATATTCACATGGGTTTTGTCAAGATGGTATGTTAGTGTCCCCTTTGGTACAGAAAAGGTGATTAAGCAACCACTCAATACTTGGAATATTCCTGCTAGGCCTGAAAGAGAAGGTAAATTTTTACAGCAGTGTTTACACTTAACCTGACTTGGACAGCATGAACTCTCCACCTCCTTCAGTGTATCTGACAGCTTCTTTAACAAATTTGTTCTGCTTAGGCTCATAAACATGTTAAACTCTGTGTTCCATTACTAAAACTGTACAATATTTCTTCAAGCTTTAGAAGGGCTGGTAAGCTTCAGGCAAAAGAAGCTGTTTAATTAATATGGAACTGTCATGGATTACTACAATTATGATCTGTGTTATTGCAAAGAGTTTTATAATGAAAAAACATTATTTAACCTGCTATTGGTTTAATCATGTATTCCCAAGAAATACATTTCTCATCACTGGTAGATTTTAGATTTATGTATTGATTTAATTTAAATATTGAAAGCATAATATTTTCCCTAAGTTAATTCTGATATTTTCCCTAAGTTAATTTCCCTAAGTTATTTTCCCTAAGTTAATTCATGTGGACAGCAATCTGCTGATAGGACATACTGTTAAGAGTATCAATGAGAAATATATTTGATGTTTGGCTTTTCCCACATCAAAAGAACTAAAAAGCTCCTGAAAATTATATACTTATGAAAAATAAAATGCATTTAGCAAAGCAAAGCATACTAGAAAATACAGAGCACCAACTGTAGAGCATGGAAAACCATGACAGAGATAAACAAAGAGCTACTTGTGAGCTGTCATTAGTGCTGGAGTGTGGGAGAGAAGTGCAGCTAAATTCTGGTTTTCACACTCATTTTTATTTAGTAGCTTTATATTTTGGTGGCCAAATTCCCAAACTGTATTAATTATTCTGACATGACTCAGCTAAGGCATGCATTTTTTAAAAAGATTTGATATAAACTCTTGTCAGCTATTGTGCAGATATACATGGGTACAGTGGCCAGCATCACTTGTCTTGCTGTAATTCCTCCCACAGCTGATGATCTCAGCTGCGGCTTGACTTCTGTCATGAAATGGTCCATATATACCTACAAAGTATGGCAGCTTACTCTTAGCAAGCTCTTAGTTTGATCAGATGACTGCTATGTTGTTACACATTACACACAACAGACAACACCATTTTTTATAAATCCTGCAAACAATAAATTAGGGAAAGGGCATTTGGGTATATCGCAGCTCTATTTAGGCCCTTCATTTTCCCTATAGCCCTAGTAAGACACTCAGTTTATGTGTAGTTGGTTTAACTTCTTGGATATGGAAAAAGTCCAAACCTGGTGGCTAAATGGACTAAAGGGAAGAGCAGACTGAGCCTACTCACTGCATTAATAAGCTGCAATTGCTTTTTTGGTGGGAGTAGATGAGCTTCTCTCTGACTTCACTCCACTATGGGCAGCAGCCTCTGAGTCACTGCCTTGAAGAGATAGTGACTTATTTTAATTACCCTCAATGAACTCTGCATTTGCAGGAATGAGTCATAGCCTAATGCAATTTCATAATAATTATATAAGAGGTATTTTAAAGTGATGCCTTGTAGCTTTGCCTATTTTATTCATTCTCCAGGGTGACTGGAGAACATGATTCATTTTAAATGAGCTAGTATATATTATTTACTAGTAATAATTACTTCTGTTATTTATAGACAGAGAGTGTGCATGGCTCTATACAGATTGACATTATGATAAGGTTCATGAGCCCAAGGGCATGCAGCACATGGGTGCAGACATCAGAGTGATTAAAAATATGGTGGGTGAGATTGGTGCTACGATAAGGAGACAGAGCAGCTCTCTGAGGAGTGTTTTGCTTACCTTTTAATGAATGGGGTCAGGTTAAGTGCTCCCAATCATGCACTGGGGTAATGATCAGGGAAGTGCATGGAGCAGAGAGGAAAATAGCGCTGTTTGAAATAAAGTGTGTAAGAACAGGGGGTAAAGAATTTGATCCACCTTTCCTTCTCTTTTACCACTGACAGACACCATTTCCTCACAGTTGCACCATTTTGTGGAACACAATCAGGCTGGGTGAAGCATATTTGCTGGAAAGGATTCCAGGAACTTTCTAGTTGGAGAACATGCTTGTTTTCCACTTGGTACTGAGAAGGACATATTTTATTAAGCAACTGATTAGTCAGTTCTCCGATAACAATGTGCTCTTAGAAGGAGGCATAACAATGTACAAGGTTTACCCTTTAACATGCTCACTAGGGATTATTGCCTTACACTTTTGAAGGAAAGTGAGGGAATTACCACGCAGCACAGCAGCATATATGCTTGGATGAGAACATGCAATTCCTGTAAAGGGGCCTGTTGCCAGGTAGAAAAGACTGGAAGGTCGGTGTGGGTCTTTTTTGAAGTGCAGAGAACTAGTTTAGGCGTGTTTGTATGCTGCCTGGGAGGAGCTCATTTATGAAAAAGGAATTTTCTTTGTTTTCCATCCAGTTGCCCATGGCCTTGGGCTACCTTCCGTGGGTGGTGCCTATCTACTTACCACAACAAGGCTTGGTCTTCTTGCTCAGCTGGTGTTTGCTTGCCCAACACCCTTAGCACAGATACAGACTTCAGGGAAAGATTGGTTAAGAAAGTTACTGTAGATTAGTCATATCTGCAACTAAACCTGATGAATGTCCTTTTCACTATCAAAATGAAGTAAACACAGACATTGTGCAGGGTGGTTTGAAAGCCCTGGTGTCATAATGCTCTCTTTAGGAGAAGGAGAATCAAGGCAAGAGGTAAGGTAAATAGTAGAAGCTCACACAGAAATCATGGCTCTGCATAAAGATGAGAATCCATATGTCTTCAGTCACAGGCAAAGTATCATAACCACGAGACCATTCTTGCTCCTGTACAAACAAACAGCTTGCTTTTATTTCTTTCCTGTCAGTAGTTATGATAGACAGCTCATGCACAAATGTTAGTGGCAGAGGATTTACTGTAAGAAATGTGTTTGGAGTGGAGATGTGAAAGATGAATGAGTCTTTGGGTTCATAGCGAAGAAAAGCTTTTCCATTTATGTGGAGTCTATTTTTGCCCCATATGTCAATTTTATTTCTTAAAGGATTAGCTGGAGATGGGAGGTTTAAACTGTGAATCAAAATCCATGCAAGTATTGTGAGAAACAGGAATGAACAAACTACTTTTTAAATAATTCTGTCCATCTGCATATCATTATTATAAAGCATGTCATCTTCCTTGAATTTAATCAGATATATTTGTGAATCCCTTATTGCCGTGGTGCCTGTGAAATAGACATGGCAGAAGAGACAAATTTCCAGAAAGGTTTGGTCTAACTGTCAACAGTTATGGTTGTGGTTCCAGATTTTTCATTTTGTTGTGAATCCTTGAAGAATATGAGGAGTGTCTCTTCCTATGCTGAAATCAGTGAGCACAGTAATATTTACACTTGTGATGTGATATGTGATATATCTCTAGCAGAAGGATTTCTACTGAGCATTTACTGAGTGGAATGGTACATCATACTATTTAAATCACATCTGACCTGACTAATATGGCCACAAATTTCTTGCCTGCAAAAAGATTTCCTTTCTCTCCTTGGAAGTGACTGTCAAGGATACAGGGAAGTGGCAAAGACTGAATTGCCAGTGGCAAAGACTATTTTTTTTAAATCCCATCTGAAGTTCAGGGAAGATCAATATTACAGCAAAAGTTTTTTCTTGCTAAGTTCGCATGCTGGCCCTGAAAATTGCAGTTTCTGTCAGAGCAAGTTAGAATTGCTGCCCGAGTTGTCCTCTGTCCCTCCGTGTGTCCTGGCCAGATTGGATACATGTTTTTTTCTGAGTGCTAACAGCAAACATTGCAGGAATGCTTGTAATAAAGATGCTTGACACATCAAATTAAACTGCATAAACCCAGCCCTGCTTTTGAACTGTTTGCTGCTGTATGGGGGCTGTGGCCACTGGCGCCTGTGGCCGGATGACAGCTCAGTTATACAACAGCAGAACAACAAAGCTGACTCCTGAGGAGCCTGGTGCTTTGTTCTACAAAGACTGGGGGGAAAGAAGCAGCTGCTCTGCTGCTTCCGTGCAATAGCTCCATTGTTGGACAGACAATACTTGGACACAAAGCACACATAACTTTTGAAGCCTAGGGGTCCAACATCACTCTCTTACTTTCACTGTAGGAAGCATGTGACATGCTTGTAAAAAGAGGCACATGCAACTGGAAAAAACTATTTGTGCAGAAAAATTGGCCTGATGCATAAATAACTTCTTTGACAATGCATTTGACTCTGTGTTTAGAACTTTCTACAGACCCTGAGCACTAAATCTATGCATGTGAGAGTGGTTAACCCAAAATGATGAGTAGATGCAGCTATTTCTAAAATAATTACATTTTCTTTTTCCTTACTATACACTGGGAAAAGACCTGCAAAGGAGATGAAATAGAAGAGGCCATGGAGGGAAGAAATGTCACTGAGTTTTCTGAGGATATTCTTGAATTATATCTAATGTTCTACTGCAGTGATCCAAAAGGAAGCATCTGCCAGAAAGAGAGGGTATGAATGTTTTTAGAAAAGTGAGGTTCAGCTAGTTTTAAGTGCAGTGAATAAAGTGCTTGAAAACTGAAGCCTGAATATGTTTGTCCATTTGCTTGCCTTGGCTGAAGACAAAAGGTTGGTTGGAATATTTAGGAATAAATTATGAATGAATATTTTTGTTAGCATATGCCATTTCGCCACTGCCAAAACAGCATTGCAAAGCAAGATTGGCAATGTCAAAGTTAGAGAAAGATTCAAACAGTTAGATATGTAAAGTAAGAGAAAGATGAAAAGATTTAGATATGTAAAGTAAGAGAAAGAAAGTTTGCTTCTCCTAATCTAAAGAGACCCGAAAGTAAAGCTTTACTTTTAATCAGAGCCAGCATTTGTAACAAGCTTACCCACATGTTTCAAATTTCAAACTGAAAATAAGCTTTCTGAAGCAAATGTGATTTGTGAAAATGGATGAAGAGGATTGTTTTCAATCTGTGCTTCCGTGAAACTGGAGGATTGTTCTGGATCAATGTGGTGATTTCAGTGGTGTGGATATTAGAACTGGACCAGTCCTCTAAAATGCTGAAATTCTGGTGTCTCTGAGAGCACCAAACATGCTGGTGAGGCCAAAGTATAAGGCGCCAAGATGGGGAGAAGCTGTGAACAGGGAATACATCCTCCAGGGTGAACTGCTCCCCTGATTCCATTGCAGCTTGCACTGCAGCTTCTCCTGTGCATTTGGACTTCTCTTTCCAGTGGTGCCTTGGCTCACACTTCTCCTAAAGAACCAACCCTGGCCCGGCAGGTCCTGCTGCAGGAGACAGTGGGGCTGTGGGGTGAGTCAGAGCAAGGCAAAGCTGGATCATCAAAATGGGATGTAAAAAAGATGTGTTTGGTCAGTGGAATCTGACTGGCTGGAATCTAGGGTTTGTTCCTAAACATTTAGTTTAGAAATCTTTGGAGTCTGACACACTGTTCTGTGTTGGTTCAGCTTTTGCTCTGGTGTCCCTTGTTCGGGGTTTGTAATGGCATGTCCCCCCTCGTTGTTTGCCCAGGTGGAACATTTACATTGACCTTGGGCAAGTTACAGAGTGACTTAAACACTTCCAGGTTCCCTAGTAAACTATTTCTGGCACAGAGGTTGCTCCTGAGGTTATTATAAACAGGGCTGGGCTGTGCAAGTGCCTGGACAATTAGAATATCTTTTTATGAGAACTCAGAGTACTCCTTTAGAAGAATGTTTGCCTTGTCTGATGACTACCTCAGAAACGGGCAGGTAGAAGGAAAACCAAAAGGCACAACACTTCAAAACATGAACAATTACATCATTGTAAACAGCAAACATCCAAAGAGAACATAGTACTGTAAAGTCATGAATCATTTGAATAAAATCAAAACCTCTCCCTGAACCCAGGGGACTCCTCACCGTGGTTCCTACACAAACAGTGGCAGGAGGAAACCCGCCTGGCCAAGTCTGTCCATCTAATAACAGGTTCTTTGTGTTAATATGGGCAACTAAGTCTCTCTAGATATTTTCAGCAGCTGTCATTTAAAAACCTACCTACTCATTTAAAAAAAAAGCAAGGATATTAGTTTTGTGTAGTTTTTTGAGGGTTTTACATTCTTTCTCTGCTTTTTTCTGCTCCCTTTCCCTGTTTAACTTCACTTAGGACATAAACTGTGTGTTAGATTTGCATCATATCCAAGGAGGACAAAGAAAATTTTTGCTGTAGAATCTGTTAAGGTGAGAATCAAGCAACTTAGTTTTTTGTGTTTGGCTGAAATGTCTAACTAGAAGGCCAACTTCAGTCAAATTTTTAGATGGATCACGTGGTTTGGTTACTACCTGCTATTTAAGAAAAATGATGAGGCCTGTTAGCTCAGTCATTATGGTGGGTTTTGTTCACTGACCTCATACAAGGAACATGTATATCCATAGAAAATCATTCAGGCCTTATGTCGCTTCAGACAATACTCAGGATGTGAACACAAAGTTCTTGGAGGTGAAAGGAAAATGCTTTATCCTGCCTCTTCAGCCATCCCTCCATGCACTGACAGGAAATCAAAGTACACAACACCATCCTGCAAAGGGGCCTTTATGTTTGGAAGGGACAAAGAAATAGAAAATATTATCTGTAACATACATTATTGGTTAGATTACATACATAGAAACATACACTAGATTTTCCATGTGGATGGAAATACCTTAGTAAGACCTGAAAATGTGTTGCAAAATTTGATTTATTTTCACCATACCAGCACTTTTCTAATGATGCTTCTCAGAAAATAGGCCATTCAGTTGCACTTTTTTCTATGCAAGAGCATGGGAAAGTATTAACTGAGTTAAAGTCTTTCAGAACCAGCCCAACAAGCAGTTAATTTTGAAAGCTCACCCTCCTGACTTTTCAAAACAGCTAAAAAAATTGTACCTCAAATATGACTAATCCTGAAATCCATGGAATGATTGGAATATTCCACTGTAGGAGTAAATCTTGTGAGATTATCTCCTTCATGTGAGAGGCGAGTCCTAACAGCTACAAAATAAATCCCTCCTGTTCCCTGGGTTGCTCTGTTAATTTGTGTGCCAATGGCAAGGGAAAGGATGCACAGTCTAGTTCTTGCAGGACAATTCAGCATAATTTGAGGGGAAACATTTTGCTGATGGTGTTTCCTCTGGGCAAAAAGACTAGTCTGAGTTGTAGCTACAATATTCCTGCTGGAAAACAGCCTGGGACAGAGATTACAGGTTTTAAAGTCAAGGTACGACTGTTGCAGGTTTTTAAGTTTTCATGAAAAGTGCAAAAAAAGTGGCTTGTAAGAAGATATTTTCTTTGCAATAGCTACTTAATATCTGTGCAGTTATGTGTACATCTTGTCACATGGTCTTGCCAAACACCAGCTGTGCTTGTCCTGAGGTTCCATGTCGCCCTGCATATAAAATGTGTATATATATATCTATATATATATATATAAACTTATATATATATCACTCTTTGTAGTCCTTGCTGGTCTGCCAAGACCACAGATGACACCTTTGAATTTCTCTGTCACCTTATTACCTTTCTGGATGGAAACTGAAAATAGTTTTATAACTATCAGCTTTACACACAGCGCTCCTTTGGATGTAACTGGAACACATCCAGCTTTTGTCTTACTGGATGTTCACCAGATAACAACCTTGCTGTGGTGGTGTCTGGAATATTTTTGTCTCAGAGGCCTGAAGATGAATGGCTCTGTGTGTTATTACAGTTTTACTGGGCCATTAAACATTACTCCCTGTAAAAATATTAAAATTCTGCATTGCAACCTTCACCCCCATAATTATATTTGCATTTCATTTAGCCCAAAGAGAACAGGGATTACTTTCTGTAGTAATATGGGGTTCTTTTCTTGAGAAAACTTGAGGGAAACCTCTCCCACATGCATGTTGTGTTTACCCTGGTCTATTTGTCTGTACTCTCTTTTTTTAACCAATGTTGAGAGTAATTGAATTTTGTAAGTATTCTCACAGTGTCATCAAATTAATGCTGCCTGTCAGTTGATAAATTGTACCTTTTATTGAAAATACTGCTAATTGGTAAAGAGTGATGCTTAAGCAGCATGCCGAAGCAGGTCTGACACCACAGAGCCATGAATCAATGTGCTATATAATTTGTAAGAGGAAGGGTTTCATTTCCATGCTATTTATGTTTTTGTTGAAAAAGTCATTCTCCCAGGGACCTCTGAACTTAAGAATAGATATGACAGATCAAGAATCAGTTCTGTGAGAAGAATTTGGACCAGATATACACTCCATCAAAACCCCTTGGTTAATGCCGACATGTTGCTTTAAATCACATAAACCCATGGAAAATACATGTCTGGATTACAAAATCTGTCTTCAGGAGAGAAGACTGTTTTAGTTTTACGTAAGCAGCCATTCCCACTGGATTAGTTCTTTGCTTAATGGGCTCCAAATGGGAGCAAGGGACTTAGCTCCAGAAACTTTGTCTGCGGAACCCTTTCTTACCTTAGTGGCTATAGAATGTCATTAATAGTAAATAATCTCTTTACAGATTGTCCTTAGGTGTCCTGCTTGCCTTTCCAGCTGCTCGTGGAGGGATAGCTGATTAGTGAAGAGGGGGACTACTGTTTATTCCCTCATTCCTCGTGGTAGACCAGGATCCCAAACTGCTATTCTTGATCGATTTGTTCTGACAGTGCATAGAAATTACAGTACAGGCTTTTCTAGGGCATGCTCTTGTTTCAAAAAAAGCATTTTAATAGCTTGATTGGTCTCCATGAATGTGGATATGTCCTGGTAATTGGCTGCTGTGCTCCCAAAATTGCATTCTAATGTTCCACTGTATGCAATTGACTGAGAAGTACTGTATAAATTGGAAGGATAATTGGATTAACTTCAAAATGACAGTGATTAAGATGCTAGCCTGGGTTCTGGAGCCTCTCTTTTAGCAACAACTTCCTCTATTACTGAAAAGAAATCAATAAAGGTTAGGTGTCTCCATACCCTTGAAGACCTGGCCTTCAGTTTCTCTGTGTGCCCTGCAAAGTAGGGACCACAGCGCAATTGCATTGCTCCAGCTCTCTGAGAGCACCTGTCTGGGGAGGCTGTGCTTGCACACTGAAGTAACAGAGCTTACCTGCTCCATCAGTCAGTGGGTGAAGCTGGGCTAAATTGAACACAAATCCTGACTTTTCTGGTCTGTTTCATATGGTTTGAGAGAAGCAGGGAGAAGCAAGGGGGGCTGAACCAGAATAGTCCCTGCTGGGTGTGAAGTGAAGAAGTTTATCAGGAATGTCCTCATGGGATCAGGCAGGTTATACAAGGGCACAGGTGGGGACAAGAGGACACAGTCATAAGCTGTTCCAGGGGAGGTTTAGGCTGGACATTAGGAAAAGTTCATTACAGAAAAAGTGATTCTGCTGGAATGGGCTGCTCAGGGAGGTGGTGGAATCACTGTCCCTGGAGGTGTCCAAGGAAAGACTGGATGTGGCACTCAGTGCCATGATCTAGGTTGACCAGGTGGTGTTAGGTCATAGACTGGAGCCAATGATCTCAAAAGTCTTTTCCAGCCTAGTTGGTTCCGTGTGATTCTGTGGCTCTGCGATTGCACTTTGCCTGCTGCAAGGCAGCTCTAGAGCAGTCTCTGCCTGTGAGCACCCCTGTCTCTAAAAGTCCTTGCTCAGGAGCTATCGCCCTCTGTGCACCTGCTAGAAGTGATTACTGGCTGCTTTGCAGAGAGCAAAGACCTGAAGCTGTCATAGAAATAGCCAAACATGCAAACTCTGAAAAAATGCTGGGGCAACTAATCCCTAATCTATCTCTTATGCAAGATGTAGCTATTTTTTGTGAGCTGGTATGTTAAAAAAAAAAAAAAGTCACCAGCTACCATTCGCCAGGAGCCTGTTGTCCTATCGGCCACTGCTTAGAGCATAGCAGCCTCCCATGGCCAAAAAGTGATTAACTATTTGTTTATCTCCTCTCCGAGACATTTAAGACTCAATCCATTTTCTTTTCTGCTGCTGTGTGTCTGCACTGTGTCAAGTGACTGGACAGGAAAGGGCTTGCATAAGGTTATTAGGGGATTGGGTAACACTAAGCTGCAGTTTCCCTTAGGAAGACACAACGAGGTACAGCGAGGGTGCTTTATAGGTGGCTTCTTCCCCAGGCCATAGCCAGGTGTAGCAGGTCAAAAGAATAAGGAATACACTGACAAAGTGGTTTGGGGCTTTTTGTATAAAGCCCCAAACCACTTTGTCAGTGTTTTTCTTTTTTTTTGGGAGGGGGGGC